>JAYJMJ010000218.1:942959-953182 GCA_036873875.1 Laminaria ephemera | reverse complement strand
CCCCTCCCCTCCACCCCACTCCCCTCCCTTCCTTACCGTACCCTGCACCACACTACCCTACCCTACTGTACCCTTAGTAGGCGTTTTGTATGCTTCCTTAATTCTTACCGGCCAATTCTTATTTCTTGTTTCTTATTTTCGTGTTGAAATCGTTTTTAATCTCAGCGGCGACGAAGAGGAGGGAGAAGAGGAGGGCGGTGGCGGTGGTGGCGACGGCGCCAGACCTCGAAACGGTGGAGCTCCGATGCCAAGGTACAGCATTTTTTCTTTAATAATGTTCCCGCCCCATCTACTATTTTCGCAATTTTTGTCCAGCTCCCGCCCGTTTTCGTAACTCAGATCCGGGGTCACATAGCAGGCATTCCTCCCCCTAGTGGGGGTTGCTGCCCTGTCAAAGTACGAGTATCAATGTGTAAGTACAATATGCACTTTTTTTTTGGCATGCTGTTCTCCGGCGGCCGAGGTTTTTTTTCTCGCTCTTTTGACTGCGGGGCAAGCAAGGCGTCGATCGGTACATTATGACGCATGTCTGGATCCCGGCCGAGCTCCATGGCAGCGCTATGAGGATTCAAAGTCGCCGAGCTGGCTCTATTTTTCAAGGGGTTGCGTTCCGCCTCGCTGAGCCGAGTAGGTGACGTTGAAAACCCCACATTTTTTTGTTACTTTTAAATAGCCCGCTCCGCTCTCACATGTTTTTATTCGCTCCGCTCTGCTGCCCGCTGTGCAATATCATCAGTTCAATCTGTTTTACCCTCTCTGCTGTCTGCTGCAACACAGCAGCAGCAGCACTCCTTTGTGACAGGCACGGGCGGTGCTTCTGTGTGCGTATGTGTGTGCGCTTCTGTATGTATGTGTGAGTGGAGTGTGTGCTGTCATAGCTACACAAAACGATCAACAAGAAGAGCGGTGGATTTTCTTTTGCAAAAGCAGCCGCTCAGCCTCGCAGCCACACAATCAGTATACAGCAGTATAGCAGCAGCGGTACAACGGCAGCCGTGCTGCAAGCTCTCGCCTTTGTGCCAGCAGTCACGGTGTATGTGTGTGTGGTTGGTGCACAGCAGCACGCGATCAAACCACGACAACATTTTCACGTCCAATACAACAATCAAACACACATCGTCGGACCTCATAGCAGGTATACGAAGCATACAGCGGCAGCAAAAACAGTAGTAACTCATACCTGTACATATCATTGGAGCCTGTGTTCCCCCTTTTCGAGTTGCGACGCCCCCGGGATATCAAGTCAACCCCATCCGGAAGGGGAACCATGTACAGTATATCAATGTCGATATTAAATGCCTGGCACCAAGGAGGTGCCAACATCAAAATGTCACCGTCAAAATATACCATAACTATTAAACATGTAGCCATAGATATCAATGTCAAAATTTCAGGATCAAAATGTCAATATCAAAACATCTTTATATCAAACTATCTATATCAAAATATCCAAAAACTTCTAAACGCCTTGAGGTGTATGTCCCAATTAACTGTCCCTTAAGCCACTCCATACCCAAATCGCTCGTGTGTTGGAAGTATTACGAGTTCGAGAACGCCTGAGTTATCTAGTGGTAGCTCATGTCCCCCCCTAAAAGCATGGACGCGAACGAAATAAAAAAAAAACGTGTATTGCAGTTGATAGAGCCAGTGCGGTAAATGGCTGCGGCGGGATATACACGCAAGATTTTTTGCCCTGTTCCGATTAAGTGTCAGGTTACAGCGTCATCGATTCAACACGTTTCGGGGCGACTTAGGACACGAGCTTTAGTGCAAATGTTGGCGGGAGGATTGCCGAGCTTTTGAAAAATAAAAAAAAACGCAATCGAGTCAAACCCAGGGACGAAAAACGAGTATCCCCGGTGTTCGGTGCCTATGTATTGACCCATGTACGTCGCAGGGAATCAGTCTTTTATGGCTCCTGTGCTTCAAACGCGTCGGCATCATCTTCTTGACAATTCGGCGGCTAGTGGACGTTAGTTGACGACATCCTGCAAAGTTTTACCGCGATTGGAGTCGAATTGGCCACGAACGGCACATTCAAACATCTGTACTTATCCTTCGTGTTGTACCGTCCCCACGATAAAATCAACAAAGCAAAAAAAGTGAAAACACGAACAAAACAAGCTGGTCCTATAGCACGCTGCAGTAGAAGGGAGACGGATACACTAGAGTCGCAGAGCTCTGGCAACTACTGAAGGTTTCGTTCCAACGCTGTCACTGGGGGCGTTCAAATCTATAAAAATGCTTAGCACCAGGGTCGTCAAAAACGTAGAATTGTCTCATTCGGCAGGCCCTGGTGATACGGCTGCAGTATTTCGCGATCGGCGAGGCTGATCAGCGCGTGGTTGGGCTTGAACGACGCGGGAGGTCACCACAAACAATTTGAAAAAAGAAAATCGGGTTTCCATGTAATAGGCCACGAGTTATCGGGGTTTGAAATAAGTGACACTTAATTGGTACTGACACTTAATAGGGAAGCCTACCTCAATATCAGTACCAACATATCAATGTCAAAATATCAATATAAAAACATCAATATCCAAGTATCAATGTCAAAGTATCAATGTCAAAATATCAGTATCAAAAGCGAGGTGATGTTGCTTTGTTGGTTTGCGCCTTTTGTCCGTCGCGTGTTGACAGGATGGTGTCCTGGGGTCTGAACTCCAGGAGCCAGCCTAGCGCCAGGAAGGCCCTCGGCAGCAGCAACAAAACACACACCACCGTGAGTCGCCAGTGCTAGTGTGCTATATGACTAACCCTTAACGCCATAGCCATCGCTGCCGCCGCCCCGCGTCACCTCCGGCAATTGCCGTCTCTTTTGGTCTGTCTGCCTGTTTGTCTGTCTGTTTCGTTATTCGTATCCTTGTCTGTATCCTCACCCGTATCCGTACCCTTATCCTTGTTATGATGTACTTGTATGGTATGTATGGTTGTATGATATGATTGGTGATGTGTGTGATCATATCATTTTTTGTTTTTTTGTATAAAATGGATGGTTGTATGATTTTTTATTGGTCGCTTCATTTGTATGAGTTTTATTAAAAGTTTAAAATACACTACAGCTGTGAGATCGAGGATTTCGTCGAAACTCATCTTTGCAAGCTGTGTGTTATACTCCGATTGCGCGTGTTACGGGGTGTGTATGTCCTCATGAAGGATGTAGGTCGGCGTCTCCCCTTACTGCTAGCTAGTACCAGGGTCAACAGGGTTGTATGAATGTATTATATCTAGGATTGTATGAAATATATGGTTGTATGATTTTAATGATTTGTATGAATGCATTTTATTTGATATGATTGTGTGATTTGTATGGTTTGTATGACTGCATGACTTGTATGATTGTATGATGCTTACGACCGTGTGTATGATTCGTATCATTTGCATGATTAAATGATTGTACAGGTGCACGTGTGCGAAGTGTGCGGGTCGGAGCACGTGCAGTGGGTGGGCAGATGTCCGACATGCAAAGAGTGGAACTGCGTCAAGCCCTTCAAGGTTCGCCGGGAGCAAGGTGTGCTGTCCTCGTTGGAGTACGAGTAGGACCATGTTGTGCGCGTGTCGTACAACTCCAACCATTCTCCAACCATTGTAATTCTGTCGCTGAATATATAAAATATTTCCTGACCCAGCAGTGGTTCGTGTGGCCGATGCTGCCATCGCCTTTTGCGCTCGTCGTTTCCCCCGTCTGATATTTCAAAAGGGGTTGTCGTAACCCCACCACCGCTTTATACGGCTATCATACTACACAGCAGTTATATTATACTTACCGTACGGTTGTTGTCTTTTCGCAGGTGCGAACCCATCCCGCATCTCCAGGCCTGGGGTTTCCGGCGGTGTTGGCGTCGGCGGCGTCGGGGGAAGGTGGGAGAAAATGTGAAAATGCAGCCCGATGAACAATCCCATGGCCTAGGTACTCAAATAATATTTTTGTAAAGCACGACATGATGTTCCAACGATATTAGGTAGTTCTTCAGTTTTATTCGGCATGAGACGCGTGCTAGGAGACAGGTAGCACTTTTTGGACGATTGTTTTTTGTTTCTGAATGACGGGGCTCCTTAACCCAAAATCGTCGGAATTTCATTCTTTTTTTTTTTGCAATAATTTTCGTTGAATTACCTACCTAGGCCATGGGATTGCTCATCGCATACGAGAACTTTTTATTTTTCCCCAAATCAGTTTTTTGGGAGGAGGTATAAAGCTCCCAAGTGAGGAGCCTCAGAAAAAGAAATGATGGACCTCTATGATATCGTAGCGTGCGTCATCAGGCAGAAATATGGCCAAATTGTGCTAATCCTGTTGTAGCACTCGTCTCCGGCCCGATTTTCTCCAAAACCAGGGGGGCACACACAACGAAAGCGGTTGCGTTGGAAATATCTCGACAACACCTTCCGTAGACGCATCGCTCGGCGTGTGCGTTCTCCCAATTGTCGAGACAACCAGCTTGGAAAATCGCCCGAAGGGGTGTGGTATCTTGAGTGTTATCCTCATGGGTATTAATAATTACGACTTCCAAAGACATATGGTACGACGTGCGTATGGTATAAGACGCACGACGAATGTATGGTATAAAATTGCGCGGACGTTCCCACCCAGCAACCAGTTCATTGCGTGTTTCGCGTGTTACCTATCTACCGGTTTTTGTGTGTATCTCAGTAAACGAGTATGAGTCTGACTTGTTTGGTAACAGAAATAGACCCCCCCCCACCCCTTCCCCCGGCCTGCTGCTGCCGCCTTACTCTCCACAACAATCAACCAATCAATGCTTGCCTGCTCTGCCGCCTGTTGCTCTCCACCACAATGAACCAATCAATGCTTGCCTGTTGCTGCCGCCTGTTGCTCTCCACAACAATCAACCAATCAATGCCTGCCATTTGCTACCGCCTCTTGCTCTCCACAACGATCAACCAGTCAATACCTGCTTGCTGCTGCCACTCCTCTACTGTTCACAACAACTGCCACCTCTTACTTTTCACGACAATCAACCAATCAAGGTTTGCCTGTTGCTGCCGCCTGTTGCTCTTCATAGCAACCACCCAATCCACGCCTTCCTGTTGCTCTCCACAACCGTCAATCAATCACTGCCTTCATATTGCTGCCGCCTGCTACTTTTCACGACAATCAACCAATCAATGCTTGCCTCTTTCTTGCTGCCGCATCTTACTTTCCACAACAACCAAGTAACTGATCAGGATGTTTGCGAGATGCCAAATTTGGTTGGGTAGGAAAACATATAATAACAGTATCGAAACAGACAAACGTCACAACCCAAGGCCAACCCAACCCACGAAACAGTAGATTTAAAAATGGTCGGAAAAAAAACGATTTTCGTGGGTTGGGTTGACCTTGGGTTGTGACTGTCGTCGGTTTCAATACTATTATTATTTGTTTTCCTACCCTACTCATCCCGCAAACACCCTAATGCCTGCCTCCTGCTGCCACGTCTTACTCTCCACATATCAAGCGATATAGATATATATGCAGGAGCCGAAGTCGTGGTGCATCAATTGATTACGCGTAATTACGTGGAATCAGCTATTTTGATTACTCACGCGCGTAAGTACGCCTTGTACCGGGGATTAAAAGTACACTGATGAACAGCAGGGCAACGCACATCGTTGGTTGCTTTGCAATACATGGATATGCAGGAACCGAAGTCGTGGTGCAATGGGTACCACCTGCCGTCATATTTAAAGGAAACGACGGGGAAGTCCTTCTCGAGGGTGGTAGCGCACAGGAAGCACTCTGTCGGATACGGGAGCATCTTGTACGCGTAGGTGCAGCTGTCATGTCGCACTCGAAAATGCAGATGAATTGGCCTGCATCTACGAGTGCGACACTGACAGCTGCACCTACGCGTACAACGTACAAGGTCCTCTCGTTTCCAACGGAGTGCTTCCTGTGCGCTGCCACCCTCGAGAAGGACTCCCCCGTCGTGTCAATTAAATATGACGTCCCCGGTTCGTCGGGGTTGTGTATGTATGGAAAGATTTCTGATCCGGAGATGTGACCGTATCCTTCTTCCCGGGGTGCCGCCGGCTCCACGGACCCCGGCCAAGCAGCGATCAGCCAATGGGGTTGGGGGTTTCCCCACCGCGCGGGGTGGTGTCGTCCTGGGGGATCCCATTATTCGTCCTCGGTTCATCGGAGTTGTATACAAAGTATGTATGGAAGGATTTCTGATCCGGGGATGGAGCCGTATCCTCCCCGGGGGATGCTGGCTCTAACAAATCCGACCAATCAGCGATCAGCCAATGGGGTTGGGGGTTTCTACATCATGCGGGGCGGTTTCGTCCCGGGGGATCCCGTTTTTCGTCCCCGGTTCTCGTCGCAGTAGTGTGTATATGGAAATATTTCTGATCCTGGGATGGGGACGTATCCTCCCCGGGTGCGGCGGGATCGTGGCGTTGCCCCGAGGGGCAACATCCCCCACGCGCCCGGCACCCCCCCCTATTGGTCGAGGGCGAGCTAGGGGGCCTTGGCCAATGGCCTGCCGGGAAATTGGGGCTCGGAAACCGCTGGGATTTAAGCCATTTGCCTATTATATTATATACAGTTGGGGGCTCCCAATACTGCCGGTTGAATAGTGCCGCTGCTCTCTATAGTGCCGGTGCAATCGCTTGGCACGACTTGAACTCTCTGTAGTAACTCTATAGTAAACCTACCCCCAATAGTGTCGGTACCCTGAATAGTGCCGGTACGTTGGGCTGGCCCATACCGGCACTATTAGGAACCCCCCACTGTAGTGCGGTCGCGGTATCACGCAGCTCGCAAAGCTGAGTATCGACCACGCAATCGGTCGAAACTGACGACTGACGTACTGTGTTACACGTAAGATAACGCATCCCCTATGATAAGACGATTTTTCCAAGCTGATTTATGGAAAGATTTATGAACCGGGGATATGGACCTATCCTCCCCTGGTGGCGCTGGCTCTAAATATGAGCCCCAGCCAACCAGCGATCAGCCAATGGGGTTGGAGTTTCCACACCGTGCGGGGTGGTGTCCGTCCGGAAGATTGTCGTTATTGTCCCCGGATTATCGGAGTTGTAGAGATATGGAAGGATTTCTGAACCGGTGATGGGGCCCTATCCTCCCCAGGTGCAGCGTGACTGGGGGATTGCCCCGAGGGGCAAACTCCCGCCGCGCGCCCGGCGCCCGCTCATTGGCTGAGGGCGGGCGGGGGGGGGGGGCTCGGCCAATGGATTGGGGCTCGGAACACACTGCATTCAAAGTAAATCCTTATTATATTATATATAGTGCGGTCGACGTATCACGCAGCTCACAAAGCTGAGGATCGACCACTCTATCGGTCGAAGGCATAGCTCACGTAGTGTGTTACACGTAAGATAACGTACCCCCAAGGACGGTTTGTTCCAAGCTGAATTTCTCGACAGGAGGGAGAGTGCAAACGCCGAGCGATGCATCTATGGAAGGATAAGATAGCGACGAGATTTTTCCAAGGTCGTCATTTTCGTTGCCTGTGCCTCCCCTGTTTTTTGAAAATCGTCTCCGAATTTCATCCCAGGGATGGTGGTATCTTGCGTGTTATGCTCGTACGGTATTTGTTTTTGTAATAATCTTCTAAAAGCAACCAAGAACACCTAGGGAAGAGCAGGACAACGGTAATGGCGCTGCAGTACAGTTCGGTATTTGAAATACTTCTTATTGAACCAACCAATCACTGCCTGCCTGTCGCGTGTTGCCTGTTGCTCTCCGCAGTAAACCAACCAATCACTGTCTGCCTGTTGCTGCCGTCTCTTACTCTCCACAAAAAATCAACCCATCTATGCCTGCCGCTTGTTTCATCAACCAACCACTGCCTGGCTGTGTTGTGCTGCCTGTTTCAGCGGAGCCGACCCGGAGTTCGGTGGCTTGGGCGGAGGGGCATTTGGTGGGGGGGTTGGGTGGCTGCCAGACCAAGGCTTCGCCTCCCCTACGCGCCTGTCAGATGTTGGAGAAGGTGGGATACAGTAGGTTACAGTAAGTTATACCAGGTTAGAGTAGGTTACAAGTAGGTTGCAGGCTACATTAGGCTATTGCAGCAGGGTGCAAAGGTTACAGTACGTTGCAGTAGGTTACGTTAGGTTATATTGGGTTACAGTAGGTAGGTTGCGGTAGTAGGGTGTAAAAAGGTGCGGTAGGGTCGAATAGGGTGCCTGTTGCGTGTTTTCTGTTTTTGCGCAGCCGACCCGGAGTTCGATGGGTTGGACGGACGGGCATTTGGTGGGGGTTCGAGTGGCTGCCAGACCAAGGCTTCGCCGCCCCTACGCGCCCCTCGGGTGTTGGGGAAGGTGGGGTACAGTGGGGTATTGTAGGGTGCAGTAGGTTGCAATACGTTGCAGTAGGTTACGTAGGTGGCAGCAATAGGGTATACAAGGGTGCGGTAGCT
This sequence comes from Laminaria ephemera, assembly GCA_036873875.1. Classification (NCBI taxonomy): domain Eukaryota; class Phaeophyceae; order Laminariales; family Laminariaceae; genus Laminaria; species Laminaria ephemera. The sequence goes on along the minus strand of JAYJMJ010000218.1, from coordinate 944,792 downwards.
TACAGAGGATACGGCAGTAGGATATAAAAGGGTACGGTACGTTACAGTAGAGTACAGTAGAGTACAGTAGGAGTACAGCAGGTTACAGTATATTTCAGTATGCTATGCTACAGTAGGTTAGATAAGGTTACAGTAGGTTAGTTAAGGTTACAGTAGGTTAGATAAGGTTATAGTAGGTTAGATAAGGTTGCAGTAGGTTAGATAAGGTTACAGTAGGTTAGAAAATGTTACAGTAGGTTAGATACGGTTACAGTAGGTTAGATACGATTACAGTAGGTTAGGTAAGGTTACAGTACGTTAAATAAGGTTACAGTAGGTTAGATAAGGTTACAGTAGGTACCGGATGCGTGCTAGAGGTATACCGTTTTTTAGCTGAAAAAAATCTGACTGGCGGGGTTCCTTAACCCTCTTAGCACCCGCTCGGAAACCGCAAAAAAAAGTCAACTACGACAATGTCAAATGAGCCCGGACTCTTTGGGCCCACTACAGCAGGAAGTACGTCACTTTTCAAAGCTTTGGCGTGGCAAACGGGGCAATCAAAGTCCACTCAAAGAACATGCCTCTAAAACCAAGTAATACCACATAAATTTGGGCCCATTTCATGGGCCCTATAGCGTTTGATCTGCTAAGATGGTTACTATATAACACGCAAGATATCACAGCCCCTGGAATGAGTTTCTGTGCCGATTTTCTCCAACACCAGGGGGGCATACACAACGGACATGGCGGCTTTGGAGAGATCTCGTGGAGATCTTTCCATGGATGACGCATCGATCGGCGTTTGTTTGCACTTTCCCCGTTGTCGAGAAAATCGGTGTCGAAAAATCGTCCGGAGGAGTGTGTTATCTTGATTATAGTATACGGTGGTAGTAAGTACCCTGGTTTAGATTAGTAGATTAGTGGTCGTGTCCACCGGCACAACACAAACATTCCGTGTGGATCACGTTGCAACCTGTTGTTATATACCTGGTATTATTTCGGTTCGTTTTACTATTTTTATGAATGCTAATGTTATTGTTCATACGAATATTATTTATTATTGTTACTATTGTTTATTTTTTCGTTTTTGTTCATCCCATTTATCTTCGCACTTTTTCTCCGGCTCCCTCCCGCTTCGTAACTCAGATCCGGGGCCAAACCGCGGTCTGCTTAAAAGTACCAGCCAGCTTATTTGGTGATGCAGTTATATTGAAGATTCAAAGCATCCTCTTCCTAATTGGGTCGCGCACGTACAGCAGTAGGCGGACACGCTAGGAAGTAGGATAAAACATCGAAAAAAAAAGGTTTGAGACCGTTGCTTATGGCAAGCCGATGTTTGGCAAAAAGTTTAAATTTCGAAGATCCCAGCCAAACTTTTCCTGGGCGGTTGTCTATGGGACCGATTTTTCAGATTTTTCAGATGTGTTTTTTGGAACTTTCCAATTTTGCGGAAAAAATGGATTTCTGGCGGCAATCTTGGGCAACATCTGCTTGAGAAATTCTGGAGCAAATCTTGGATTTGAAACGGCGAGATTCGTGTGGTCCACACACTTCTTTCGAGGAAATCAACGACAGCGTCGTGAAATCTGAACGTGGCGAGCTCGTTAGGGGCTCCGACCCACCCTTGGTGCACAGTGCTCACACTACCGCCGGTCATGTGTGGCGGGCGCCGACCAGGCTTCTGTTAAGAACACATTTTGGTGGCTGGTGTGTAGAAAACAGAGACAAGAATTCTCGATCGCCCCCCAACGGGCAAAAAATTGAGTTTTGAGCAGACTTTACGGAAGACCACAGGACAACGCGGGCAACCTCTCGCGCCCTAGAGCATGGATCAACATGAACTCTTCGGTGCTG
>JAYJMJ010000218.1:907706-929529 GCA_036873875.1 Laminaria ephemera | reverse complement strand
GGGGGGGAGAAGGGACGACACCTGTGACCACGGCTTGTCCAGAAGCTGGAAAGTAAAAAAGTGAGAAGAAAAAAAAAAAGGTATCCTGCGGTCGTCGTCATCGCGCGTGGTAGCAGGCAACATATCTTAGATCTTCTATTTTCGGGGGCGCTTTAGCCTAAATGTGCCTCCAAAAAATGCTCTGAGATATCAAGATTCTCAAGAACACAACCACGCCTGTGAATCGGGTGGAGAGCGGCCATCGGCGGCACTAGCGCACCCACGGCGGCAGTAGATGCTGCATACAACAATCAGGTAGGTGTAGTATCCTACGGTCGTCGTAACCGCCCGTAGTAGCGTGCATTATGTTTTCTATTTTCGGGGGTGCTTTAGCCTAAATGTGCCTCCAAAAAATGCTCTTGAAACAACAAGATTGTAGAGAACACAACCACGCCTGTATATCGGGCGGAGGGCAACGACCGACGGAACTAGTGCATCCACGGCGGCAGTAGCTGCTGTATACAACCCTCAGTCAGGTACAGTATCCTACGGTCGCCGTTATCGTCCGTGGTGGTGCACCATATTCTCTATTTTCGGCGGCGGTTTAGCCTTATTGTGCCCCCAGAATATGCTCTGAGATGTCAAGATTTTAGAGAACACAACCACGCCTGTATATTCGAGTGGAGAGCGATGACCGACGGAACTAGTGCACCCACGGCGGCGGTAGATGCTGTAGGCAACCCTCAGGCAGGTACAGTATCCTATGGTCGCCGTCATCGTCCGTGGTAGCGTGCAGTATTAGCATAAATGTGCCTAAAAACAATGCTCTGGGATGTCCATCAAAAGTTTTGATAACATCACCACGGCTGCATATCGAGCGAGGAGCCATGACCGACGGAACTAGTGCACTTACGGCAGCAGTAGATGCCGTAGACAACCCTCAAGCAGTTCCAGTACCCTAGGATCGCTGTGGTCGCTCGTGGTAGCATGCTTTATGATTCTGAGTGCGCATTAGGCTAAAGTGCCCCCGTGGGCGTCGTCAACAGAAGTGCCCCCGGGGGCGCATTTATCACTTCCCTAATCATACCGGTACGGTTTCTTTTTATTTTCTCTGGTTTCTCTTTCTGTCTTCCTTTATTTTTACTTATTTTTTCTGGGGTTTTCTTCCACTCCTCCAGAGCGACTGGAGCCTGTCCTGTGACCACGGACTTGATTATGAGAGTTAATGTGAGAACAACAACACCAACAACAACATACTCCTACCGTAACACGCGTCGGCGGATAAACATCGCAGATGGCGGGAGGGATCATAGACTGCGCACACCTCTCTAGGTGTCCACGTCCTAGCTGTGTACACAGAGGTATCCATTGCTGCTGCGAGACCACCAGACAAGCTGGGCGTGCCTGGTATTAATCTCATGCAAGAAGGCTCATATGATATCGTACGATGCAAAGAGCTAAATGATGAAATGTAGGCAAAAACCAACACTGCTACTTACTACTGCTGTGTATTGTGCTGATGATGCGTATCATGGTACCACAGAGCCGGCTATACGCCGTTACCCAGTCTTCGCCCTTCCTTATCACAGCCGAGAGGTGCCTTCTGCTGTCGACCCGCTCTCTCCTTTGGGTGGATGATGAGCGCTGGGTGATCGGAGCTCGGGCTCTTGGCGAAGGCTCTTTCATCTGGCGAAAGGCACGAGGCCCGAGCGCACCACCCAAGATTTCTTTTTTCTCCACGGTTTCGCCGTGTCCCCGAGACAAGATGCCTCGCTAGGTGCCTTCTGTTGTCAACATGTTCTCTGCTTTTGGTGGCTGATAGGCGCTAAGTGTTGGGGCTCTGGGTGGAGTAGGGGCTCCTTGGCCTGGTGGTGTAGAAGGTTCTTTTGAGGCACGACGCACGCGACGCAAGGATTTATTTGTTCTTCATGTGGGCGTGTCCCCGAGAAAACATGCCTCACCAGGTACACACGTCGAAAACTCGACAAATCGTAAAATCTCAAATCACAAATCATCGCCAAAGGCATCACACTGATTTTCGTCCCAGTCCACAGCACAGCAGCACGATGCAAAGCTCGGCTGCACGTACGAGCGATGGCAGCAGCAGCAGCAACAGCGGCGGCGGCGGCAGCATCAGCGCAAGCGAGGGCAGCAGCAGCAGCACCAGCAGCAGCAGCGGTGCAAGCAGCGTCGTCCACCACTTCCGCCAGAATTTCGAACTGAGCGGCTTCGGGTCCCCTGGAGAAGCACTCGTGGTGAATCGATCAATCGGCTCTTTGTTGTCTCTACTCTACAGTATAAATATAAAATCCACGGCGGCAGCAGTCAAAAATTCATTTTTTCTGATCTTCCTTCGTCCTTCGTCTCGAAATTGGATGCCCAAAGCCGAACCTCCGAGCGGTGCAAAGCGTAGACCAGACGACCAGACCTACCTGCTGTGCACCTGCCTCTATTGCACCGTTGCCTCGAGCCTCTTTTCTCGTAGTGGTGCCCTGGTCGAGGGTTATTGAAGAGGCCCTCTCAGCTATGCTTTGCGAACTGTACTCGGTGTGCTCAAAGCAACATGAAATGGATCTTGATATCTTGTTTAATAGTAGGCGAGGACGCAGAGATATCGGTGCAAGGGTATACTGCACCTGGTACATTGTACTGTATTTCGCTGCCCGATGCACATCATGCGCATCGGTGCGAGACGGTCCACCGGATGACGTGAGTCGGATCGCCTTGACGTCGTCCTGCCTCTCTTCAACCGTCCCGTTGCCTCGTGCCGCTTTTGTTCTCGTTGTGGTTCCCTGGTCGCGGATTGCCTCTCAGCTATACTTTGCGAAAATATGCTCGGTGTAGGTGCTCAAAGCAATGTGACGAAATGGATCTTGAGATCTTGAAGATAGATGCGAGGACGTAGAGATGTTGGTGGAAGGATATACCTCGCTGCCCAATGCACATCACGATGTGCGCCGGTGCAAGACCATTCACCGGGTAAATCGGGCGACCCCCGCGCGGATCGCCTTGGCGTCAATCTGCCTCTGCCTCTCTTGAGCAATACCTCCTCTGCCTCTCTTGAGCAATACCTCGCTGCCCAACGTGCGCATCGTTGCGAGACGATCCATCGGATCATGCGGGCGACCCGTGCGCGGGTCACCTTTCGAAATTGCTTACGATGAGTCAACGGTCTATGATACTGTACCTGGTAGTGCGTACCCGTACCGTGCTTAGTCTCGTTCGGTGCGAGGCCGCGTGCGCTCCCCCTCGGTATGGTTGTTGTAACACAAATCCTGCCACGACTCACAACAGCAGTATCATGCTGCTGCGGATGATGATGATGTTAAAGCAAACGGTGAAGGAGCTGGTGGACAACGCGATCGACGCATGCAGGGGAAGGACCTCTGAACAGGATGCCCCCACAGTGAGGGTGGTGCTAAGGCGGCCTTGCCAGACAGGAGCAGGCGATGGACGGGATGCCGTCGATCAAGACGAAGGTGCGAAAAGGCTTCCGTGCGGCAGTGTACTGAGTGCTGTTGTTGTTCTGTGCCGAGTGACTCCTCTTGGGAATGTCGCAACAATGCACGTGAACGCTTCCGTACACAATGTACTGACCGCTGTTGTTGTTTTCGGCTGAGTGCTCTTCTTGGGGATGTCGCAACAATGCACAAGAAAGCTTTCGTGCGGCAGTATACAGACCGCTGATGTTTCTTGCTGAATGTTTTTCTCGAGGTGTCGCGACAATACATAATATTTGAAAATCTCCATGGCATTGCCATGTGCCGGTGATTGCTATGGCACTGCCGCCTGCGATGGCACTACCATGTCACAGCCATGGCACTGCCACGAAGCCCCATGACGCTCCCATGAAGGCCCATGGCAGTGCAATGGGAATGCCATGGCAGCTGCCATGGCTCGCCACAAGGATACAACAAGCACAATGCGCGCCCGCAAGAAGAGTTGGATCAGCACGCAGCACCCCATTCTTGCTAAGGGTTCGTACAAAGGCATCGTTAGCTGTTCCCATTGCAGCCGCTAGCGCTGAGTCTCTTTATGGAGAATGTATGGCAATACCGCGCAGGAATTGAAGACAAAATACATTGGGCCACGGGAACGAGGCGCCCTAAGAACTTGTTTACCTTGAGTTTGTGGAGCAGACCTATGCACAGTATTTATTTCGAGCGAATGCGGGTTTCTAATTTGCTCCGCCCCAAAACATACATACCCCTTTCAACATTGCTGAAGCCGGATACTACGACCGCCGCCGCCGACCACATACGCCCATAATTGACGGCAGTGACAAAAATCCTACTGCGCGAGTCCCTATTATGGAGGTCCATAATAATGTGCCCAAATATCGATGCTTTTTTCGTTTTGGATTTTTTTTTGGGGGCATTGTTTTGTCCTCTTTTCTACGAAGAAAAACAAGTTCATCTCGACGAATGAGCACCTGCACAGACACAAAGGGACGCCATCAACTCGCGGTTGAGCTCTGCGCGAGGCCAAGGACTTCAGCTTTCCAACGATGCTATAATAGCGACAGCTGAACTCTCTTACATCAAAATGACTTCTAATACTGTTGCCAATGCGCCATTCGTAGGTGTGTGCCCAACGTACGCGCTGAAGGAAGCCATACAACCAACCAATGAGAGCTGCTTCGCAATGGCGGGTGGGGGGGAAGTGCGGGTCGAACAACGCGACTGACGCCACAAGCGCTGACCACAACCAGCAACGCACGGCATGTTTTGCCTTCCGCACCCCTGCTGCCTTGACCCTAACCCCAACCCTAAGCCCATGGAAGTGTATCGTTGGGGCGTGCCATGGCGATGCCACGGCGCGTAATCCAAACCCTATCCCTAAGCCATGGCAGTGTATTCTTGTGGCGTGCCATGGCAGTGCCGTGGTATGGCAAACAGCAGTGACATATGCTATGGCAGCTACCATGGCAGTGCCATTGTAGCTGCCTTGGCATTGCCATGACAGTGCCATGACAGGCGGCATGGGACGGCCATGCTATGAAAGCCCATGGCGATGCCATGGAAATGTGAAGTCGTGTTTATTGTTGCTGCTATCTCAGGTCCCCTGGAGCTTCAAGTTGCCGACAATGGCGCCGGCTTGACGGACGTCGCCGACGCTCTCGCGCTGTTTTCGTCGACAAAGTCAGGTCATGGGCTTGCCGCAGGTCAGAAAAATAGGGCGTACCTGGCACTTTCTTGGTCATTTCAAGTACGTGTCCGCAACAACATGAGAATGATCAATCAATGGTATCAGGCCAAGAAGCCAATACCTATGCTGTGATGCGGTGGCCACGTTCGTCAGGCAACATCCTCGCTATAGAAACCATAACATACACACGTGGAAGTTCAACGCAGCCGAATATGCTCCTTGCAATGGGTGGCAACAACACCCCCACCTCCCCCCGCACCCCCTACATTATATCACTTCTCCGTGCGTGTGTCGGACGGACCGCTAGCACCCCGCCCCCCTTGACCGCCTCCAAAATATCGCTTCTCCGTGCGTGCATCGGGCTGAGCGCTAACAACAACCCCCCCCCCCCCGACCGTCTCCATATCATCGCTTCTCCGTGCGTGTATCGGGCCGACCGAAGAGTCCAGCGCTGGAGAGCATGCTGGAAAATACGGGCTGGGGCTGACTCTCTCTCTTCTGTATTCGCAGAAGCATTTCGGGGGATCCCTCAAGGTCGGTTAGGGACATGACGAAATGCGCCGAGGTGCTGCTATACTTATCGGGAACATTGAATTGCACCACCATGCCAGTTAGTGTCACGATATTGTCTCCCTCAAACATAAAAGTTAATGAGTGTCGTGAATTAGTATGGAGTAGTTAAATTTCACCACCCCCCCAAATATCGCTCCATCACTGTTGTATTATTCTGCATTTTCGCGAATCATTCAACCGTTTTAGGTACCACGCATGCTACGCTAGAGTTGCACAATTTTGTTTCTGAGGCTCCTCACTCACTTGAGGAGCTCTATAGCTCACCCAACACACTGATTTTTTGGAGGAAATTAAAAGTGCTCCCCCCGATGAACAATTCCATGGTGTAGGTATACAATGAAACACATTTATTTCCAAAAATTAGAATGAAATTCCGACGGTTCTGGGTTAAGGAGCCCCATTATACAGAATAACGTTTCAGCCAAAACGCGCTACCTCTATTATATCGTTCGTAGCACGCGTCAGTGTAACATAACATCCCCCCTACCGTATCCTTGGACGCGTGCTAACGGTAGAGATGCACCCTTTTTTTTCTGGGGGCTCCTCACTTGTGGAGCTATATATCTCACCCAAAATCTGATTTGGAGAATATCTAAAGTGCTGCCCGATGAACAATCCCATGGCCTCTTAATAGGTATACAGCAAAACATACGGCAATTTTTTTTTTCTGAAATTCCGACGATTTTGGGTTAAGGAGCCCCGTTATTCAGAAAACGTTTCAGACAAAAAGCGCTACCTCTATTATATCGTTCGTAGCACGCGTCTTACCACGCTGCAAAATTGATCGCACACTTATTCCAAGTACTTGTTCCCCCAAGAGGCGGCTGCAGTTGAAAAGGGGCCGTATTATATGTGAGTGACGCGTGCTATGATGAGGGTAGCAGCTTTTGTCCCAAAGTATTTCTGATTGACTGACTATATATTATAGCAACTGACACATGCTACTAATAGTACGGTGGAGGTGCACCATTTTGTTTCTCGGGCTCCTCACTTAAGGAGCTCTAAACCTCACCCAAACACTGAGTTTTTGAGAAGAACGAAAGTGCAACCCGATGAACAAACCTATGGCCTAGGTATACAAAAAAAATCATATTGCAGAACAAGAATGACATTCCGACATATTTTGGGTTAAGGAGCCCCGTCATTCAGAAACAAAAAAAAAGCCGAAAAGTGCTACCTCTGTCATCGTAGCACACGTCAGCTGAGGAATTTTCTGGCATCGCTTTGCTTTACAATATCATTTGACTTCAAACCTGGGCCGTAGGATTGTTCATCATCGGGTTGCAGTTTGTTTCCCCTTTGACACACGCTACGTTAAATGTGCGCCATTTTTTTTCTTCATCTCCTCACTTGAGGACCTCTATACCTTACCCAAAAGTTTTTTTTCAGTAAACTAAGAATGCAACCCGATGACCAAAACTCATGGCCTAGGTATAAAACCTACTAATATTGCAAAACAAGAATGACATTCCGACGAATTTTGGGTTAAGGAGGGCTGCTCCGTCCTTCACAAAATATTTTTGACAAAAAAAGTGCTATCTCTATCGTAGCACGCGTGTACGATCAACGAAAATATCACTTTCTGGGTGAAGTACATACCTCCGCAAGTGAGGACCCTCGGAAACATTAAGTATTATACTACCCCTATTGTATCAAGTATTCAATCAACTACCTGGTATTGTATCAAGTATTATATCCAAATATTGGAACCACCTCTGTACCATTGCTAGCTCCATTGGATTGGCTCTTGATTTCATTGTTTGAAGAATTGCGTTGTGTTCATTAAAAGGAAGTACCTGTTCGCCACGCGACTATAGTAGATATACCAGTGGGTCGGGTCGCGCCTTAGAACTAAAAATTATACCAGGTACCAGGTATATACTGTGGGGTCCAATATTGATATCGTCAGCAGAGTGATCTCCAGGGCACTCCCCTCGCCACGGACTATGCTGTGAAACTAAGAATCTTGGAACATTTTCACACCTACCATCAATAACCCTCAAGGCCTCTGAGCCAACTACCATTAATAACCCTCAAGGCCTCTTCACACCTACCACCAAGAACCCTCAAGGCCTCTCAGTCAACTAACGTTTCTCTTTAGCTCACCAGGATCCATATTCCGGGGACGAAAAAGCGTTGCTGTTGACAATCGAACACGCGCACATCTGCACCGGCGGTCTCTCCCAATAGACGACTACCGTCTTGGTTTTGATACAAGGTTTCTGAGGATTACGCCGCCGCCCTCAACAGACACCACGACAAACTTTGGTGCCGCTTACCATCGGTGGCAGAGTCCTGGCGCGGACAAAGGCATTTCCTAGTATCTCTTTCTCTAATGGTCCTCTTGATTTTTGCTCTACACGCAACCACCTGAGGGTCGATGCCGAGGGAGGGGCTTAAAAGGAACGTTACGCCTTCCTGTTATCGGTAACCGTCGTCTTAATCTCCGCCTAAAGTTGACCACCTGGAGATCGGCGCCGAAAGGGGGCTTATTAGGACAGTTGGCGCCGTTTTGCATTGGTGGCAGAGTCCTGATGGACAAAGGCCCTTCCTGGCATCTACAACGGTCCTCTAAATTTCTGCTCTAAACCCGACCACCCGGGGATCGAAGCCGAAGGAGGGGCTTAATAGGCCCGCTAGGCCTTGCTGTTATATGTTATGGCGTTCTTAATCTCCTCCTCAAAGGCGACCACCAGGAAACCCGCGCTGAAAAAGGGGCTTAAGAAGATCGTTAGGTCTGCCCAGATATGACGGTCCTCTTAAGCCCCTCCTTCGACGCTGACCGCCAGGCGGTCGTCTTCAAGTCGGCGATTAAGAAGACCCTTACAGATATCGACAAGGTCTAACGGTCCTCTCAACCCCCTCGTTCGGCGCCGATCCCCGGGTGGTTGTCTTCAAGGCCGAGATCAAGAGGGCCGCCAGAGATACCGGAAAGGGGCTTTGTATGCCAGTATATCGAACGGTCCTCTTGTTCTCGGTTCTAAACACGACCATCTGAGGATCAGCCCCGAAGCAGGGCCTTAAGAGGACTGTTAGCTCCGCTTTCACTTGGTGGCAGAGCCCTAGCGGACGAAGGCTCCTTCTCGTACCCCTGCCTGTCTCCTTGATTTCTGCTCTAAACGCGACCACCTGGGGATCGGCGCCAAAGGAGGGGCTAAACAGGACAAGTCCCTCTTGGGCCCTTCGTTCGGCGCCGATCCCCAGGTGGTCGCCTTCAAGGCCGAGATCACGAAGATCGTCGGAGGTACCATGAACCGCCTTTACCCGCTAGCATCTCTAACGGTCCTCTGCATATCGGCCTTAAAGGTGACCACTTGAAGATCAGCGCCGAAGGAGGGCCTTATGGGGACCAATACCGCCGCTTTGCATCGGGGGCAGAGTCTTGGCAGACAAAGGCCCTTCCTAGTATCTCTTAACAGTTCTATTCACTTCTGCTCTAAACGCGACTACCTTGGGATCGACGCCGAAGCAGGGGCTTAAGAAGACCACAAGTAGCCGTTTCGCATCGGGGGCAAAGTCTCGGGGGACAAAGGCCCTTCGTCGTGTTTCCAACGGGCCTTCTAATCCCCGTTTTGAAGGCAACCAGCTGGAGATCGGCACCGCAGGAGGGGCTTAGGAGGGTCGCTAGTTCAACGGCCCTCTTAAGCCCCTCCTTCGGCGTCGATCCCCAGGTGGCCACCTTCAACGCCTGGCGAGGGGTTCGTCTTAGAAAAAAATGATGAGCTTAAACGTTGATCACTCACAAACAGCTCCAGAAAGTAGAAGAAAACCAAAGGAAACCCACAAAAAAGGAAACCTATGCACAGACCCTCCCTCCCTTCTGGTTTGAAAGATGTAACGTCAATTTCAATCTGACATTTTTTTTCTCGGGACTCCTGAGTAGGTGACGACCGCATTACTGGGCTCTACCGAATGATCATTCACGAAGTGCAACATCGACCTTGCAACGGACCAGCCCTGGGCGGTGCATTGCAAGAAGAGCGGATTGAAACCTGGCTAATACTGCCCAGAATTCAGATATTCTTCACGCCATTGTCAACTGCCACTTGTTTTCTCACAGTCATTGTTTTTTCTCAAACTGTCGTTACGTTTTGAACGGTTTTTCTCGGGACTCCTAAATAGAAAACGAATTATTGGGCTCCACCGAATGGTCTTTAAAGAAGTGGAACATCGACCACGCAACGGGCCAGCCCCGTACAGTATATCGCAAGAGCGGATTGAAACCTGGCTATCACCGCCCAAAATTCATACCTGGTATATGCTTCTCCCTACTTCCAAACTGACGCGTGCTACGATAGACGCATGCGACACGGTAGAGGTGCATCGTTTTTTTTCTCAGGCTCCTCACTTTTCGAGCTCTACATCTCACCCAAAATCTGATTTGGAGAAAATCTAAAGCGCTCCCCAATCAATGAACAATCCCATGGCCTCTTAATAGGTATACAGCAAAACATACGGCAAAAAAAAAAATGTGAAATTCCGACGATTTTGGGCTAAGGAGCCCCGTTATTCAGATTTTTTTTCAGCCAAAAAGTGCTACCTCTATTGCTCTATTGTAGCACGCGTCGATAAGGGTACTCTGCCTAGTTTTGGCTGAAACGTCTTCTGACCGACGGGGCTACTAAACCGACGAACTGCCCAATCTCTTCGGAATACAACCTTGTTATTCGTTTCATGCCTCTAGGCCAAATGGGATTTTTCATCGGGTTGCACTTTCAGTTTTTCTCAGAGCCAACTTTTGGGTGAGGAATAGAGCTCCTCAAGTGAGGAGCCTCCAAAACAAAAAAACGGTTCAACTCTATCGTAGCATGCGTCAACTGTCATCAACTCTCAATACTTTTCGCGAGACTCCTAATTAGGTGGCATGTGTCGTCAAGCGATTGCTGTCCCAAATCCAGACACCTTGTCGCCAGTTTCAAAACTGATATTGCTTCTGTCGGGGCTCCTAACTCCTAGCTAGGTGATTACTGCCCAACATTTCAGTACATGCTTCCCGCCTATTGTCGAACTGCCATTTCTTTTTGCGGGACTCGTACTAAACAGGTGACGACTGCATTGCTGGGGTCCACCGAATGGTCGTTCACGAAGTGCAACATCGACCTCGCAACGGGCCAGCCCCGGACGGTGTATCGCAAGAATGGACTGAAACCGGACTCCTGGGCGCAGGGGTGAGGCAAAGAGGCAAAGCGGCGTGTTCTAGTTTGTTAGATGTACATCGTAACCACTGAGCTACCCGTCGGCGCTGACTGTTTTTGTTAGCTGTGCACCATAACTACTGAGCTATCAGACAGAGGCTACGGTCGGGGAGGGTACCCCCATCACGCGTGCTACGATCGAGATAGCACGTTTTGGCGATTTTGGTTTCTGAACGACGGGGCTCCTTAACCCAAAATCGTCGGAATGTCATTCTTGCTTTGCTATGTGATTTGTTTGTATACCTAGGCCATAGATTTGTTCGTCGGGTTGCGCTTTCAGTTTGCTCAAACTACGTTTTTGGGTGAGGTATAGAGCTGTATAGAGCTCCTCAAGTGAGGATAAGAAGAAACAAACGGGTGCACCTCTATCGTAGCGTGTGTCTACGATTTGATTGCAGAAGTTATAGGCCAGTCCAAGTCGGGATTGGCTTTTACTCCGGGGTGTATGTTGGTGGCGCAGCAAGACAAACCATTCCATGGCAGTGCTTGTAGAAACGCCGAAAGGCAAAACACGGCAGCTACTCGCACGAGTGGCATTGGCTCGCTGAACAAAATTACCGCCCAAAGTGACCGACCTACCGACGCATGCTATTACGGTAGAGGTGCATCCTTGTTTTTCTGAGGCTCCTCACTTGAGGGAGGTATTTACTTGTCCAACAAAAATGATTTTGGGAAAAATAAAAGTGCTACCCGATGAACAACCCCATGCTCTAGGTAAACAACGAAAACTGTTGCAAATAATAGAACGAAACTCCGACGATTTTGGGTTAAGGAGCCCCGTCATTCACAAAACGTTTCAGGCGAAGAGTGCTACCTCTATCGTGGCACGGGTCTACCGTAGGCGTGGTCATCAGTCACACCTAGCTCAGTGATTATGGTGCAGATGTAACATGTGTTGTCAGTTTCGCTCATTACATCACACATGCTCGTGCGGTAAAGGCGCACCATTTGTTTTGTTCATTTCCTCACTTGAGGAGCTCTATACCTCACCCAGAAGCTGGTTTGGAGTAAACTAAGAGTGCAACCCGATGACCAAACCCATGGCCTAGGTATAAAGATAAAAACGATTAATATTGCAAAACAAGAATGACATTCCGACGAATTTTGGGTTAAGGAGCCCCGTCCTTCAGAAAATATTTTTGACAAAAGGTGATACGTCTACCGTAGCACTCGTCACATGCCATCACAGCAGGGGTAAGGCAAAACAGCGTCTTGTATATTTGCCATGTTCACTCACAGCATGCCATGATAGCAGAGGGGTAAGGCAAAGCGACATGCTGTAGTTTTGGGCGAAGGCTGTGGTAAGGGGGCGCACATAGGGCTTTGGATTTCAGTGCTTCAGGGCTACTCGCGCGAGTTGCTACCCTTTTGCTTTGCAATAAGCTACACTGTAAACTCGTTTGGGCGCTGGCCGATGCTACCTGCCCGGTTACTTGCGAGGTGGCTAATTATTCGTCTTTAGTTTTCAAGAGCTTTTTATGTTATATCTGGTACAGCTCACAGGAACACCTCTGTTCCCCCTTTTCAACTTGCGACACTCCCGGGATGTCAAGCCAACCACATCCCGCACATCTTGAAGGGTAACCTTGTAAGTCGGTTTGTGCATTATATTTCGCGGTATGCATCGTCATGAACTCGTTTCGTCAACACTCACATTTGCAAGCCTTAAACGGCTTACCACGAAGAAGGTGCGGAACGGACATGCGGCTGTTGGTGCCCGGAGGCGAAGGTGCTCTAAACTACGCCAAGCCCAGGCTGAAGGCCCTGTTCGCGCGTATGCACCTTCTCCCGGACCGTGCGGCGGGGGTATCGCTCAAGTGTGAGGTGAGGGGGGTATCGCCCATCAAGTGGGAGCTAAGGAGGGCACGTGTTCGGCCCCTTCTTGACGTGTGTTACGATGATATCGGTAGCACGCTTTTTTTAGCCAAAACAGGCTCCTTTTTCCGGACCGTGCTGCGGGGGTATCGCTCAAATGCGAGGTAAGAGGGACAACGTGGGTTCGGCTGTTCTTGTATAGGGTGGCTTTGGTGGCGATACCGGTGTTGGTGGCCGTGGTGGTCGAGTATTCTGATCCATGCACTGTCTTTAGCTCACGTCAACTTCGCAGTAAACACGAACTGTTGACTTTGGTTGAGCGATTTTTCTACGCGGGCTGCTCCCAGCTTTCCAGCTGGTCAATAGCTTCTTCCGACTTGAGATTCGGTATGGGGGGCACTTTTAGAGCCGACGCGTGCTACGATAGAGGTAGAAGATTTTGGATGTTTTTTATTCTAATGACGTGTCTCCTTAACCCAAAATCGTTGGAATTTCATTGTTTTTTTTTGCCATAATATGTCGTTGTTTACCTAAGCCATGAGATTGTTCGGCGGGTAGCACTTTTAGTTTCCCCCTGAATCAGTTTTTGGGAGAGTTGCAGAGGTCAAAAAGTGAGGCGCCTCAGAAAAAAAATGGTGTACCTCTGCCGTAGCATGAGTCAGGCTTTTCATTCAGCGGCCCAGGGCCACTCGCGCGAGTGACTACCCTATTGAATACTGGTATCATGCTACTAATAGTACGATAAAAGTGCACCATTTTTTTTCTGAGGCGGCTTCTCACTTGAGGAGCTCTATACCTCACCCAAAAGCTTGTTTTTGAGTAAACTATAAGAGTGCAACCCGATGACCAAACCCATTGGCCTAGGTATAAAAACTATAAAAAAGTGCAAAGCAAGAATGACATTCCGACGATTTTGGTCTAAGGAGCCCCGTCATTGTCATTCACAAAATATTTTTGACAAAAAAATGCTACCTCTATCGTAGCACGCGTCTTGCTTTTGCACGTCTTGAGCCTCTACGTATGCTTTGTTCTTTCGCGAAATTCGTCGCCATGGAATTGTTTGTTACGCTGCGCGGAATGAGAATGGGGGTAATCCCTCTGCCGTGGCATTGGTTGGGCCCTAAAAGTCACTCTCCTATCTAGCCTTGGTCCACCCTGTCACCTCCATGTCGACGCGTGCTGTCGTACGATACAGCGATAGAGGTACCACTTTTTGGATGAAACGTTTTCTGAATGACGGGGCTCCTTAACCCAAAATCTTCGGAATCCAAATCGCCTTTTGCAATAGTGTTCGTTGTGTACCTAGGCCATGGGATGGTTCATCGAGTTATGCTTGCTTTTGTTTCTCAAAGTTGGTGTTTTGGGTGAGGTAAAAGAGCTTCCCAAGTGAATAACCCTCAGAAAAAAGCTAATTGTCAGCACCTCTACCGTAGCGTACGTATGTCTGTCGCCATGAAAAAGTCGCGGTGGACGCGTGCTACGATAGAGCAATAGAGGTGCACTTTTTGTCTGAAACGTTTTCTGAATGACGGGGCTCCTTAACCCAAAATCGTCGGGATGTCATTATTCTTGTTTTTGCAATATGAATTGTCTGTATGCCTGGGCCATGGGTTTGTTTGTCGGGTTGCGCTTTCAATTTACCCCAAAATCGGTTTTGTGGGTGAAGTACAGAGCTCCTCAAGTGAAGAGCCTCAGAAAAAAACGGGCGCACCTACCTCTATCGTATTAATAGCATGTGTCGGTGCTCGAACCACATTGCTGACCGCCGTGTGCTGGGATAGATGCCACGTTGGCAGAGAAAAGCTGTTTGGGATAGTAGGTGGCACGTTCTTTTGTTTTTTCGAGGAATTGGGAGGAACTGTCACACGGTTCGGTGTGTTGTGTAGGCTTTTTGCATATTAGAACGAGTTGTGTGCTGCACATTGTCGGGAGGTGAATGGAATAATAATGTACTCCAACTACCGTATACTGTTGGATGCATGCTACGGTATCGATGCACCATTTTGGGGGGGGGGCTCTTCGCTTGAGGAGCTCTATCCTCCTCCCCAAAACTGATTTCGGGAAAAATAAGAAGTACTACCAGATGAAGGAATCAGATAACCCAGGTATACATTGAAAAATATTGCAAAAAAAGAACGAGATTCCGACGATTTTGGGCTAAGGAGCCCCGTCGTTCAGAAACAAAATAGCCGAAAAGTGCTACCTCTATCGTACCACCAATCGTTGGGGGGGGGCGGGTGCAATACATCAACTAACTTCCACATACGAGGGAGACGATATGGCACACTCGAGCTCTGGTCGCTTTCGACCGCACGAAATGAAAGGAACTATCTGGAGAACAACTACCTGCTGCAAAGCGGAAAATGCTCAGCTTCTTGTGGCGAACTCCGCGTTGTGCAGGCACATGCTGTGGCAACTTGAACAGGCCCGTGCCTCGAAAAGAAAGGAATCGATGTTTTTTGTTTCCCATCGTTTGCTTCTTTCTGGGAATATTCGTATGAGTGATCGATGTTGAAGCTCATGCCGCGCGTTGTCGGTTGGCAACACTAAAAATAAACGGAAGAACAACTGTTTCAAAGAGACATTGCTCAGTCCTCTTATGGCGAATTCCTTGCTGTGCAGGGATGCTGCGATAACTTGAACATATCCGTGCCTCGAGGAGGGAGGGAGGCATCACCTCATCTACTGCTGGACAACCAAGACCTTGTTCGAGCCTTCGCTACGGTAATATAACGCGGGTTGGAGGGGGGTACTTACGTGTGTTGGAGTTTTTTTTGTTTTTTGTTTTTAGTTTTTGCTCGTCCCATCTATTATCTTTGCACTTTTCTTTCTCCTTCTCCCTGCGTAGCCGTAACTCAGATCCGGGGCCACATAGCAAGCTCTTCTCCCCCCTCCCCACTACGGTACGCGCCTTCGTTTTTAACGCGAGAATAATTCAGCACTTTCTTCCCTCGTCGACTCGCGTCGAATTGTGCTTACCCACGCTATAAAGCGCTCTCGGCAGTTGGTGTCTCTAGAAATTAAAATCTCCATACCGAGATTTGAACCCCTGACTCCAACCTTAACTTAGTAGTATTCGAGGTTAACCACTTGACTACCGGGGTGTTGAAGCTTGAAAGGGGTAATTACGGGTGCTGGACGGGGGTATTTGGAGGCATGGTACGGCAGGGGTTCACCTACAAACGATGAGGCGCTTCACTTGGGGAGCGAAGCGTGCTACGATAGAGGTAGCACTTTCAGGATTTTTTGTTTCTGAATGACGGCGCTCCTTAAACCCAAAATCGTCGGAATGTCGTTCTTGTTCTTCAATCTGAAGTTTTTGTATACGTAGGCCATGGGTTTGTTCATCGGGTTGCACTTTCAGCTTGTACTCAAAAATCATTTTTTGGGTGAGGTTCAGAGCTCCTCAAGGTGAGGAGCCTCAGAAAAAAAAAGGTGCACCTCTATTGTAGCATGTGTCCTTTTTTTTTTTGAGAAAAACGAAAGTGCATCCGACCAAGACTCCGGTAGGGGGGTCACTTTTGTTTGCTCTTTTTTGTGCGGCTAGGGATCACTCGCGCGAGTGACCCCCCTGTTCCTTTGCGGTCATAAGCTCTCGTGCTGCTGGGTTTTGTTTTTTGCCATAAGAAACTGCCATGGGATGGTTGGCGACGCGGCTCCACGGAAAAACCGCCTACTACTTGGTATTTTCAGTGAGGTACAGAGTCACTCCGGCGAGTGGCCCAAACCCGGTAGTGAAAAAGGGGGGTACCTCCCCTAACGTAGCCTTGGTCATCCAGGTAAAACAAAACCCCACGGCCTAGGTTTTAGAATTAAACATATTGCAAAACACAATTGGTCACACATACTACGGCAAAGACGCGCCATTTTTTTTCTGAGCATCCTTCCTCACTTGAGGAGCTCTATACCTCACGCCCAAAAGCTTGTTTTTGAGTAAACTAAGAGTGCAACCCGATGACCAAACCCATTGGCCCTGGGTATAAAAACTGTTAATATTGCAAAACAAGAACGACATTCCGACGAATTTGGGTTAAGGATCCCCGTCCTTCAGAAAATGTTTTTGGACAAAAAGGGCTACCTCTATCGTAGCACGCGTGTAATACTATTAATAGTATCATGTCGAATGACGCATGCTTCGTACGGTATTGGTGCACCACTTTTTTTCTGAGGCTCCTCACCTGAGGAGCTCCGTACCTCTCCCAAAAAAAAAGTAATTTGGGGGAAAAATAAAAGTGCTACCCGACGAAAAATCCCATGGCCTAGGTATACAACGAAAATTGTTGAAAAAACAAATACCGAAATTCCCTTCGGTTTTGGGGTTAAGGAGCCCTGTCATTCAGAAACCGTTTCAGCCGAACGAAAAAATGTGCTACGTCTATCGTAGCACGCATCATATGCACCACCGCTACTGATTGATTGGTTGCCAGGTACACTATCTGTGACGGCAACTTTTGTTTTTAGTGAGTGTTTGAGTGAGGCAAAGAGCCACACTGCGCGAGTCGCCTAACCTCGGCAGAGAAAATGGAGGTACCCCCCCCCCTATAACTCACGGGTAAACGTATCCTCTAAAGCTCACGTGGTTAGTAGCCACAGCAGGCTGAAGCAACCTTTTGAGGGCTTCCTTGGTTTCCACCGTTGGCGTCCCAGTAAGGTGCACCGTGCTCTTCACCTGTCGGAGCTGCTCCACAAGCAGCGCATACAACAGCGAGTATTAACCGCACACCATACCACCCGCCATGAGATAACGCCACCACACCGGGTTTCACCTTTTTGCTCCCTGTTGTAGCACGTGTCTATGACTTAGTGCAGTCGAATTGTAATTTGGCACCTGGTTCCCCGCCATGCATTCGATAGGTAATAGAGGTGGTGGTGGCAGCGGTCGTGGTGGTGGTGCGATACTACCTCTAGGTGTGGCTTCCGCCATGCATTCGTCGGAGCAGGCGAGCACCCTCTACTACAACACGCAGCACCGTGTTTCGCCTTTTTACTGCCCTTGAGATAACGCCACCACCAGGTTTTGCCTTTCTAATAGACGGTGTGGCTTCCGCCATGCATTCGCACCTGCTTTTCGAAGAGTGCTACCATGCCGCCGTCCCTCGTCATCCACACTAAGTGAATGTTCTTCCTCTTAGAAAATCTAGCAATCGAAGGGGCGAGGCGATGGGGTCACGGCGGGGGCGGGGGGTGGGGGGTACTCATTTAATGCATAGCCGTAGTCGTAATAGACCCTCGCATCCCTATAATGCCGGGACGGCGCATGTCGGGTTTTCGCCGACCAAGCAGACGGGGGGGGGGGGGGGGAGTCAATTTCATGCATGGCCGTTTACAGTGTGTCAGACCAAAGAACCTCACATCCCTACAATGCCGGGACGGAGCACGTCGGGTATTCACCGACCAGGTAGGCATTGCGTGCACCAAGCACGAAGCGCCGTCGGGTGTTCGGTGAGTCGCATGAAGGGTGAGCTGCATCCCAGTAAGAAACTCTTGTGAGGCGGACTTCGGCACCTTACGCGTCCTTTCTTTCATATGGATGACAGCGTTTAATGACTTGATCCGTTTTCCTGGGAGGGTGTTGTGCGTGTCTTGGACGCCGCGTGTGTCGAGTCATGCCATGACAGAGGGGGTGGCCTCTAACTCTCGAGGGCGGTCCAGGACAAACTTTATGATGCAAAGGATGACACGTATGTGTGGTAAGTTACCGCACAATTCAACTCCTGCAAGACGCTCCAAAACAAGCACAAGAACGGTCTGGGCATACAACGAATAAATGTCGTAGAACACAAATGATATTCCGACGATACTGGATATAGAACTCCTGTAGGACACTCCAAACCCAAGCACAAGCAAGGCCTAGGCATACCGCGAATAATTGTAGAACACAACTGATGTCCCAACGAAACTGGGTAGTTCTTCACGTGAGAAGCGAAAAGCCAGTCAGCAACATTTTGGCCAAAATGTGCAGCCCCCCTATCAAAAGCACGGGTGGGTGCTCCGATTTGCCCCTCGCCAAATCCTGCACAACTGCAGCAGCGATATCATTCACGGTCGAGAGCCTAAGTAAACGTGGCTATCACAGAACCCTTATTTCGAAAAATTGTTAAGAGATTAGTGGGGTATTAGTCCGCTTGACCACTGGTAAAAGGTTAACCAATTGCCTACCCAAATTAAGCCTTATAACACTCCCCCCCCCTAGAACGGCGGGATAGCAAGTCGGCCGGATATACGGGCGGGCATATCAATACCCAGGTGGTTCCATTTCCTGGGGATACCGGGGAGAGTATTGTTTCAAGTTCGACATGGGGAAAGTCATAAAAGTTATGATTGGTGGAAGGTGGGATTCGAACTCACGACCCAAAAACCCATGATCTGTCGACGACGCCATTTGTTAAGGTATTAGTGGGGTATTGGTCCGCTTGATCACTTGTAAAAGGTTAACCAATTGCCTACCCAAAGCAAGCCTTACAACAAAATGCTATCGCTGTTCGTGCTGCCTACGCGGTTCACTATTGTCACGATAATGAAGAAACCTCTTGTCATACGTACCGATTTGAAGCCCGTATTTCAAGCTGTCATTTTACCTTATAAAAAAAATTGTTTAAGACACTTCTTTCACAGCTGAGAGATCGATTTTGAAGCCGATATTTCAAGCTGTTTTATCACAATTTAGAAGACACCTCAGCCGTGCGATCGACGTGAAGCCCTTGTTTCAAGCTACGAAGACAAACGCATGCTACGGTGCGCCTACTCGTTTTGGGGCATCTCACTCAAGGAGATCGATACCTCGCCCCAACTCAGATGAACGTGCAACCCCGATGAACAATTCCATGGCTTACTAAGAATTACACGAAGGATACCATAATCTACTAACAAATGTAATTTGGACACTATTGGGTCGTTCCTCCGTTCCAGATCCCCGCCCGTCAGAATAAACATGGTAAAAACGTGCTACCTCTTATGGTAGCATGCATCGACACTTCACCTATTACCGGGGAACGTATTAATCAGAACCAAATATGGTGAGTAAAGATAGGGGAATACATACTGGTAGGTGTTTGTGTCAACCGTGGGTTCTGATTGCTACGGTCCCCCCGTAATAGCTGTGAGACCGATTTTGAGGCTCTGTTTTCAAGCTCACCTCTCGATGATAGATACAGCAGGCGTGATGCCGGCCCCGGTGCACACCAGCACCACTGTTTCGTTAACCGATAGAGGCAGCGCAGCACAGCGTCCAATGACAAGCCATGAAATTACCAAGAAGAGACAGAAACAACAGGGGGTGCGTTTGAGGCAGGCTTAAGTTCGCGAACCTATGTGGCAGGCATCGGTGATGCTGGTATGCATCACACACACAGAGTGGTTTTGTAGACAATGTCCAGGAAACGTTTGTGACTACTGTGCGGGCTCTCTAGAAAGAAGCACTATATTTCGGCCCCTGCCCCAATGCTTTATGCGTGTGCCGAAACCAGCGGTGTTCAGTGTACCCAGCGTCTTACCTCAGTTGCTCCGATTGGTGCTGCTTGACGGTACGAGTTCTTATTCCGTCGCATCTTACATCTTTTGAAGCATTTCAAAACCGTTTCCCACACCGGATTTCTTAATTTTCTGGAACGAACGAGCCTCGATTTCATATTAGAATAGTTTACCTTCACCGGGGCCGTACTCTGTAACAGGCGTCAGCGCCTCATATGCATAGATATCAAGCACACTGGGAGAGAGCGAGAAACAAAACTAAATAGCAGCGGTGAACCATCCCGGAAATATTGGCAAGGTAGATGACACATGCTGCGGTAGGTTTGGGCCAATTTGTTTTTCTGGAGCTCCTCGCTTGAGGATCTCTATATACCTCATCCAAAAACTGCGTGTTTGAGAAAAATGAAAGTGAAAACCCGACACCCAAATTCCATGGCCTAGGTATACAAAAAATCATGCTGCAAAAACAAAAATGAAATTCGGACGATTTTGGGTTAAGGAGCCCCGTCATATTCAGAAAATGCTTCAGCCAACAAAATACCACCACTATCGCAGCACGCGTCAGATATGCCGTAGTTAAAAAGGCTATATCAGTAGTCACGCCTTCTCTTCTGGGTGCTGGTCTGGCCCGTCCACCCGGATGGACGGGGCGACGCATCGTACTATTTGGGCGCACATCTAAATTTTCAGAGGTTTCTCACTTGAGGAGCTTCTGTACCTCACCCATACGCTGACTTTGGGGACAATTGTACTCTATCCCCGCTGAACAGGTTGCAATATCTCGGGACGCGCGCCACGATAGAGGTAGCCCTTTTTGGCTTTTTTTGTTTTCTGCACGACGGGGCTCCTTAACCCAAAATCGTCGGGATTTCTTCGCCCTTTTTAGCTACATTTTTCGTTCTATACCTAGGCCACGGGATTTGTTCGGCTGGTAGCACTTTGATATTTTCCCCAAATCGGTTTATGGGAGGGTTGGAGGGCTACTCAAGTGAGGCGCCTCAGAAAAAAAAAGGTGCACCTCTACCGTAGCGTGCCCCTCGGACGCGCGCCACGATAGAGGTAGCATCTTTTGGCTCAAACGTTTTTATTTAAAGGCTGAATGACGGGGCTCCTTAACCCCAAAATCGTCGGAAAACCCTTCTTTTTTTTTTGGAATAAGGTTAGCTGTATACCTAGGCCATGGGATTGTCCATCGGGGAGTTTTTTTTTTTTTTTTTCCCAAATCGAGTTTGGGGAGAGAGGTATAGAGCTCCTCAAGTGAGGAGCCTCAGAAACATGATGGCACCTCTACCTTACTTCTTAGCATGCGTCAGTATACCGGAACGTTGTGGACGCTTTCTACGGTAGAGGTGCACCCTTTTTTTTCTGAGGCTCCTCACTCGAGGAGCGATGTACCTCTCCCAAAATCTGATTTGGGTGAAAAACAAAAGTGCTAGATACCCTATGAACAATCCCATGGCCTAGGTATACAACGAAAGTTATTGCAAAATAAAGAACGAAATTCCGACGATTTTGGGTTAAGGAGCCCCATCATTCAGAAACAAAAAAGCCAAAAAAGAACGCGTCAAGACTACGTATATATAATTATGTGTCTCATAGAAGTCAGATTTTGTCCCCCTCTTAAGAAGTTTATAGTTTCCGTG
>JAYJMJ010000218.1:892538-907606 GCA_036873875.1 Laminaria ephemera | reverse complement strand
TCACAAGTGGTTCGTAGTAGGATGCAGCTCACCCTTCATGCGACTCGCCGAACACCTCACGGCGCTTCGCGCTTGGTCCAAGCAAATGTCTGCCTGGTCGGTGAAAACCCGACGTGCTCCTTCCCAGCATTGTAGGGATGCGAGGCTCTATGGTCTTACGACTGCGGCTAATCATAATAACGAGTACGTACACCCCCCCCATACACTCTCCGTTGCTTCTACAGCCGCTCAACGATGAGGCGACGGCACCCCTCTTTGTCCATCGATTCGCGAACGGTGTGCCGATGCTGGACACCAACACATCCTCTGCCTGCGCCTTGGTGGCGGGCGTGGCGAAAGCCGGTTGGAGGGGCCTCGGGCTAAAGCTCTCGGCTTCGCGGGTGCTGCCGAGCGAAGGGAAGCTACGGTTGGTTATATCTGAAGCTCCTACAACCCTCAAGGTGACGAAACTGCCTTGAAAGAGAGCTAAGCCACAGCAGGGGGTAGCACGTTTTCTCCAAAACGTTTCTGACTGGCGGGGCTCCTCAACCGACGAAAGCCTCTCAATGTTGTTGGAACTCCATTTGTGGTGTTCAATGTTAGTGTCGACACATGTTACCATAGAGATGTACCGTTTTGTTTCTCGTGCTCCTCACTTGAGGAGCTCTAAACCTCACCCAAAAAAATGATTTTGAGGAGAATGAAAGTGCAGCCCGATGAACAAACATATGGCCTAGGTATACAAAAAAATCCTATTGCAAAACAAGAATGACATTCCGACGATTTTGGGGTAAGGACCCCCGTCGTTCAGAAACAAAAAAAAGCCGAAAAGTGGACACATGCTACTACGATAGAGGTGCACCATTTTTGTTTCTGGGGCTCTTCACCTAAGGAGCTCTAAACCTCACCCAAAAACCGATTTTGAGAAGAATGAAAGTGCAACCCGATGAACAAACCCATGGCCTAGGTATACAAAAAAGTCATATCGCAGAACAAGAATGCCATTCTGACGATTTTGGGTTAAGGAGCCCCGTCATTCAGAAACAAAAAAAGCCGAAAAGTGATACCTCTATCGTGGCACGCGTCTATCATATACCTGGTACATAGGCCATGGGACGCATGCTACAATAGAGGTGCACCATTTTTTTTCTGAGGCTCCTCACTTAAGGAGCTGTATACCTCCCCCAAAAAGTTATTTGGGGAAAAATAAAAGTGCTACCCGATGAAAAGTCCCATGGCGGCCTAGGTATACAACCAAAATTATAGCAAAAAAAATAGTGAAATTCCGACGATTTTGGGTTAAGGAGCCCCGTCATTCAGCAAACGTTTCAGCCAAAAAATGCTACCTCTATCGTAACACGCGTCTTGGTGCAAAAGTGCCACCTCTTACGTAGCACGCGTCTACATTCCATGACCTGTGCCCTCCACGTAAGCTCTTTACAATTGCCCCACGTTTTTGGGGGCAAACTACTTGGAATTAGTGTGGAATACATTTTGCAGTTGCAAACGCCTTTAAAACCACCAGTAGGGTGTTTGCGATTTCGATACTCTATTGGGTTTGGAAAAACTGTAAAAATAGTGTTGAAACAGACGAATTTCATAGCCCAAGGCCAACCAACCGACGAAACAAAGAGGTGAGAAATTAAAAAAAAATGGTGGAAAAAAAAAATTACCTGCCTTTTTCCTGGTTTTTCGTGGGTTGGGTTGGCCATGGATTGTGATTTCGACGGTTTCAATGCTATTACGATATGTTTCCGACCCAACTCCTACCCAACCAAAGTTGGTACGTCGCAAACACGCTACGACTGCACCCACGTTTTTCGGGACTACCTATGCTTGGAAATAGTGTGAGATCGTTAATTTTTACCTGGTAGGTTCTAGAAGCTACAAATAAATCCCAACCGTCCTTTTGGCCGCGGTAATGCTATCTTTTCGACCGGTACGACCATGCTTCAGGTGAAGGGAGGTGCTGCGTGGTCGGCCCTAGCTGACATCAAGGCGGTGCACGTATCAGTAGCGGCAACCTCGAAGGCTATCCCATACTCTAGTCTCCGAAAGGACGCCATCGCACACAGGGAGGTAAGTATTTCTCGGCACTACTATCCTTGAAAGCATGCAATCGCGCCACCACGCAGCTGACACCATATGGCATCCCCCGTTGACTCCAGTTAACATTCGTTGAAACCCGTTGCCACCAAAGACCACCGGTTGACACGTAAGCTGGCATATACTTTACATAGGGCTGACACAGCGCAGACCCTGAGCAGAGACAGGGTTCAGGTAGCAGCACTTCTTGCTTCTTGCCAACTGCGATTTCTCGTAACTACAAGCTTTGTCTCGTCCGTACGTGGATGACATGTTTGCAGGAATACTAGGGACCACACCAATCCAATCCCTCCGTTAGCGTATCATCGCCCATGGTGTGAGTGACACATATGACATACATCGCCCGGCCAAGGCTATCGTATGGGGGGGCACTTTTAGGGTATCATATTTCACCGGGTCAGGGCCACTCTACAAGTGGTCACCCTATTTTATAAAATTACTTCAAATACGTCAGCTGCGAGTTCGACAAATTGAGCGGTCGCCCTATTTCTGTATAGGTCTTGAAGCTTTTGTGCGTGTTGATGCTTCAACAGCGTATATCAAGGACGCGCGCTACCGCAGAGGTACTGTACCTCCTTTTGGCGAACACATGTCTGACTCACGGAACTCCTCAACCCTCAACTGAAGACGCGTGCTACGATAGAGGCAGCACTTTTTGGCTGAAAACGTTTTCTGAACGACGGGGCTTCCTTAACCCAAAATCGTCGGAATTTCATGGGTTTTTTTTGTGCAATAATTTTCGTTGTATACCTAAGCCATGGGATTGTTCATCGGGTAGCTCTTTTATTTTCCCCCAAGTTAGTTTTTGGGTGGGGTATGGAGATAGAGCTGCTCAAGTGAGGAGCCTCAGAAAAAAAATGGTGCACCTCTATCGTAGCATGCGTCTGAGGAATTTCCCAAAATCGTTGGAATGCCATTTGTATTGTATACTATTACGGAGGAATATAGTAATCAGGACCAAATATGGTTGGTAAAAACAGTGGGATATATAGGTTTTTGTGTGTATCGTGGGCCCTGATTACGAGTGGTGTACCTAGGCTGTGGGACTGTTCATCGGGTGGCGCTTTCGTTTTTCTCAGATCAGTTTTTGGGCGAGGTATCTCTCCTCGAGTGAGGAGCCTCAGAAAATAATTGGTGCACCTCTGCCGAAGCTTGCGTCCAACATCCGTTTGTGAGTGCGGTAAAGGGTCGCTCGCGCTAGCGGCCTAAACCCAGCACTGGAAATGAGGGTACCCCCCCCACCGTAGGTCGGGTCGTCCCACGACAAGTACCGTTAGTCGCTGAAGGGGTTTAGGGATTAGGGATATTCGGGATAATAATCGCTCAACCTGTTCGCCAGTTCCCGTACCACTACAAACGGGTCCCTGGTAATTGGTACGCGTGTAAGCGTCGGCAGCGTTGCCTTTGGTCAACCTCCCTCCCCCACTTCGCATGCACCTTGTTAGACACCACAATGCTGAAGGTTTTACGGCCGGCCGATGTCCACTAATACGCTCGTGTGACAATCCTCTACCGTTGAATGCGCATGATATGCGCTGGATGTGTCTGTTCGAAGAACAATGTTGGCCATTTGTGACGAGGTCCTAGACAAAACCCATCTATGATACTCGCACCACCTCATCATTGGCGTCAACCAGTTATGCGATACAGCGTATCGACCCCCCTCTGCCAAAATTCACGCCTAAACACAAAAAAAAACGAACGCACGATATGTAGCGTGTTATACCTTATGCGTGTCGATGGGTCTCAAATCTTGCAGACGGGAAAATTGGTGCCCTCTCCTGACAATAGTACCGAAGAACATATAGAGATGGACGCCACAACCCTGGAGAGGACGGACACAAAAGAAAAGTAAGAAGGTTGACGGGGCCGTAGTCTCCCGGTAGCCTGTACGCCCGAAAACGCAGGAGATAATGCTCGCTTGCTTGCGCCATCAACACCAGTGAATATGCCGTATGATGAAAGAGCCCGCACCCTACCCCTTGGCATGGACACAGGGCTACGTACCTGCAACGGCGAACGCCGTACGAAATAGTTTGCTGAGTCTGAGCAGCCGCGAAATAGGTGGTTTCCGGTCGGCGATGGAGGCGGCCAAGGAAATGATGCAGGAGGTATCTAGATCTTTCTCATTGCGCCGGATAGCGCTAACGGTTTTAGAATTACACCCACGGTTAGGGATACCAATCACTTCGAGTTAGAGTGAGGCAATTTTAGCAGTAGTAAAAGGGTTAGACATGAACACTTCGGCGAGGTGGTGTAGCCGTAACCCCTTTCGTGTTTGACGTCTGGTGTTGAAACGTGATATGAGTGCACACTCAGATGGCTGACCGATGACGGTCTTCAGAAGCTAACGCGGAATGGTTGTGAGACGAGCTCGAACATCGCTGACGATGATGTAGAAGCTTGTGGATCACTGGAAATAGGCGCTCTTCGGTGTAGGCCATTGCGTCGGACAACGTTAAACATGGACACTATGGCAACGTGATGTATTCGTGATCTGTTTCGTGTTTGAGGTATCACGCTGTCATTTTCGATGCGCAGGCATGCCTATACTTAATTCGGTATAAAAGTATTGTACTAAAAAAAAGTACTGTTAGTAGCAGAATCGTTCCGAAGGCTTGCTGCCCAAAGTAGATTGTTTCAAAGTATAAAGTCAACAACTGGTATTTCGCTCTCAAATATGTAGCAGGCGAACGCCCAGTTAGTGGATGCGTATAAGCACCATCAATGTCTTAGGATATCCACGACGATAACACCAGCGGGGGGTTACAGGACTGCCATGGTTTGTGCTAGCTACTTCCTCTGGGGCGGTACACAGACAGCGGGGCCAGAATGCTCTGCTCGTGTGATGTTAAATGGATGCTAAGATTGTGAATTCAAACGCCAAACGGTTTCACGCCCGCCCTCATAAGGCTTAACATGTGAAGCAACGCCTTTGTCTGTTTTATTCATCTACATTTGCAGGATCTGGTGCCGCTGGTGGCATCCAACATAGCCTCGATGGTCAGCCGCAGCGGAGACGTCTCGTTCCAGAAGAATTGCCTACACGTAGGTTTCCCTTTAACCCGTTGACGCGTTAGATCGACGATTCCTCTGATACCGTAGTAAGGGGTGATGGTGGCAATATCAGTCAACTTCAAGAATTTGGCCTTCGCTTGGCATCACAGCGAACTTGGTGGATGGAGGGCTCTTTGTATGGACAAACACGGGGCCCACGCCTAAGTGTATATATAGCCTTGGGGGTACCAAATCCATGCTATGCCCGAAGTATTCAGCACAGCAAGGTTTTCCCTACAAAGCCCTGAACGAAAAGCCACCACAACGGAAACCTACTGCTAACAACATTGAGGTTTGAAGCAATCGATACGACCCCTGCGCAAACCACTGCCAGCCCCATTACCCAGTGAAGACTGATCCAATGAATACCTTGTATATACCTGTACACTTCGAAGTATACACTGTACTACAATAAAATTGAACTTGGGGGGCAAAAACCGACCCGTTAAGCTATTTCACAGCGGCTCTACTTGGTGTGGGGCGCGCGTCGCCACCCCACGCCTGCTACTGCCTGCGCCCCAACACAACGATGAAAGGCTCTCGGCGTCGGGAACGAATACGTGCAGCTCAAGCGCCTCACCGACCTCGTCCAAGATGGATTGTGCGACAACATCCGGGAAGAGGAAGAGCGCCGGGCCGCTGCCAAGGCGCGAGCCGCCGCGCGCAGAGCAGAAGAGGCCAAGGAAAAGCAAGCAGAATCACAGGGAGAAGAAGAAATATGAATGGGCAGAACTTCCCTCGGTTTCAGCATGGCAAGCAACGCAAAGAAAAAACACGCAACACCAACCAGCGCTTTTCGGGAAGAAATGCCCGCGGTTTCATCACGACAAGCAACGCAAGAAGCAAACCACACAACAGTTGCAATCTGCGCTTCACTGTAGGTGACAGATGCACCGCCTGCGGATGGTACCATTCCGAGCGGCATGTGTGTCGGGTTACGCTAGCGTTTTTCGATGACCACGAGGTCGGCCAATTGAGGAAATCGTGAAACAAATGAGAGAAAGCCAAATCGGCGTCCTTGTACCAAACGTAGTTGTGGGGCGAGGCGGGGGGGGCTCATCCAAAGTGGTTGGTGCAGAGACAGAACAACAGAACCCACTTATAGTCGTTTTGAGTTCGTTGTATTAGGTGGGGGCATGGTCAATAGATCCAAGACGTGAGGTCCTGTTCTTTGTTAGTCGCCATATTAGCAGAAGTGTGATTATTTTCCGGTTGTACTCACCGATTGTATAAGCCACAAACCTCGTTCTTCGGGCATAGTGCTGGTATGCCTTTGACACGTGGTAGCACAGGCTTGCGCTGGCAGCGATTAAACTACCTGGCTGGTGTTTTGAAAGTGCAGAAGGTGCTTCAGGTTGAAAGTGCTGCTGGCGGACCAGAGAGGTAAAAAGTGAAAAAACGAGAGAGTGATCGAGTGGGCGTAGCCATCCTCAATCAACGTCAATCAAACAAAATGTATCCACATCCCCAGCGAGGGAAGAGCGGGGCGAATATATATCGCCACAACAAACACAACACAAACATCACAATCCTGTGCCACAGTATGAGCGGCCCCATTCCCAAATCGCCCCGGTTGTGAGCGGGGGGGTGGTCGGCAGGGCCAAAACAATAACAAGAACGCGTGTGACTAACGGCAAAAAAAGGAGAAAACGCTGAAGTTAATTGGTTGTGAGTCTTGCCGTTGACGCCAAGTATGAAGTGAAGAAATTGACTCGGACAGACACGTGTTTCCTTTTCGGTTTACCTATTAACTTGTTCCCGCAATGATGTTCTCCAGTCCGAATTCACGGTCCATGAATATGTTGGTATGTACAAAGTTGTAGTCGAGCGTGAGGGCGTTGAATAGAAGATCGCCGAACCGTTCGGGGGAAGTGTGCTCCCTCATGTTTCATGTGAAGACGTGAAGGCGGCATTGTACTGTACCCGTGATGTGCAGGAAGTCGTCTGGATCCTGGCCGTGCCTCATCTGGGTCATTGCCAGTTCCTTGTAGAGCTCCTGGCAAGTTAGACTGTAGTGCTGACGTCGTCGTACTTCTCCTCGAGCGCACTCCAAACCGCTTGTCCGCCTCCGATGGTTGAAGGGCGTATTGTGTCTTCGCGACTACAGTAGGCGAGCACAACACACACCTCTACACCTACACCCCTGAACTCAGCAGGAGCCCGAGACCAGCCTCGCTTCACACCCGGCGCGATAGATTGACCCGGACCCGAGGATATGCCGGTGTGTCGCCAGACGCCACGTGTGCCAATCTTACGCAATAGACCAAGGCCATGGTAGGGGGGTTACATTTAGGGCCTCTATTTCCAGCGGCTCGTTAATTTGTGCAAATCGGTTTCGTGCTATGCACCGCTATGATGTAATTGTTTGTTGCGCTAAGCCGTCAAAACATCCGTTTTGAATGGGGTACGAAGCCAATCGCGCAAGTGGTCTAAACTCGATCGTGAAATGGGGGATACCTTCCCTACGGTAACCTTTTTTGTTAATATCATCACGGTTGGCATGCGTATGCAAATCTTACGCATCCTTATCATGGCTGACTTTGTGTATGCAAATTCTACACATCCTCATCGTCGGCATCTGCACGCGGATCTTACGAGTTATCATGGTTGGCACGTGTATGCAAATCTTACGCAACCTCGTCATGGTTGGCACGTGTATGTAAATCTTACGCATCACGGCTGGCATGTACTTCGTATGTAGGCAAACCTTACGGATTATCGTCAGGATTGGCATGTAGTACCTGGTACCTTGGGGTACCCGATTCTAAGAGCTCCTCGCAACAAGCAAGTGTTACCGCTCTTATCTCCGTATCGCTCTTCTTGTTGCAGGTTGGGTTCCATATAGATTTCAGTATATATAGGCGTCACAAGGCGTCACAAGCCGATTTAACCGCTCTGAGCAAGTCCGTTTTATCTTATTATTGTGGATGCTCTCAAACCGGATACCCCACTGCTATGTATACTTCGAAGTATTACGACAAGTGCAAGAAGTCCACTGGCCGACACTGAATTCGCCTCTACACTATGACATGAACGGCCAATAGGGCCAACAGACTGGTAAAAGGTTGAATTGTCAACTAATGTCCTGGAGTACGCAAAGGGAGGGACGACAATGGATTGGGTGAGGGTGGTGGTATTCGGTGCATTGTGTCCGCATTAGCGTTTGCATGTAGAGTGAATAAGGCACTGCTGTAGTACATTGTCGGAAGGCAAATGAACTAACGAATATCCTCGATGTCATCATGGCAAACGGTACAGCAATCACCGTAACTAGCAACATCAAAACTACACGGGGACAATTTTTCCCTTTTTTCTCTAAAAAAACTGAAAGGGGCTCGAAAAAAAGTGAAAATCGGGTCCGAAAAAAGTTTTGCACGAGTGTATGCGTTCTATCTAACAGGAGTTTTCTTCAAATTTTAATAGTGGGGGTTTTATACTGGCAATGGAGAACCAAAGAATAAAGTCTTTGGAATTGCAGCGCCAATGGCATTGACCTGCTTTTCTCTAGACGTTCTATTTTTAAGGTTGGATGTGGTAAAATACCGTGGCAGGGGATGGTATTATTTCGACTGTACTGCAGCGCCAATACCATTGACCTTCTTTTCCTAAGTGTTATACTTTTACGATTGGATGATGATATAATACCAGGCTCTCCCGATTAAATAGGCGCACCACCTGCTGTTGTGCTATCGTTCCGAACGGCCCCTGCATCGGGTAGTGCAACAACGTTTTACACTCGAGAGGACGCGCTTGCCAGAGCTCACTACTATTGTGATTCGCTGTCCACGAGGCCGACCAGTTAGGCGAGGAGTATAAACATTTTACCGCAACAAGAAAGCCAAGATTGGCGCCTCCGTATCGAACGCTAGCGGAAAGGTATCACACAAAATAGCACATTTCGATTTGCAGCCAACTTTCCACACAAATTTCAAGTAGTTTTTCCCCCAAAACGCGGGTGCGGTTCGAAAGGAACAACAACCCCTTACCCACAAAGAGCGTGACAGGTACTAGATTTTAACTTCTTTTTTGTGAATTATGCCCTGCTGGAATAGGGACCACCCACTGGAGAATGCGCCCCATGTCGATCAAAGATGTCTAATGACGGTCTGTCACCAAAAAACGAGCATCGGTCACCGACGTACAGCTGACGCATTCCCACACAAAAAAAACACACATATGTCCGTAAATGTAAGGACCGTTGAATCTTCACAATAATTAAAAAGAAGAATCTACGAAGCCCTTATTACGAACAGAGTGCTAGTGGCTACGGTGTTTGCAAGCATCCGTCGTGTCCGTCCAAAAACAACTGGTAGTAGTTACGGTATTGGCAAGCATCCGTCACGTCTTTTTTTTCAAAATTAATAGTCGTCCGTCCCCTAAATTGCCGTCATCCAGACATACTTCATGTCAATCGTGGGCAACATAGTCCACCGGAGGTGTCGCCTTCCCCACACACACATCGCCTCCTCCAACACCCGTTGGCACATGGGCCTTACAGGCATAGTTTTTAAACTACCATTGCAACCTCTGTTGCCACAGCAGATTTCAGAAGAAAAAAGTACTACGAGCATTTTTGCAATCTCCGTTGCCACAGCATCAGAAGAAAACATCAAGCTACGTATCAACAAATGACCAAACATGATAACACGAAATTGAGAGCCCCCCCCCTCATCGCCTCGCCCAAAATCCGTTGGCACATGGGCCTTTCCGGCACACTTTTTAAACGGCCATTGCAATCTCTGTTGCCACAACATCAGAAGAAAAACGTACTACGACTATCTTTGCAATCTCCGTTGCCACATCATCAGAAGAAAACAGCAAGCTACGTACCAACGTACAGAAAATCTTGATAACACGAAATTGAGCCCCCCCCCCCCCCCCCCATGGCCTCGCCCAAATCCGATGGAACGTGGGCCGTACTGGAATGCTTCTATAACTGCCATTGCAACCTCTTTTGCCACAGCACCAGAAGAAAACGTCAAGCTAAGTATCAACGCACAACCAAACACGGCATCACGAGATTGAGACAATCGAGCAACATTGAAACTGGGGGGGTAAAATCATTTGACAATTGACCACGCATGCATCCCTTTCGAGACGGAGCACCGTTCCTACTCCTAACAGAAACACCTCCAACATTTGGGCGCTTATTACATTTGTTCCATATATTACGTAAAACATTTTGGTTATCTTATCCCCTTCTTGTGGGGAGGGGAGTTCACACTCAATGTTAGTGAGGCGCGATAAGAACAACGACAGTATTGTGTACCAGGATCCAACCACCAGATGGTGAGTCCACAAAGAATAACAATCGATGATTTTTCGTCATCGCGAGGAGCTCACGAATCAAAGGACGTCAGTGTACCGACGCACTTAAACAAATTCGATGCAAATCGACGAGCAGTGGGGATGCTGAACCCTCTGCACGAAAAAAGATGAAAGCACGTATCGGGGGGGGGGGACACTTGTGGCCACGGCTTGTCCAGAAGGTTGCTCCTAGGGTAAAACCTCCTACGAGTTTTGCTGGAAAATAAAATTCATGCTTAAAAAAAAGTTGGTGACGATCGCCGGATCGACAGTGACAGACAAACATTCGCCGTCAAATATGGAGGTCGCGTAAGACCTCATCGGGTTGGCAGCGATGTTACCAATGGTACCAATGGTACCAATGGCACCAGTGCAAACAAACGCACCTGCCGACACCATACCACAGAGTTTTACTCTACCGTCGAGGAATCCTGACAACTCCTTTTGGTATAGAGTAACATAATTTCATAGGTCAAGTCCGATGTCGCCATCAAATACTCAACACTACCCCTCGCTTCTACTCGTACAAACAGATCTTGCAAACCAAAGAACAATCCATATGCCGTATTGAAACGCGCAACACATTCACTACTACAAAACAAATCCCACACAAAATCCAAATAGTGTGTCTCCAAAAACGTGGGTGCGTTTCTAAACAGGTTCACACCTCGTTCGTCCCCTCTATTCTGGTGAAATGCCGTCCGCATGCAACCGGCGCAATGTCACCCAATTTTGACCGCTGGAGTAAAATATGCCGCAATAGATTTAATGTCGAGATTCAAGCCCCGCACTATATCTAATGTCGAAATCAAAGCCCCTAGTACCGCACTCCTAGTGAAATACCATGGTACACGATAACGGAAACGATCATTCAAACGACATACCAGGTAGACACTCAACGCTTGCGCGCATAAACTCGCGCCCCCCCCAAAAAAAAACAAGCTCACGTGTCCCCTTTTCAAAGCCGGCGAGCACTGTCCATTCAGTCACTTGCTGAGTACAGCACCCAAAAATGCCAATCGATCACCATTTCCCGCAAAGGGGGGAATCGGGAGCGATGGGGAGGGGGTACTACAGTAACTGTAGGCCACTATGCCAATCAACCACCATATAGATTGAACACGAACAAGCATTTCCTCCCATGAGGGGCGCTACTGTGAGACACTATGCCAACCCACCACCTTATAGATTGAACAAAAACAAGCATGTCCTCCCACGGCCAGGTCCATGCAAAACTCGTAGATGTTTTTCTACGATTGGCCGCTGATCAGAAAACCCTGGGTTTGACGACTGCGGGTCCCGCAACAAGAAACAAAATCCCCCCATGACCAAGGTTCGTGCAAAACGCGTAGTTTTTATCTACGAATAAACGCCGGCTGGTCAGAAAACACAGAGGTTGTCGCCGTGGTTCCCGCGGATTCGTACAAAACGCGAAAATGTTGTTCTACGATTGATGGCTGACCAGAAAAACAGATTTTTTTACGACCGTGGGTCCGCATCAACCCCCCCCCCCCCCGCGCGCGCGCTTGGTGCAAGCAATGTCTGCCTGGTCGGTGGAAACCCGAAGTACTCCGTCCCGGCATTGTAGGGATGCGGGGGTCTATGGTTCTAAGGTCTAAGGCCATACATGATATGATACACCCCCCCTTCCCCATGGCCAGGTTCGTTCCAAACACGTAGATTTTATTCTACGATTGACGACTGGCCAGAAACCCCTGGATTAGGCGACCGTGGGCGCCGCGAACACAATTACACGTTCGATGGCCGGCCAGAAAACCCAGGATTTGATGACCGGGGTCCCTCCGCGCACACGTCCCATCCAATCCAGTCATCATCGGCGTCGCTCACCACTCTCATTATCACCATCACCTCCAACATCATCGTCCTTGCAGCCTCCAAACAAAACGCAGGGGGATCTGACACTGTACGAGTCCCAGGTATTTTCCCTCTCGCACCCTGCCAGAAAAGCCAGGTTTTGACAACCGTGGGTCCCGTCCCGTGCACACGTCCCATCCAAACAGTCATCATCGGCGTCGCTCCCCGCTCTCACTGTCAGTATCACCATCATCCTCCTTGCAGCCTCCAAATATAACGCAGGGACTCCTGATACTGTACAAGTCCCAGGCCTTGTCTCCTCCACACCCTAGGCTGGCATTGTCCGCGCTGCAGGTGCTCATGCATTGGAACCTCGGATCCCCGACGGTCGCGCCGGGTATCGGCAGGGCAGCGGTAGCTGCGTCGGGTTCATCGAAGTCGAGGTGGGGACCGGCATCTTCGGCCCAGGCTGGTTGTCGGACCGAGGATCCTGCGTAGTGCGACATCGCGCCGCAGCGGCACCAGCTGGAGCGTTCGACCCCGAAGAAAGGGTAGCGCAAAGAGTTGCAGTACGCTCCGCATAGTTCCGGAGTCATTGCGTCACTGTTTGAGGGGGTAGGGACAGGGGATGGAGATGTGGAGGGAAGGAGGGGCGGCTTCTGATTCGCGGGTCGGAATCGTTCATGCATCACTCGGTTTTGCTCTACTGCCTCGTCGATGGGCTGTATCGCTTCATTCAATCGCTCTTTGGAGCTTCAGAGGATAATCATGGCGAAAATCATGACGAATACCGCATCGACCACCCGAAGCCGCCGGGGTCGCCTGGGTTTTGAGGGATGTCCGCACTGCAATGCAAGGGTCCGTACGACACGCGTGCAGCATGCTGAGATGGTGATACTCGTACCGCTGTTGTTGAAAGTTTTCCTAATGTAGACGGTTGACAAGATGAAGATGGTACATCTCGCTTTTTAGGTCGCCATACCTGGATCACAATGGGGCTACACACAACCAGCGTGGGCGCTCCATACCGGAGACATTAACTAAACACTGTAATTGCTTAATATTTGAGTCTGTTGTTGTAGGGAACGACGGCGTCGACAGCATGTAACCACGCGTGTTTCGAGCCATCATCGCGTCATCACCCGCGACACGACCAAGGGGGGGGTTGCGGGGGTGCACCCTATGTGCTGTGGTTGTCGGCTAAACGAACGTTTCGAAAGTAAACGCGACGTGTGATTGGTTGTCGGCTGAACGAACGTTTCGCGTTTAAACGTGACATGTTCATCATGGCGCGCGTCACTGCTTCTGTGAGCAGCACCGACAATACTGTTCAGCTAGTTACAAACTAATAATGGAAGCCTGTACGCACCCCGCAATGAAGAGGCTTTGTTGCCTTGCGTAAAAAAACGGCTTCGGTCGCTTCGCTCCCTCGTTCTTGTCTCATTATAACTACCAGGTGCATATCAGAACGAGCGGCATGGTCTATCACCCGCGACATGACCAGGGGGGGGGGGTGCGGGGGTGCACCCTACGTGCCGTGGTTGTCGGCTAAACGAACGTTTCGAAAGTGAACGCAACGTGCGCAGTGATTGTCGGCTGAACGAATGTTTCGAAAGTAAACGTGAAATGTTCATCATGGCGAACGTCATTTCTTCTGTGAGAAGCACCGAAAACAAGGCACAGATAATTACAAGTGCGTGCCACAACGAGCGGCATAAATATTGTTCCTCTCCATCGTACTATGGTTCGACCTTTAGAAGTTATCTATATCTGCGTGTTCGATATATTATATGCTGGGCATTGTCTACAAGCCATATGCCCCCACTACGGCCCATACAGGCCAGCGGGGCCTGTTGATAGACCCTACTGTAGTAGTCTATAAAAGCTACATTTAGCAACTTACGCGAATTTGTGCTGCGAGTGGTAGAGGAAGCGAGAGTGCTGGAAGAAGCAACCATGGTAGATCGGCTCCAATGGCTCGTCGGCCGGTCCGAACACGTAGACGTGGCTCCTATCGTGCTCTGTTCCGAGGACGGTCGGGAAGACACAAAGGCATCATGCAAGGGTTAATAATTGTTTGAGCCAGGGCATCTTGCACGGGTTAACAGTTTCTCTATTATTTCTTCGTCTCCCCGAATCCCGAAAATGAATAAATTGACCCATAATTATCCCGTATCAAAATAATTCAATAACCAATAATTTCCCCATATTTAATCAACTAATTAACTTGCTCCAATGGTTCGGCCGGCCCGAACACGTAGACGTGGCTCCTTTCGTGCCCTGCTCCGAGGACGGCGAGGAAAAAGCACAAGGCATATTGCATGGGTTAACCCATGTATCCCATGGTATGTTGACCAACACACACGACGATTGATTGCAATCTTAGTCAAGCGTCTGAGAAGAGCGTGCAACAGTACGACGAGTGTCACAGTGCTGAACGCGTGTCGTACATCTCCTTGCACTGTAGTGCAGTGCAGACATCCTCCCTACCCAAGTGACTCCGGCTGCTTCGCGAAGTCGGTGCTATAATCGTCACGATTTTTCGACGTGTTTTCCTCCTGTTAAGGCCCGGAAGGGGTTAACAGAGTCGTGACAACTCTGTCAACACACGTACGCTGCCCGAGTCTGCGGACCGACGCCTCCGTGAAAACAAAATAGTGCACGCATCGGACAGATCAGATAGATC
The DNA here is from genome assembly GCA_036873875.1 of Laminaria ephemera. Classification (NCBI taxonomy): domain Eukaryota; class Phaeophyceae; order Laminariales; family Laminariaceae; genus Laminaria; species Laminaria ephemera. The sequence continues at coordinate 892,656 of JAYJMJ010000218.1, read as the reverse complement.
CCTATTCATGATCTGTGTCTTTCAGGGCGGACAGATCCCTGGTGTGATGTGGTTGTCGAGGTGCAAGGGTAAGGGACGCAGGGGTATCTGGCAGCCGGGTAGCAGTACTCCGCTTCTT
>JAYJMJ010000218.1:870285-880892 GCA_036873875.1 Laminaria ephemera | reverse complement strand
CCCCCGGCCCCCCCCCCCCCCCCCCCCCCCGCTGCACACCGTTCCTTATTCCGTGCTTCTCCCGCCACACCTTCGCCATACCCCGCCGCCGCCGACGCCGCTGCAACGCGACCGGCTTGCTCGCGTGGGTCTGAACCGATACCGGCGAGAAAACGATAGGGGGCCAAGATCGTGCACCGCGATATTAAGGGAAGCAACTTGGCTTTCGCCGCGGACGGCACGCTCAAGCTGTTTGGTGAGTGGGAGGGGCACCGCTGTTTTCTTTTGCTTACTTAGCATTGCTTCGCCTTGCGTCGTTTTGCTTCGCCTTGGTTCGTGGCGAGGTATCATCTCCCCACGGCTCCCCATCGTAGGACGACAGTGTAATATAAGTGCTGGGGCAAAAATGGCCGATGTGCGGACGCGCACATACGTTGGTCGGTCAAAGCGGGAGCCCGTCCTCCGCCCTCACTACATAGACATAAGATACATCAGTACTCGTAGCGCTTGAAACGTTAATGGAAAGCTCGCTGGTCTATGTAGGTTGTCGAGGAAGCGTGAGCTACCGGTTCTTTCGGGGCTTACGAGGAGAATAAGAGCAGTACAAGTGAATGCTGTGCGCGTTTTGGGTTACGGAAAGATATTTATTCGAGCCCCGCGTCGCTTTCGGTGCAGAGTCACCTCTTTTCTGCTCACTCGCTCGTTCTGCTTTGGAGCGTGCGAATATATAGATCCATCGAAACGTATCTCTTCGAGCCCCCCACCTACACCCCCTACCCCCGCTCAACCCCGCCTACCCCCCTCTCTACCCCACCCACACCCGCTACCCCCCACCGCCTCCCCAACCGTCACCCCCTACTGCCCGCTCTACCCCACCTGCACCCCTCTCTACCCCCCGTCTCTCCCGAGTCAGACTTGGGCCTAGCCAAGATCTTGCGACCGCGAGACTTGCTGGGCGACAATGTGTATAAGATGACCGGCAACACGGGTTCGCTGAGGTTAGTGGGGAAAACCAAAGGGGGGAAGCAATGCATGCATACATGTTTTTCGCCGTACTACGTACTGTGCTGTAGTGTAGTATAGCTGTCACTAGGAACTCGCCCAGCAGGATGCTTGTAACTGTTGTCAACTTCTGTGTGTTTGTGTTCGGCGGCGGCGGTGGTCGTATATTCAGTAATCCAGTGATCCGGCTTCAGCGACCTCAAACGGGGTCCCGATTTTTTGGCGCGGTGTAACTTGGAAAAGCCGCATTCGCTCGTAATAAAACGTGTCGTAGCTCTGTAGAGAAGGCTCAAGTCAATACTAGCTTGCTGAAAAGCTTCTGCGGGTAGGCCTCCCGACGTACTACTTTAAAACCATTTTACTGCTGCAAGAGTGCTCCAACTCTAATTTCAAGTAGTTTGTCTCCGAAACGCGAGCTCAGTTCTAAATGGATAATCTGAACAGCTTAGAACCGCAAAAAACTGTCCCACACTGGCGTGTTTGCGATGTACCAACTTTGGTTGGGTAGAAGTTGGGTAGGAAATATGTAGTAATAGTATTGAAACCGTCGAAATCACAATCCGCAACCCAACCCACGAAAAATCAGCAAAAAAATAGTTTTTTTTTTCCTACCAGGTGCCATTTTTTCAATTTCCAACCTAATTTTTTCGTGGGTTGGTTGGCCATGGGCTATGAAATTCGTCGGTTTCAATACTAGCAGTTTTACATTTTATGCAACCCAAAAGAGTTAAATCGCAAACACCCTATCGAAACAGACGAATTTCATGGCCCATTGCCAACCAACCCACGAAAAAAGCAGGTGAGAAATTAAAAAAATGGTAGGAAAAAAAAACTAAACCTAACCTTTCGCTGATTTTTCGTGGGTTTGGTTGGCCTTGGATTGTGATTTCAACGGTTTCAATACTATTATTATACCAGGTATGTTTCCTAGTTGGTACATCGCAAACACGCTGATACGATTTGTGGTTTACGTTACTGTTGATTGTATAAGGTTCCCCTTCGGAATGTGGTTGGCTTGAATCCGGGGGTATCATACGTTGAAAAAAGGAGGAAAAAACTCTTCAAAACTAAAGAAAAAATGGCTACTACGGAGGACCATAGTAATCAGGACCAAATATGGTTAGTAAACAAAGTAGAATATATAGGTTTTCGTGTATAGCGTGGGTCCTGATTACAATGGTCCTCCGTAATAACCACCGTGCAAGGAACCCGACGAGTAACATCGACCAGCCCGAACGAGTTTAGAGCTTAGTCTATACCTAGGCCATGGAACCGATCATAATTTATCTCGAATGTTAGTTTTTGGGTCAAGTACAGGGTTCCTCAAGTGCGGGTCCTCAGAAAAAATGGGCGTTACCCCCTACCATAACTCGGCAATCGAGACCAAATAGAGCGGTGCGGTGCATGGTTCGCGTTTGTTAACGCTTCTGGGCAGAAAAAGCGTCCAACTACAGTGGGGGGCTCCTAGTAGGGCCGGTTGAATAGTCCCACTGCTCTCTCTAGTGACGGTGGAATCGCTCGGCACGACTGGAACTCCTTATAGTAACTGTATTTAGTAACCCTATTCCCAGTAGTGCCGGTGCCCTGGATAGTACTGGTATATTAGGCTGGCACATACCGGCACTATTGGGGGCTCTCCCACTGTAGTGCATACACTACACCCTTTTGGGACGTCAGAGGGAAAAAATGACGAACAAAACCGAACGATTACAAAACCAGCCACACGAAGCGACGCGGGTTTCTATGTTAGGGGGGCGTACTCATTTGTTGCTTGCCTTCGTCATTTGACCGTTGACCACGCATCCCTTTCGAGACGGAGCACCGTTCCTACTCCTAACAGAAATACCTCCAACACTTGGGCGCTCATTACGTTTTTTCCATATGTTACATATAAACTTTAACTTATCTTATCCCCTAACTGTTTCGCCGTCTGTGGCCACCGTCTATCGCCTAGGATAGCCGTAGTTTTCTCTCCACTATCTAGTAAGCTTCTCCATGTCACAATCGTCTATTGTCCTCATCTCCTCTAATACATCCCGTTCCTCCTTGTACATTTCACATTCTCCCACTACCAGGTATGTGAGATCTATTCTCTTTTGCTTGCCAAGTTAGGGGGTGATAATTAGACTTTCATGTCGGACTCCAATGCAAGGAGCTGCACGACACGCGTGCAGCACGAACTACATAATTATTGGACGCGCTCACACTGATACGACCGGACTTCTCAGGAATTTCATCTCTTACGCATGGGTCCAACAAGGGTTAACCGACAAACTACCCCCGATGATTAGCAAGCGACCAATTCAGGCGACACAGCGGCAAACCGACGGCAGTTTTCTTTTTGTTTTATCCTCCGGCAGATGGGGAAAAATAAACCTTAAGTTAACCACACTTTCACGTATTCATACATATCGCGTGTCAATTTAACTCAATTGCATTCGCAATCCAGCGCTAGCTGGCGTATCCTTCGGTTTCCGTGGCAAAGGCAGCGCGAGCTGTCACTACCGACGGTCACTGTTTCTACAGCAGCGCAAGCTGCCGTGGTATACGGATGCGTGAGTATGCACATTCCCGTCGCGTTCAAATTTGGTCGCAACCATCGTTGGACGAACGCCAACTTCAACTATTACCCCCACTGGGATATCAGAGCCAAGATAATTCGAAAAACAGCGACGACTACAGAGTCCGTCGTACGAAGGAACACGGGCCGCTGGGGCAAGGTATCGTAGATGGAGTGTCCGAACTTCGGCACAAGTGAGTACGACTCGCCCTGTGCATGACACTACTTGTACGGCGCCCACAAGGGACGGCGGATAGACCACACTTGCCATTGTTGTCATTTGGGTCCTAGAGGGGTTGATAGGCCGTTGTTGAGGGTGTCATATTTGCCTTACAAATAAAGCTAGCCGTCACGTAGTAAGTTCTCGTGGTGGCAACATGATCGCTCGTTGAGCGCGCAGCAAAAACCATATGGCGGGCACAAGACTCGCTTGTGCGTTGACATCAAGGTTTGCCACACATAAGACCCATCCGAAGTATAATCGAGCGTAGAGTTGAAAACAGAAAACAAGGAGCCACCATACTCAGCAGCACGCACAGCGCAGAGCTTTTTGGAAGTAGCATCAAACTTGTGTTGGCGTGTGGCTTGTGTACGAGCTGGCTGCCGATACAAGCGATAGACGCATGCTACAATAGCGGTAGTCCCTAAAATGTATGAAGCTCCTCACTTGAGGAGCTCTCTTCCTCACTCGAAAACAGGTTTTGTGATGAAATGCAACCCGATGAACAATCCCATGGCCGAGGTTTACACAGAATCCCATTCTACCACACAATTGGTATTTTATCAAAATATTTCAACTACTACGGAGGAACGTAGTAATGAGGACCAAATATGGTTAGTAAAAACGGTGGAATATATAGCTTTTAGTGTATGTCGTGGGTCCTGATTACTATGGTCCTCCGTAATACGTCAGCTGGGAGTTCGACTAATTGAGTAGTCGACACTCCTCTTTGCAAGCTGCGTGATACTTCGGCCGCGCGCTTGTACAGATGTGTCCATATTTTACAATTGGCATTCGTACGAGTTTGGATATTTCCTCGGTTGAGAAGCTCCGTCAGTCAGAAAAAATTGCTAGAAATATCCCCTCTTTTTGGCCAAAAATTGCTAGAAATTTCCCCTCTTTTTGGCCAAAAAGTGCTAGAAATATCCCCTCTTTTTCTTTTACCTCACTTTTACTTTCCAGCTTCTGGACAAGCCGAGGTCACAGTTTCGTCGTCCCTTCTGCCCCCCGGTACGTGCCTTCATCTTTGTCGCGCAGAGGGTTCAGCATTCCCAACGCCCGTCGATTTTCATCGAATTTTGCTAACTCGCGCTCTCGCGCTTTCCGCAAGTCAATAGTTTGCACAAGAAAAAGTCCCTACGAGTACGAGTATGCACTCGGGGAGGCTCGAACCAGCAAAATCGGCCTTACTGGTTACGAGGTTAACCCACTAGACCATCGGGGACGCCGACAGCCGTATCGTAGCACGTGTCGATCATGAACCCGCGTGTGGATGTCCCAACCTCAAACAGTTCAACGTTCGTGGTCAGCAGCACGGAGTAGCATGCACAGTGCAGGGACCACTAAAAGCATGAAAAACCCACCTACCCCATGAATCCAGCAGCATGCAACAGCATGCACAGCGCAGGGTCTACTAAAAACATGAAACACCCACCTGCCCCATGAAGCCAGCAGCATGCAACAGCATGCACGGCGCAGGGACTATTGACATAATGGAAAATCCACCCACCTTGCGTCATGGCCGTACTTCTCATCGTGCTGTTGCTCCAGCATAGGGATACCGCTCACGAACATGATGAGCGATGTGATAAACACCGGGCTGGTTATCCCGAGCGCCAACTGCGTGGGGCCCCTGCGCAGACGTTAGAGACAAACGTAGCAGCGATGTTTTACGAGACGATATAGGGAGGAAACGATGCGATACGCGCCATTCGTCTCATACAACAACCACGAACTGGGTCAGTGTATCTCCTCCAACAACACACGAACAAGGTCGAGGCTGCCGGGAAGACTCTAAGGGGCAAAAACCAGAGTGTTTGCCTGCGCTCTTGCGTCTTGCTGTCTTTTGGAGTGCGGCCGAAACACGACGCTTGCGTCGTGCTGCCACTCTGCTTCGCGCCCACATCTACAAAACCATGTTAAAATGTTTTTCAGAAACATGCGCGGGAGTATTCCACCGATGGACTATTGCCACCACGAGCTCGGCTCAATCAGTGCAGCAGTATTCTACCGCAACCGGATGGCTCAATGTGGTGGCACCATGCGCCATCCCATGGGTTCTAGCTTCTGGGCATTAAACCGGTCGAATTGATGGATCGAGCAACACGAAGCGCGATCTGGCGGTACAATGTAGAGCTGGGTAGCTGGTAGGTACGTTACACAAACAAATGCGATGCAACCTGAGACAATGCGACGCAACTTGAGCCAATGAGCTTAAAATATGTAGAGAATATGTTAAAGAGTGCATATCTGATCGGCCCAGTCACAGATCGTCGAGCAGAAGCTGCAGCTCCCAGCTACGGAGCAAAACAAAAGCAATACCCCCACCGGTCGACAAACAATAAGCAGCACCTCCGGTGATTTCTATCATGAGCACTGCTGTAACGAGGTGCTACCAATGTGTACGTAGTACCCGGTAGTACAGTATGCCTCCGTTCGGGATCAAACACAAGAAAATCAACTACAAAATGTCAACACGTGCCTAAAGCGGTTTCCGGGCAAAATGACGTACGATACGTACTGTTGAATTTTGGGCGACAAATACAGCACTTGAACGAAAACGACGAACGACGAGTGCTCGAGTCAGAGAGATCTCGTACTGGCGAAAAAAAGGAGTAGCTAAGCAAACTCGGCCAGAACCCACTTCAGCGCCGGCAGAGCCATCCCAAGAATAGCCCACCACACGCCCATTTCCCCTAGGTAGTTGGGGTGCCGCGACACCGACCATAACCCAGAATCAACAAATTTTCCCTTGTTCTCGGGGTCATTCTTGAACTTGAATTTCTGCGGACGTAGCGTTTTGACGATGGCGGGCCGGAAGAGAACGACACGACGTACAGATAAGGTTAGGCTCGGAAAATTTCACAGGTCGGACAGATCAGATCCCTACTCATGATCTGTGTCTTTCAGGGCAGATAGGTCCCTTGTCAAGATGATCTGCGTGGCTTATAGATCATGTTGCCGGGTGAGAGCCGGATGATCTGGATGATCTAGCACATGTTTCGTGAGTTGGACCTGTACTACACAGATCTTGCACAGCATATCATAACGACAGATATGGGATCTCTTCTCTCTCGCTCTACCATACAGTGTGTCTGTGGTCGACTTCATCTATACCAGTATACAACGTTCCCCTTCGGGATGTGGTTGCCGTGAAATCCCGGGGTGTCGCAAGTTGAAAAGGGGGAACACAGGCGTTCCTACTCGTATGAGCTTTACATACCAGATATAACATTAAAAACTCTTCAAAACTAAAGATATTAGCCACCGCGCTAGTAACCCGGCAAGTAACACCGACCAGCCCAAACGAGTTTATACTTTAGTCTATAACAAGGTGCTCCTTGAGTGCAGACCTGATAGTCGGCGACGGTCTCCACTGCTAGCCCTGCCGCAAAGAGCCCAGCGCACGCCCAACCACCCGGACCAATCGGCACCGCCCGAGCTGGAGAAAAGTTAGCAAGCGTCACCGGCAGCGATACCACCCACGCCCACATTGCCTGAGGCGAGACGGGTACGTAAGAAGGATCAAAGGAGGGGGCACGAAGTCAGTGATGACAGCAACCACACAAAAAACATGCGTTCACCTACGCGTGCTTCTTGTATACGACAGGCAGCGACACCACCCGCGTCCACATTGCCGCCAAGCAACAAACCATGCTTTCACCTACGCGTGCTCCTTGTATGCGACAGGCAAGGGCACCACCGATGCCCACACGGCCTGAGGCGAGACAAGTATGTAGAAAGGTGTAAGGGAGGCGCCTTTACCGGTCTTGACACACAAATCATACCAGATAAAGTACCAACAGATAAAGTACCAAACATATCTCGCAGCTCGATCAAAAATAACACAGTCTGGCCTTTCGCTTGGGCCCTGGCCAGCTAGTATCCCTCACTGCTTTGATCGCGCAGCATACTCTGCACCGTCCCTCGCCCTTCGACGTGGGCCTGCCTTGCTACACACAAGTCTCCAAGCAGTAAGCATCACCAGCGGTGTACTCTTGTCTTTTGTACTCAAGTACCAGATCATGGAACAACAACCCCAAATAACGCTCTCGTATGCAAATAAACTACAGGTTACCCCGCTTTCGGTTCCCCTTGCGGCGTAATCTTCTCTTTTGTACCTGGTAGGGTTTTTTAGGCTGTTTTTTGCGTTTTTGTGGGGGGTTTTTTACAAATGACGAGAGGGCATCGACCCAACCCAACCCTAACCCCAACCCTAACCCAGGCTAAGGCTCCGACCCGAGCGCGGCTTCGCCGCGCGTTTTGGAAAATCTGACAAAAATGTGCGGACCACCTCAAAAATCGAACTGTATTTGGTCATAAATCTGGTATGGTTTGTGTATTGGGAACACCGCAAAGGCTACTGGAATAAGGGGGGGATGCGATGTCAAGTGATGACAGCGAACAAGCAACAAACCACGCGTTCACCTACGCGTGCTCCTTGTACACGACAGGCAAGGGCGCCACCCAAGCCCACATTGCCTGAGGCGAGACGGGTACAGCACAGGACACAACGTAAGACACACAAATACTGACGCAGGCTAGGTTTCTTATTTGGGAAAAGGTGCGTTCTACACTAACTGCAGTATACTAGCTCCCGGATTTCTTATATTCTTGCAAGTAGCAGTCTGCCATTCTTGTCACCCTGTTTCTTAGTAGGTGCCGTGTACTGTATGTACCAAGAGTTAGTTCCTTTAGGACTTGGAGATGGGAAAAAAATGTCGAAAGTATGACATTACAGCATCGCACGTTAACCCTATTAGCACCCACTCGGAAATCGCAAACAAATAACCAACTACGAACATGTCAAAAGAGCCCGGATTCTTTGGGGCCACCACAGCAGACTGTACATCCCTTTTCAAAGTTTTGGCCTGGTAAACGGGGCATTCAAAGTCCACTCAAAGAGCATGCCTGTAAAACCAAGTAATACCACATAGATTTGGGCCCATTCCATGGGCCCTATAGCGTTAGTGCTAAGAGGGTGAATAGGGGGAATGTCGAAAAAATGACCATTACAGGATTGCCTTACAGGGTAAAAAATGTCAAAAAAATGACGATTGCAGCACCGGCCACACGAAGCAGCCCGGGCAATGCAAGAAAGGTTAACTCTTTTAGAGATGGGACAAAAAAGCCGAAAACATAACGACTTCAGCATCGGCCTTAGATGGGATAATGTTTTAAAAAAACAGCATCGGCCTGAGACGGGAAAAAATGTCGCCAAAAAGACGATTACAGCATCGGCCTTAGAGGGGAAAAACTGTCGAAAAAATGACGATTGCAGCACCGGCCACACGAAGCAGCCCGGACAATGTAAGAAAGGTTAACTCCTTTAAGACTTGAGATGGGATAAAAATGCCAAAAATACAACGACTTCAGCATCGGCCTTAGAGGGGGAATAATGTAAAAAAAAATCAGCATCGGCCTAAGACGGGAAAAAATGTCGAAAAAAAGACGATTTCAGCATCGGCCTTAGAGGGGAAAAAATGTCCAAAAAATTACCATTACAGCACCGGCCACGCGAAGAGCCCGGGCTGCTGGGCTAGGGGGCGCATCCAACGTGTAACGTAGGGGGGTGCCTCGACCCATTAACCCCTTTGCAACTTCAGAGGGGGGGGGGGGTACTCATTTGTTGCTTGCCTTAGTCATTTGACCATTGAACACGCATCTCTTTCGAGACAGAGCACCGTTCCCACTCCTAACAGAGACACCTCCAACATTTGGGCGCTCATTACGTTTTTTCCATATATTGCATAGAAACGTTTAACTTATCTTATCCCCTACCAGGTACCTGTTTCGCAACTTCAGAGGGGGAAAAGTTTCAAAACTAAGTAGACGATAGCAACATTGGCCACACGAAGTAGCCCGGGCTGTCATGGTAGTGGATGCGTTTGGAGAGTAACGAGATGTACGACGCGAGCGCAGCATGACGATACATGCACCGCTGCATGGCCTTGCTAGACGGGTGACAATACCGCACTTCCGGTCGTTTAGGCCGCTAAACCTAACGCCCACAAGGAGTAGGGGGGGGGGCACGAAGGCAGTGATAACAGCGACCAAGCAACAAACTATGCTTTGACGTACGCGTGCTCCTTGTGTACGAAGTGCTTCGTGATGATTAATCTAACGAGATATGTGCTTGAAGACGGTGGGGGGAGGTGGCTGTTTGGTCCAGGCCAGTTGCAAGGCCTGTATGTTGCGTCGAGACGGACGCGGTGAACGCCAGCTCGCAGATAGGGAAATTGGAGACGTGGGGCGAGATCCAACACCACGTGATTTTCTGCCGCGCTTGGGACGCTTCCCTCTGGACGCTGGTGGATAGCCAGAATTCCAGACTGCTGTAAGCCAGAAATGCGCCACCAAGTATTAACAGCATTAGTGCCGCCTCCCGTTCGTGTGGAAGATTGAGTGAAGGAAATATAGGGTTTGTTGAGCGATAAATTGAATTTGTATATATGTGGCGTGAATGGGTAGGAGATAAGGGATATTTTTCAGGGCTCTTCACCGGTCATAACTCGACCCGCGGGCCGGCTCAGGAAGTTTTCAAAATCTGACCAGCCAGGTCGGGTAAGATGTCGGCAGTTAAAAACAATCGCGGGTCGGGTTGGGCCATCCCGACACGTGAGAAGTGACCTGGCCCGTGAAACGCCCTGATATGTCTATAGATAGAGCGTGCATGAGTGCGGTGAGGTTGTATCATACTACAAGGGCTCCGCTCCGCGGGCGGCTGACGCCGCCCGCTACGCTCGCGCGAGGAAGAAGGCAAAAAAAAGTGAAGGGGGCAGAAAGAAGAGGCCCATGATTGCGATTTGATAATGCCAAGGGCTACTTGTGCAGAGCTGGTTGCCC
>JAYJMJ010000218.1:854937-866527 GCA_036873875.1 Laminaria ephemera | reverse complement strand
CTAGGTTAGGGCTTAGGCTTCTGGTTGGGTCGGGACCTGATCCCACCCGGAGGCCGTGAGCGCGTAAGCGCGAACCGCAATTGTACGGCTTGCAACTAGTGCTGCAGTTCTACGATCGCAAGGAGCTGCGCCCATCATAGAGGAGATCGAACATGCTAGAGGTAGAGGAGATTAAGCATGCAAAAGGTAGAGGAGATTGAGCATGCAAAAGGTAGAGGAGATTGAGCATGCTAGAGGCAGATAAGACTAAACACGCTAAAGGTAGGGGAGGTTGGACATACTTCGTACAGGTATAGGAGATTGAGCATGCTAAAGGCAGATGAGAGTGAACATGTTGAAGGTATCGTAAAGGAGATTGAGCAAACATGCTAAAAAGGTAGAGAGGACCGAACATGCTAAAAGTAGAGGAGATTGAGCATGCTAAAGGTAAAGGACATTGAACATGATCAAAGGCCGAGGAGATCGAGACTCCGCCGTACGGGTGTGTGACGCGGGCCCTCAGCTAGAGTGACTATATGATCTAGTGAGCAGAACTGTATTAACCAACAAAATATATGCTTTAGAGTTCGTTGGATCTTGCCGGCTTCGAAGAATTGATCTCCGGGGCCCTCTCCTCGCCACGGACTGCTCTGGGAAATCAAGAGCCTTCGAGCCCTTTTTCACCAAAAAAGAAGTGATCATGCTGGGGTTCGAACCCACGCACACAATGCTCAGAAGCGGACGATCTACCCACCAAACTCCGAACTGGGCACCACCGCCTAATTTTGATAGGCATTGCCTTCCAGCGCCGACGACGTGCCGGCTTACACCCTGTCTCACGCCAAGGACGCATACTACGGTATAGAGGTGCCCCTAGCTTTTTTCTGAGGGTTATTACTTGAGCTCTATACCTCACTCAAAAACTGACCTTGAGAAAAAAACCCCGCTAAACCCAACGATCAATCTCATGGCCTAGGTATACAACGAAAGCGCTGTAAAACACAAAACGGGGATTCAATCGATAATGGGCCTTGAGGAGCTCTGTCAATCAGAAACGGTTTGGCCAGAAAGTGATACCCCTGTCGTACGCCAAAGGCCTTCACGAAGACGCAGTAGTGCGAAAGCGTCGACACGCCCATCCGTAAACCTCGGCTCTTGTTTGCGGAGAGCGCCGCGCGGCACAACGCTTCCAGTAGAGCTTGCCACTTATTCGAAACTATGGTTGACGCACACTGTGTACGAGACGAAGACGACTAGCCCTAAACATTGGTTGATTGGGCTGGGGTTAGGGTTAGCTGTATTCATTTCGTACACTACAGTAGGTGCCCTCGCCAAATGAGGAGCGATTGATTACCCAGCGGGCGGGTCATGTTCGCGACGGAGTCCGGCCGAGAGAACCCGAGATCAGAGATCAGACCGACCACCAAAGGACTGCCACCATTTGGACCTGCAGAGGGAAAGAGTGCATACCTCGGACAGATCACGATCAAGAGCATCCACATTAGAACCTGTATCTGCCGTTATGAGTTATTGTTAAGGATCTGTACGTATAGAGTACAGACCTAACCCAGCAAACATGTGCTAGATCATGCAGATTGTACGGCTCCCACCCGGTGACATGAGCTAGACCTTACAGATCTAACCCAGCAAACATGTGCTAGATCATGCAGATTATACGGCTCCCACTCGGTGACATGAGCTACGTAGACCATACAGATCTAACCCAGCAAACATGTGCTAGATCATGCAGATTGTACGGCTCCCACCCGGTGACATGAGTTAGACCATACAGATCTTTCCTGAAAGATCTAAATCATCAAGTGGGGATCGGCGATCTGTCCGACGTGAGAAAGAGTGTCGAAAAAAAAGTGATGGTTACATCATCGGCCATACGAAGCAACCCGGGCTGCTGGGATAGGGTATCATAGATGCTCACAGATGCTCATAGATGCTCACAGATGGAATACCCGAACTTCAACGCAAGGAGTGTCACCATACGCGCGCTGCATGATACTACCTGTACGGCGCGCTCACAGCGCAGAGGACCACGCCCGTCTTTTTTCTGTCGCTATTTCGCTATGTCTGGGTCCCGAAAGGGTTAATAGTGGACGACCTCTGAGTGTTTCCAGCCACCGAGGGATCCACCGAAAACTCCACACATCGGACAGATCACGCTCTAGATCATTTAGATCATATATATCCTATCTGTCGGCATGGTATGTTGTGCAGGATCTGTGTAGCACAGATCCAACCCAGGAAACTTGTGCCAGATCATTCAGATCATCCGGCTCCCACCCGGCAACGTGATATTGGCCATGCAGAAAATATTGATCAGTGATCTGTCTTCCATGAAAGTCACAGGTCATGAATAGGGATCTGATCTGTCCGATGTGTGGAAACTCCCAGTTGATGTTCGGACAGGAAAAACCGCTGTGGACCACGGCAACAAAGACGGCGGGCAAGTGGTACCGGGGGGTCATCAAAGAAGCCGAACGGTTCATGGTCAGGTGACACAGGGCGGAGGAGAAGGAGCACTGCATGCAAAGTCGGGGGGGTGTGATCATCGTAAACATCATACGAAATCATGCAAGGCCTTGTCCGTAGTGGTATTGGGGGGTCCTCAAAGCAGTCGAACGGTTCATGGACAGGTGGTACAGGAAGGAGTAGAAGGAGCACTGCAACATAGACGGGGAGCAAGTAGTACCGGGGGGTGCTCGAAACAGCCGAGCGGTTCATGGACAGGTGGCACAGTGCCGAAGCAGAGAGGAGCAGGATGTGCACATAAACAGTATGGGTGGTGTCGAAGGAAGGGGTGGGGGTGGGGTATACGTCCGTATACCCATCCATCACTATTGGTCTTCGAGCAGCCGAACGGTTAATGGACAGGTGGCACCGGGAGGACAAGGAGCACCGCAACAAAGACGGGGAACGAGTGGTACAGGTGGGTCCTCGAAGCCGTCGAATGGTTAATGGACAGCTGGTACAGGGCGGAGGCACAGGGAGGAGCTGGCTGCGCCACACACCAGAAGATCTCCATGGGTAGCGTCGAAGGGACCGGCGGGGTGGGGTTATATTATACGTCCCATCCATCACTATTTATACGTAAAATATGCATTACCAGGTAAGTATTATACCATTTCAGTCATAATGAGGGGGGGGAAAGGGCAAGAAGGGAACACACCTGTGACCGGACGACGGCTTGTCAAGAAGGTCGTTGAGCATAGAAGAGATGACCAAAAAAGATCACAATCAGACAGCAAAGTAGCAGTCGCCGCAACCTGTTAATACATTAACCGTTCTATATAGCTCTTGGGTGAATCGGGAATCTGGAGCTTTAGACTATGCGCTGCTGCTGTTGTTGTTGTTGCTGCTGCTGCTGCTGCCGCTGCTTTGACAGACCACCTACCTCTACCAGGTAGTTGGTAGTTAGACCGACGATCGACGCACACCGACACTACGTATCGACACTACGATAGAGCAATGCGTTACGAAGGGGGTATACCATAATGCAGGAGCTGTGTAAGTACGTACGACGAGTTATGTGCTATTGTATTCCAAGGGTACCACGGAAGGTCACGACAAACAGGTATCAAAGGTCGACATCTATCAAAGGCCGACAGGGATCAAACAAATAACCGCATAACAGGGCGCACCGCAGCACCACGCACCACACCACCGCAGCCCTGTGGGCTCACACGCTATCATAGCATGCATACGCTGCTGTGCTGCAACTGTGGGCACAAATGTAAGGACCATTTCGTAGTAATATACATATCACAACGATCCTTAAATTTATGTCTATAGTGGTAGTATGTTTGTTTATTGCCCACCAGCGCTGTGTTGCAGGGAAGTCGCCGAAATGTTAACGTTTACCAAACCACAACACCACAACGCATGCAGCGCACGTTTGATTGATCACTGCCATCGGTAGTAGCAGTGCTATATACGACAGAGCAGCTACGTAGCACTGCGACAGCGACGCGCAACAACAAACATCCATGGAGACTGCTTTGTTTGAGTGAAAATACATGACATGCTGCATTTTGTAATTTATGAAACTATTTCAAATACGTCAGCTGTGAGTTCGGCCAGTTGAGTGGTCGAACTCAGCTTTGCAGTACGTACTCGTATTGCGATTTTGTATTACTATTCGTAGGAACTCCTACTGCTGTACTTGTACGGCGGTGTCATACGAGTGAACTTGTACTGGAACGTACAATGGGTGGGCATACCTGCTTGCACTTACTTGAACTTTTTGATCATTGGTTACACACAGCACAGCAGCAGTACTGCTACTGCTGTGGCTACTGCTGTGGTGCTGCTTTGATATATTGCACTTGCCTGCGGAGAAAAGAAGGCCTGAAGCAGGCCCGGCCATCTTGAGGCTGGCCCGTGTAGCCAAAGGCCTCACAGCATGCGGCACAAGATTGAGCATGATCGAACTGCCTCGTAAACGAAGAGCTGCTGCTGCTGCGTTGTTCGTAGACCCAATCCAGACACCCCCCTTCCGTGTGCTCGCTCGTCGTGTAGAGTTGAGTCTTGACCAACACTGCTGCTGCTGCACGACCAACAGACTGCAGCAGCTATAATAGCTAGCTAGCTAGAACGTTGTAGCGTAGAGCTCTTTATGCAACGCCGCAGCTACGAAGCCTCTCGGTAATACAAGTGTAAATTCAAGTCTATAAAAGTGCAGCAAAAAAGCTCAACAGTGTCACTCCCTCCGTCTACAATACGCCACGCTACCACGTCAAGCCACGAACGCGACCAGCTATACTACTCCCGGCTGCTGCTAGCCTTGCTGGTGCTTGCTCGACACTTGCTAGAGACACCTGCTGCTGATTTTGAGCAAGAAGAATGACGAGCAAAATCGTACAGAGTAGGTGCCAGCACAACGACGTATTTGAAAAAATATACCTGGTACCTGGTACGGGTATAAAATAGTTGTGAAATAGTTCCCGCTATGACATGATACGATACGACGAACCGAACGTATGCATACACGGCGGTGGAAATGGGCGACTAAGAAGAGTTGAAGGCGAAAGCTTGACGTATCCTTGATTGATCCTTGCGGAAGAAGTGGGGTGACTGCTGCTGTGAAGTGAAGCTATTTTATCTTCCTCTTGCGGCTTGTGCGGCGGTGTCGTGGAGTCACCAAAAGCGGGAGACGTTCATTCATTGAATATGAATACAGGAGGGTACCCGATTTAAGAGTCTCTCAAAACAGGCTGATGTTACCATACCGCTCGTGTTATCTCCGTCCCGCTCTCATCTCAGATACGCGCGGCCGGAGTATCACGCAACGTGCTAATTTGAATGTTAACCACTCAACTGGTCGAACTCACATCTGACGTATTCGAGATAATTAAAACAATATATAGGTTTTATTATAGGCGTCTCACGACGTAACAAGCCGATTTACTGCCACACTCTACGGAAATACGTATTCATCTCTAATTACAAGTAATTTGTACTCTGACTATTGGACGTTCTTAAACCGGGTACCCCACTAGCCGGACAAAGATCAAAGTTTGAGATTGAAACTGCGGACACTACGGCACTACCACATTCCAGGTACCGACGGATAGGCGTGACTGTATTAACTTCTGATATTTGAAACACACCATTATTCAGCTTTCAGCTGCCGGCCGCAATCAAACTCCACACACACACCCCGACAGGCGACGCAACGCCGCGACACTGCTGTAGTAGGTGCTGCCAGCCTCGGCAAGCCGCAACGCAGGGCACCGCCAGAGAGAAGCAACGAGCAAGTCACGTCGAGAGGTGAGCTGCTCTGTTTGTCTCGAGAGGCATGGATTTTTGCCTTGCAAGGCCAAAGAGAAAGAAGATCGTGTATACACCACCGTCTGTAATAGTAAGAGTTCTTGATTTTTCTTTTCGATGTTCTCAGGCTAGCATAGTTGCACCACCATCTTGCAAAGCCGCTTTGCTTTGACGCGATTTTAGCTATACATTGGGCAGGCATCAGGGGCTGGCCACGCCGGCGCGAGCTCCCTCACGGGTTGTGTTGCCATGATCTCGGCTTGTCCATGGAACAGAGTGTATTTAGCCAACGACTCGCCTTTTTTTGTGCTGAATCGATGCTGACTCGAAATTTGCTTGTTGCTGCCTGGTGTTCTTGCTGTCTTTGAGATGGCAATCGCTTGGAGCTACGCCACCGAGCACGTACGTGCTTGATTCCATGTTGCTTTCGGTGGATACCCTGGCTCACCCCTCCTCTCTCCCTGCAAGCTAGCAGCATGACCACTGGTGACCACCTAACAGGAGCTGGCTGTATTTCTTGCCGCGGAAGAAAGTTGATTCAAAAACCCAGCGGTGCAGCAGCAGCAAAGCCGTAGTTTACACAGCACTTCGGCCGAACACCACGCACTTCGCTTTTCAGACAAGAAACAAGCAGCAAACAAAAACAAAAATAATGTACCACTATAGACGAAAATGTAAAGACCGGGTGTTCTTCACATCAACATCCCAACGATCCTTACATTTCCGTCCATAGTAGTATCATCGAAATCTCATCACATATTTACATCATTTTCGAGTAAGTACCACTATGGACGAAAAGTTAAGGACCGGATGTTATTGGCATAACACTCCAACGGTCTTTACATTTCCGCCCAGAGTTGTATCATTGAAATCTCGTGACATATTCACGTCATTGCGGAGGGTCATAAATGTAAGGACCATTTCTGTATTAATATGGATATCCAAACGGTTCTTATTATTCCGCCCATGGTTGACTATGGAAATCTCATCACGATATTTCGCAGGGTCATCATTTTTCATGTGAAAAATATGGTAAAAATACCATAAAAAGTGGCGGACGGTTTTTCCGACATTGAATCTACCCCACCCGCCGCTCTACATACATACACCTGTTTTTTTGTTGTCCATTTATGGTTGGTTTGCGGTTGAGTTGCCTGCCACCTGCTGCACCCACGTTTTGGGGGAAAACCACTTGGAATTAGTCTGGGATTAGTTTCGAAGTACAGCTGTCGTGGTCCCTCATTAGTGCGGTGCCTTGCCAGATGACACTACCCGCACTAAAGTGGGACCCCGAAGTATCGCGGGAGAGTGCAGTGCCTGGTTCTCTGTCGGACAAGGTCACGACAAGAAGCGATTTTCACTGCACTAAACTGAGACCCCGCACTAAAGGGTACCGCACTAACGTGGGACCACGACCTTAAGTTAAATTATTATTAATAATTATAGACTGCTCCTGTGACCACTCGTATGATATGATACTAATTTCCCGGTATGATACCGTTGTTACTGAAAGTCAAATGCAGTCTACTACAACAGCAGGAGTAGGAGTAGTAGTGGTGTGGTAGTTGTGGCTGTTTACTTAATTACTTGACTGGGAAGAGGTCTGAATGTCTCAATTGGGACCGAATATGACGCCACAATCTCGCTTCCACATTTTTGGCCTGTTTTACGTGCCAAAATGTTCGTTCGTCGTCGCCGTTCGATGCTGTTGTTAATACTACCAACTGGTTAACGCTACGGGTAGCG
Organism: Laminaria ephemera; assembly: GCA_036873875.1. Classification (NCBI taxonomy): domain Eukaryota; class Phaeophyceae; order Laminariales; family Laminariaceae; genus Laminaria; species Laminaria ephemera. The sequence goes on along the minus strand of JAYJMJ010000218.1, from coordinate 859,021 downwards.
TAACTACGGGTGCAGTACGCGTAACTACTGGTACAATGTTACGTAACTACGAGTGTGATATCATACCAACCACAATTAATTCAACCGCGCTACTGCTGCTGCTGCACTTTCTGGAGCCTGTCCTGTGACCACGGATTTGATTGTGGCGATGATGAGTTATCGTGAAAAAACTATTAAATACAACCACCGCTCGCTGTTGACTTCTAGAGCTGTCTACCACCACTATAGGCATTTCGATGTTCTGTACCTGGTACGACAAGTAATAGTACCGTTGTTGTACGTCAAGCCACGACTGTGAGCCACAATTTAATACCTGGTACCTGGTAGGAATCAATATCTTATCATCTTCTTGCATTTATTCGTGCGCTTCTCGTGGACTTCTGCTGAATGTAGTATTCGATTCTGCGCAGCGGCCGCCGCAATGGCATCTTCGATCACTTCGTACATACAACAATTTACGGATTGTATAGTTACCGGTACGAAGCCACTCGGTGTATTGCCCCGTTTGGGACCCATGCATGCATACAGTCGTGGTCCCTCATTAGTGCGGTGCCTTGCCAGACGACGATACCCGCACTAAAGTGGGACCCCGCACTTCCCGGGATAGTGCAGTACAGTGGTACTCTGTAAGACGAGCAAGATCGTGACATGAGATTATCACCGCACTAACGCGGGATCACAACTGAACAAGCGATAGAATAAACGAGAAGTGCGATTTTACTGTGAGTGTGAGCGTGAAGCATACGGTAGTGAATACCTGGTACCACTTTCGTGCCCTACAATTTCTTGCATTGGAGTCCGCCACGAAAAACACCATCCACTTTAGATCTCTGTCTCAAGGTTTATGACCCCGGAGCTTGCTCTCTACAGCAGTAGGATGAGGCATTGGCACGGACACTGGGTATGTTGGATGTAGATGGATGGAAATAACAATTTAATGTGAAGAACACACACACATCCTATGATCGTAGCAGTCCGCGTTGCTTCGTGTGACCGACCGCTGAAATCGACGCATATCATACTACGGTAGATTTGCACCCGATTTTTCCTAGGCTGTTTGTTCCCTTGAGGGACTCTATTCCTCGCCCAAAACTGACTTTTGATAAAAGAGAACCTAAGATGCAGTCCGACGAACAATCGCATGGCCTAGGTATACGCCAACACATTTTCAAAATCCATACCAGGTATTGTTCTTCTGTAGTTCCTCAGTTGATCAGTCGGCAATATGTCGGCCATAATGTGCTATCATACCCTTGTCGTAGAACCTCACTTTTTTCGACACTTTTTCTCTGTGAAATCCCGAAGGATTTATCCTCTTGCATTGGAGTCCGACTTGAATAACGCCACCCCCTGACCTAGAAAAACCCGCGTTGCTTCGTGTGACCAAGATGCTGTAATCGTCACTTTTTTTCGACCATTTTTGAGTCGTACGTCCCAAAGGGTTTTTCTATTACGAGCGAATGCGAGTTTCTAATTTATCCGGGGCAAAAAAATAGGGTCTCGTTTCGAGATGGCTGAAACCTGGTTTTAGGCAGGTTTTTTGTACACCGCTGACCAAGATTAATCTTTCCAAAATCTCAAACCAACGCACACAAGGTGACGAAAGTTGCAAACACCCTGATGGGCGAGTTCCTGGCGACAGCTTCACTGTGTTGTATTTATGGCGTTTTCCTTCCATTCCCTTCCGTACCCTGTCAATACCCTTCGCTTCGTTTACCCGGCAGCTTGGCACCAACCTTCTTGGCACCAACCTTCCGTACAGTACGGACAGGACACCAAATAAGAAACCGAGTTAATAAGAAATACATGCTGAGATTTATAGGATAATAAGATATTCGGGAGCCGATATACTGAAGTTAGTGTAGAAGGCACCTTCTCCCAAGTAAGAAACCCAGCCTGCGATAGTATTTCTGTTTCTTTGTATTTACAGGAATCCTGCACTGTTTGGGTGTGTTCTTCACATTAAACTGTTATTTGCACCCATCGACATCCAGCACCCCCAGTGTCCATGCCGATCGATGCCTCATCCGAGAGACAAGCTCTGTGGTAGGCTTTGACCCAATAAGCTCGCATTTCTTTTCGCGTAAAACGACTTTTTTTTTTGTTGTTTTCTCGCATATGATTTATATAGGTTTTAAGTGTGCCTATGCGAGTTTGAGGTTAATTCGCCGAAAAAAATGGCCTTTTGGTATAAAATTATGCGATTCTCTTATTGGGCCAAAGCCTACTCTGTGGTCACAAAGTATAATGTATCATGGCATGATAAAGGTGGGGTATATATAGCGGATGGTGCCCGCGAGTGGCTTCGTATTGTTTGGCCGTATTATTTGCACTGCTGTTGCCATTGTTACACATACATGGTGAAGTGCGTACAGCTTTGTCCTATCAAAAATATGGTAGGATACATTGCATCATACCAGGTACGTTGATACGGCGGTTCATGGTACATTGACGACATGGTATGGTATGATCTGCAGTTGATGGCATGGACTTGTTTTCTCTCTTGGGACTGCAAACGGTAAAACCGACGGAAAAAAATGACGATTACAACATCGACCACATGAAGCAAAGCGGTTTTGCTGGTTAGTGGTTAGATTACGTTTCGAACTACAATTTCTATGTTTGAATATGACAATGTGCACCATGAGCTCCAACGTCGATCACTCATAACCAATCCCAAAAAGTGTAAGAAAACCACAGGAAAGCCGTAAAACTACAATCCAACGAGTTGTATGCTCGACACGCGCGCAGCATAACAGTATATACTCATCTTACTGCGCACTCCCACTATTATCAAGTACCAGGTAGACGGTTGCTCACGTTGGACAGATCAGATCTCCATTCGTGATCTGTGACTTTCAGGGCGCATAGATCCCTAGTCTATACGATCTGCTTGGCCTATAGATCATGTTGCCGGGCGAGAGCCGTTTGACCTGAACGATCTAGCACATGCTTCCTAGGTTGAACCTGTACTGCATAGATCCTGCGCAACATATCATATCGACAGATATAGGATCTATTAACAGATGCTCTAGATCGTGATATGTCCGATGTGTAACGGTTGATAACGCCGCACATCTCGACTGTTTTGATCGCGTTTTTTTATGCCCCAAAGGGGCTAATACTCTGTACCAGGTATTTTTTGTAGAAATATGAATATACTCCAGCTGTGAGATAAAAGATTTCTCCGAAACTTATATTTGCAAGCTGTGTGCTGTGTGATATTATACTTCGATCGCGCGTGTTAAAGGTGTACTTCGAAGTATGTCCTCATGAAGGATTATAGGTCTGTGACGCCCCTTTGTGTTATTGTATCTAGTACCAGGGACAATGGAGTGATTTTACAAAGACAATCAGTCATTCTGCAGTCTGTAGTACACACCTGGTATTACACAGGTACGTGGCCGTTTGGACACGAGGCCAGCGGTCCAGCGGTGCCCGTTTTGTTTTTCGTTTTCCGCAGTTGTTTGCGCCGAAATTCCAAATCGCAACTATATTACGACGTAACTACGCAGTACTCCATACCCCAGGGGCACGTAACTGCTGTCGTTGTAGTATTTCGATAATAACAGCTGCTGCTCGCTACTGCTCCTGCCGCTCTGCTGCTGCTGCCGCTGCTACTGCTGCTACTGCTGCTGCTGCTGCTGCCCGTAATTTAACGTCCGTTTGTACTGCAACCAGTCAACGGCGTGCAACCGGTGTTACACAGAGTCCGTGCTACGAACGGCGCTGCCGGGTCCTTTCTGCCCAGTTACAGGGTAACGTACATGGATATGTACAATATGGTACTACGTAGAGTGTCTTATGTACGGTATGTATTTTTCTACCTGGTACCTGGTACGTAGTATTCACCGTTGTCGGATAAATCTGGCATGAAAAGGCTCTTTTTTTTTTTTTTTTGCTCATCCCACTTATGTCTTCGCACTTTTACCTTCTCCTTCTCCCTCCCTGGTAGTCGTAACTCAGATCCGGGGTCACTTAGCAGGCTCTTCTCCCCCCTCCCCACTCCACTACGGTACGCGCCTTCATTTTTATCGCGAGAAGAATTCAGCACTTTCTTCCCTCGTCGACTCGCATCGAATTG
>JAYJMJ010000218.1:811969-823368 GCA_036873875.1 Laminaria ephemera | reverse complement strand
CATACACAACCCGTAACACGCGCGATCGGAGTATCTATCACACACAGCTTGCAAAGATGAGTTTCGACGAAATCCTACTGTAGATCTCACAGCTGCTGTAGTTCGTAGTGTATTTTTTTATTTTTTTATTTTTTTGTAAAAAGTGCTACGAGTACTCCTATTGTACCACGAGGCGGTAGACTGCCATCCTTGCTGGCGATTGCGCTGGAGTTTGAAGCTCGGGTGATGTACTGAAGTATATTATTTGCGCAGGAAATTTTTCTGGGTCTTCGCCGTCGTCGAAAGCGCGAAAGCGTGAGTTAGTCCAATTCGATGAAAATAGATGAGCAGTGGGAATGCTGAACCCTCTGCGCGATAACAAGGAAGACACGCACCGGGGGGGGGAGAAGAGGGGCGACACCTGTGACCACGGCTTGTCCAGAAGAAGGAAAGCAAAAGCGATGATAAAAAAGATAATCAGATCAGAATAACATGCCGCCCGTAACGAGCGTGTCTGTTTTCACGTCGCAACTTTGGACACATAGGACAGATCAGATCCCTTTTCATGATCTATGTCTCGCAGGGCAGATAGACCCCTGGTCAGAACGACATCTGCATGGCCTATAGATCATGTTGCCGGGTGACCGGCAGATGATCTGAATGACCTAGCACACGTTTTCTGGGTTGGATCTGTACTACACAGATCCTGCACAACATATCATAACGACAGATGAAGGACCTACTCGTAGCTGATCTAGATCGTGATCTGTTCGATGCGTGCAACTTTGTCATCCAGGTCGCTACTCAAGTCAAATGGGCTAGGAGCAGCGGGGCTCTCCCAGCGCCAGACCCTAGTGACCTTAAGCCGCCGACGCCGGATGAACGCGATGACCACGACGACGATCAGCTCGAGCCTGAAGGTACGAAATATTCGCGAAAGAAGCACAACGTCAGCCGCAATAAAAACAGTGTATCAAGACGCTCTTCTGTTGTTAAACTAGGCTTAATTTGAGATGGGTCGCCACAGCTGCGTTGGTCTAGGGTTTTGTGCGTACTTCTACACCCCTGGTTTAGACTTCTCTAACGCTGCGTCGTAGTGATCTTATAGGCCGCTGGGAGAGACCGAAGGCGTTGCGCTCCTCGAGGAGGGGGCGCGACGCCGAATGAACTCTACGACCACGACGACGACCAGCTCAAGCCGGAAGGTCGGAAATGTTGCACGCACCGGACCGATCGCCGATCCCCCCCTTCATGATCTAAATTTTTCGTGGAAGATCTACGTGATAATGATCATATTGCCGGGTGGGAGCCAGAAGGTCGGAAGCGTTGTAACGAGGCGTTCGTATGACCATGAAAGAGTCCGAATTTTTGTATCAAGGCGCTCGTATGACTAAAATGGGATGCGTGCTACGATGGTGGAGGTAGAATTTTTGTCTGAAAAGGTTTCTGAACGACGGGGCTCCTTAACCCAAAATCGTCCGAATTATCATTCTTTTTTTTTGCAATAATTTTTCGCTGTATACCTAGGTCATGGGATTGTTTCATCGGGTAGCACTTTTACGGTCACCCAAATCAGTTTTTGGGAGAGGTATAGAGACCCTCAAGTGAGGAGCCTCAGAAAAAAAATAGTGCACCTCGACCGTAGCATGCATCATGGTCCCAAAAATTGTGTCAAGGCGTTTGCATGCTCCTAAAATGTATCCACTTCCCTTCGGTTGGGTTGTCGCAGTTACGCTGGACTAGGATTTTCGCGTATTTCCACACCACTAGTCCTAGATTTCTAGTGGTCTTGAGCCACCGACGCCGGATGAACGGGGTGACCTCGATGACAACTAGCTCTAGCCTGAAGGTCAGAAAGGTTGTATCAAAGCGCTTGTTTGTTCCTAAAATAGTTCGCCTTACTCACTTCAGCTGGGTTGTCACATACACCAATTTCCTTGGTGTAAGGAGAGCGAATTTATTTTTTTTCAGTTCGTTGAATATACGTCGTCAGCTGTCGTTTACTTTTTTCATCACAAGGAGCGCTCATCCATGGTGTTTCTCATGCTGGATTAGGCAGTGCGGCATTCTATCGCCCTTTGTGTGAGCTAACCGTAACTCTAGTCCTAACCTTAGCCCTAAGCGTTGACCAAGCCCAAGGTCAACACTGTAATGACTTACCAGTAGCAACTCAAGTTCATGCACCGCCATATCCTAGGGACTGACGTGGGCACACGCAGCACGACAGAGTAGAGCAGCGTTTTTTTTATTACCATTGCTAATTTCCATCTCCTGGCTAAACCGTGGTCACAGGTGTCATCCCTTCCCCCCCCCCAGCACGTGCCTTCGTTTTTATCGCAGAGGGTTCAGCATTCCCACTGCTCGTCGATTTTATCGAATTAAACTAATCTTCGTAGCTGATTTGGGTAGATCCCCTCCAACCCCATGTGACACCCTACCCCCGCACCTCAGAAGGGGATTCTAGCACAGCTCTGGTGGGCATTAATGGTGCGACTGGTGGTGGCGAGTCCACTTCAAACTCGTTCTCAAACAAAAAAAACAATCCGTCGGGTGGTTCCGTCGGCAGCCCTCCGAACGGTCCCCCGAACGGTCGGCAGGGACGGGGAGGGCAGGACAGGACATCCGCTAACACTAGCGGTGGTAAAGGATCTCCAAGAGGGGGGGGGCGTGGCGATGGCATCGGGCCAGAGGCGCGGCGTGAGGCTGCAAATGGCAGGAGCAAGGTGAAAGCTTGTATAGCTTTCCTGTAGACTTCACTCATTTTTTGGTCGAGGACTCACACATGACAGGCCCCGTTACCGTTGTGAATCCAGATATCGCTACCGGTGCAACTAGCGCATGCTCGCGCGCGCCAACCATCTCCCTTATCACCCCGACCCTAACGTTATGATACCCGCAAAGCCGATCGTTTGGCCGCGTCTGTTGCTGAAGCCTAACCCTAACCCTAACCCTAACCCATGTCGCCCCGACCTTAACGCTTCCCGAAAAAAGGCGGACCGCTTGGCCGCGTCTATCGCGGAAGCTCTCAAAGAGGCCGGCCTCAGCGAAGGTCGGTCGGTGAAACCGTCGGACATGCTGCGGTTTGGTATGGGACTCGGCATTTCTCTCGGAGCTAATGGCTTGCTGAACGAGCTTGATAACGAAGGTGGTGGTGCACAAGGCGCGGATGGGAGGGGGATGGCCAGGCGTGTGGATATCGACGGTGGCAAGGAAGCTACGGCAGATCGAGAAACCTCGCTGGCCCCTCCGGTAGTCAAGGTTAGTGCACGATATAGTTTCGGTTTGGTACGTACTACAAAGCGGGCGTATCTCAAACCACCTTGATTGTGGCTGGCGTATCAACTTCGTTGTAGTTGAAGGTTGGTGCCCGATGCAATTTCGTTACGGTACATACTCCAAAGCGGGCGTGTCTCAAATCATCTGGATTGTGGATGGCGTACAGCGTTTTTCATTGTAGTTGAAGGTTGGCGCACGACGCAAGTTCGGTATGGAACGTGCTGCAGATCGGGCGTATCTCAAACCGTCCTGATTGTGGATGGTGTACAGGTTTGGGAAACTCGCGCTACGGCGTTGCGATCACGGAAAACACGCGCATCCTTCATTTTGGACGCGTGCTACGATCGAGTAGCACTTGTTGGTAATAACTTGTCTGAATGACGGGACCCCTCAGCTGAGGAACTGCCCAATATCGTTGGAATGCCATTTGTTTTTTACGATATCGTTCAGATTGTATACCTAGGCTATGGAAATGTTCATCTGTTAGCGCATTAATTTTCCCCCAAAAAAAGCTTGCGGGTGAGGTATGTATATAGCCCCTCAAGTGAGGAGCCTCAGAAAAACTATTAATAAATGCATCGCTACCGTGGCATACGTCGATAGCACTTGCCCATACGGTATACCTACTGGGCAGCAATAGCTGGGGCGCAGTCATCCTCCAGTTCCACCGCGTTCATTGTTGCATAATTACGAGTGAATGCGAGCTTCTCACTTTGATGGCGCTAAAACCTAGAGACCCCTTTCGAGATGGGTATGTGTGAAAGCGTCCAAAGACCACCAACGCGCACGAGTTAACGACAGTTACAGATTTCCTTCTTCGCGAGTTCCTAGCAACAGTTATACTATAATTTTATCGGTGACTAGTAACGCTCTTGGCCTATCAATATTAAGAGCATGCGGACGTAGATATTAACACGAGCCTCTGCCGTATCCCGCATTTGATTAGGTGTAGACATCAGCGAGCGAACATTCTATCACCCACGGACACTAATACCCGAAGGTTGTTTATATTTCCGGACAGAGTAGTATGCGGCAGTAGATATTAAAACGAAACCTTGTCGTACCCTATTATATGTTTGCTAGTAGTATGCGGCAGTAGACATTAACACGTACCCGTGCCGTATCCTGTGCTTGCTTTTGGTGTAGGATTCAGCGAGCGGACATCCCATCGGCCATGGACACGCAGAACCGATCGCGGAGAAACAGGAATGTGCGGTTCTCGACCACGAGAGTGAAGCGGAGCATTTGGCGTCGATCGTGAGGGGCAACACCGATCTCAAAACGTCGGATGAGTTCAAGGGGCTGCTGGTGAGAGAGAGGTTATGTGTTAAGGTATTAAAGGGTATATTCTTTGGTAAGGTACTACATTTGATGTTATCGCGAGGGGAAGCACCGGTCTAGAAACGTCGGATGAATTCAAGGGGCTGCTGGTGAGACCTGTCGTCCTAAAACAACGTGGATGAAAATCGACAGGATAGTTTGACGTTTTGTTTTTGCTTCATATTGACTTGCTGGTATGGCTTCATAACATGGGCTCCTTGTTTGATTTACTTTATGGGTTTCTTGGCCATATGTGATAGAGATTTGAGCAGGACATTGTCGGAGGATAATTATATTTTGGTTTCCCTTGGTTTTCTTTCTGGGAATGCTTATGAATGATCGACGCTGAAGCTCATACTCTACATTGTCAGATGGCAAATATAATAATAATAATTATTATTATTATTATAATAATTATAATATTAATAATATTTAATAATTACAATAACAATAATAATAATAATAATAATAATAATAATAATAATAATAATAATCTTAATAATAATAATCATAACAATAACAACAACCACAACAACAACAACAACAATAATACTTCGTATACACGTAGCGATGGTTGGCGCAAAGCGCGCGGCTCACGCTGGTCGAGTTCACAGTAGTGGTTCCGACGTGTGTGTTGCTGCTCGTGCGGCGTCGCGTGTGCTATCTGTTTCATCCAGCCAGAGCCTGTTCGTTGTAACGCTGAGGAGACGCCTAGCATGACCTTCACCCACCCCCCCCCGCCCCCGTCGCTTATCCGGTCCGTAAGGTGGTTCCTCCGGCTCAGCCGACTCCGTGTCCGGACGAGAGCTATAAGCTAGTTCGACCAGAGGTATGTCGAAACACAGCCGTACGCTAGTTCGACCAGAGGTATGCTCTAGCACAACAATAAGGTTGTTCGACCGGAAGTATATCGTAACACAACCGCAAGCTAGTTCGACCAGATGTGTGCCGTAACACTACCATCAGCTAGTTCAGGTGTACCGTAACACAACAACAGGGGTATGTCATGACGCAACCATATGCTATTAGTAGTTCGATCAGAGGAATGTAAGCCCATAACACAACCATGAGCTAGTTCGACGACCAAAGGCATACCGTAACATAACCATTGTCTCATGCACCCGCTTGGTCAACCATGAATTTTGTAGGAGCGCTACCGAATGTGTGTTGCCTCCGTTCTCGGATTTTCGTTAACTTAGCAATCCTCTCTGTCTTTGGCCACAAAGTGTTGGGTCCAACGGAGCGGCCGAACGGGAAGTTTCCGGGTAAAGGAGCTGCAAACGCGTGATAAGAGAAACATCCAGTGACCTGGGTCGAAACATCAGAGAGTTAACAAACTCCGACCTTTGCCCCCGGCGCATGTTTTCGCTATACTCCCAATGACCTCGGTGTCTAACTACAGAACACGAAACCTAATACCGGCAAGAAACAGGGTGATAAGACAGGCAGGCTGATATTTACACAAAAAAAGAAATGCGGGAGGCGTTATAGTAGTGTTTGTGTAAAATGCGCCCTCTCCCAAGAAAGAAACCCAGCGTGGGTAAGTATTAATGTTTCTTGTTATTACGGAGGGCTATGGTAATCAGGACCCACGATATGCACAAAAACCTATATATTACACTGTTTTTACTAACAATATTTGTTCCTCATTACTAGATTACTCCTCATTACTAGATTACTATGCTCCCCCGTGATAGGTGTCCTGTACTGTATTACACGACACACCACCTTCTCCTCCCCCTCTCCCAACGACGAATATTCGCCTCCCTCATGTCATGCATCGCCGCGTCTTGGACTTGCTCGCTAAACCGCACGCTACGTGCGCTTTGAGGTCCATACACAACGCTATCTTTATCTCCTCGTTTCATGTGTACGAAGCTGTCGCTGCTATCCGCACTCCCCCACCCCACCGCTGCTTTGTCCTGTGCCGCATGCACTGGTAGGGGTGCGCTTACTATAAGCTCAGTAGTTGCTGGTGTGTCTCTATCTCTAACTATAGCGCAATCTACCGTCCGTCTGGCTGTCAAGCTTGGACCTCGGATTTAACCCAAGGGTTGCAAGCACCTTAATCAGTGCCGACTGTTAGCTCCGTGCAGAGAGGTACCTGCTTTAAGGGCGTCCGTAATAAAAAGAACATGGAGTTAAGAGCGGTCAAATCGGCTAGTCACGCTTTGCGACGCCTACACTGAAACCTATATGATTGTGACGTTCATACTAAAACCTGTATGATACCCATTCTGAGATAAGAGCGGCACGGAGATAAGAGCGGTAACGCTGCCCCGTTCCGAGGGGCTCTTGAATCGGGTGTTCCACTGTGGTCATGGTGTGCCTCTAACACTGTCTGCGCTTTTTTTTCACACCACCTTAGGATATGGAGATGGACCCTCGACGGAAAGCGGAACTGAGCATCCCCATCGTCGCGTATCCGGAAACGCTCTGGAAAAAACAGTACCGGGTGAGAAATGTTATTTTCTGACGTGAAGAAAGTTGGAGGTATTGCATGGGATGCTTGATCACGGTGACGGAGGTGATGCGGTCATGCGTCTATGTTGGTTTTATATAGCACTGGGGTGTTTGCGAACTACCAGCTTTGGTTGGGTAGGAGTTGGGTAGGAAACCCTGTAATAGTAGTATTGAAACCGTCGGACGTCACAATCTAAGGCCAACCCAACCCACGAAATATCAGTGAAAAGTTAGGTTAGTTTTTTTTTTTCTACCGTTTTTTTTAATTTCTAACCTAATTTTTTCGTGGGTTGGTTGGCCTTTGGTTATGAAATTCGTCGGTTTCAATACTATTTTTACATGTTTTCCAACCCAACAGAGTTTGGGAATCGCTAACACCCCACTATCTACTATCTACTAGACCACTGATCGAGCGGTCTAGTGGATAGAGTCATATAACCAGCACTATAGAACCAACAGCCTGCTTCGGTAGTTCCTTTTGCTGGGCGTGGGTACTTGGCTGTGTGTGCTGATTGTCGTTGGTTATAAATAGCTAAAAACAACACACGCTGCTCTTGGTAAGCAAAAACAAAATAATTTCCACTCAAATGATGTGATGCGATGTGAACGTTGTGGCAAAAACGCCTCAGGCAACTTGAAACCGTCCTATCGTAGGACCTTACACTCGAAGAGCGCTATCAAAACGGCGGTGCTGAAGGCAGCTTGAACTAATCCAGTCCCGGTGTGTTAGCGCTACTCGTTGTCCAGGCGTTACAGCTCGACGAGAAACGATGAAGTAAGTAATTAGAGCGTACCAGGGTCGCCCAGCCGTGCGCCCACCTTTCAATCAACAGCGATTCGGAACGTACCTCTATCTGGTGCACAGGGACACGGAGGGGCGGGAGAGGGAGTGTCTTGGCAACCGGCAGGCGGCGATCGGGCGGAAAATCAGCGTGCCAAAAGTTCTCAAGGGGTACCAATGCGAAGAACGAACGAGCCATTACCAGAAGGCTTCCTGAACGCCATATCTCACACGCACGTCGGAAAGCAGGTGCGTTGCCTGTCAAATCGTCTCCCTCGAAGGTCTTATTTAATTAACGTATTGAAGTCGTACGAAATCAATTAAATGTCACCAACCCCTCTATACTTGCCGTGCTCACGTGCTTGCTGCGTTAACTCTACTACATCGTCTCCCTCCAAGGTGAAAATTAGTTAATGTCCTGAACTAGAACAGATAAATATAATTTCATAATTATTTAACCCCCACACTAAAAGCACTACCAATGCAAAGAACGAGCGAACCGTTACTGCAGGGTTTTTTTAACGCCATATCTCACACGCATGTCAGAAAGCAGGTGCGTTGCCTACCAGTTTGGGAACTCCCTGGAGTTTACTCTAAGGTCTCTGTTGCCAAAACCCCAAAACCGTTTTATTTACTTAAGTGGTTAAGCGTTCTTGTCGCTCAAGTGATTGCGTTCTCGCTAGTCACGTGAGTAAGCGATGTCGTTGCTCAAGTGATTATTCGTTCTCGGTAGCCAATTGATTAAGCGTTCTCGCTACTCAAGTTGTTATTTAAGCGTTCTCGTTACTCAAGTGATTAAGCGCTCTCGTTGCTCAAGTGATTAAGCGTTCTCGTTAGTCAATTCATTAAGCGTTTTCGTTAGTTAAGTGATTAAGCGTCCTCGATACTCAAGTGTTCAAGGATTCTCGCTACTCAAGTGGTTATTTATGCCCTCTCGATACTCAAGTGATTTTTTAGGCGTTCTCGTTACTCAAGTGGATACGCGTTCTCGGTACACAAGTGATTATTTTGGCGTTCTCGGTATTCAAGTGGTTATTCAAGCGTTCTCGGTACACAAGTTATTTTTTAAGCGTTCTCGGTATTCAAGTGGTTATTTAAGCGTTCTCGGTACGCAAGTGATTTTTAAGCGTTCTCGGTACTAAAGTGATTAGGCGATCTTGGTACTCAAGTGATTATTTAAGCGTTCTCGGTTCTCAAGTGATTAAGCGTTCTCGACACTCAAGTGATTATTTAAGCGTTCTCGGTACACAAGCGATTATTTAAGCGTTCTCGGTACTCAAGTGATTAGGCGATCTCGGATCTCAGGTGATTATTTATGCGTTCTCGGTTCTCAAGTGATTGAGCGTTCTCGGCACTCAAGCAATTGTTTACGCGTTCTCGTTACTCAAGTGATTATTTAAACGTTCTCGGTGCACAAGTGTCTTTTTAAGCGTTCTCGGCTCTCAAGTGATTAGGCGATCTCGGTGCTCAAGTGGTTATTGAAGCGTTTTCGGCACTCAAGTGAATAAGCGTTCTCGGCACTCAAGTGATTATTTAAGCGTTCTCGTTACTCAAGTGTTCTCGTTGCTCGAGTGATTATGCGTTCTCGATACTCAAGGGAAAATTGTTGAAAAAACGATGATTATTTAAGCGTTCTCGTTACTCAAGTGTTCTCGTTGCTCGAGTGATTATGCGTTCTCGATACTCAGGGGAAAATTGTTGAAAAAATGATGATTATTTAAGCGTTCTCGTTACTCATGTTTTCTCGTTGCTCGAGTGATTATACGCTCTCGATACTCAAGGGAAAATGGTTGAAAAGCCTGACGATTACAGCATCGTCGACACGAAACAGTCCGACATGCTGGGGGCGGAGACGTGTCGAAACTGCAAGGCAAGGAGTTGGACGACACGCGCGCAGCATGGCATTGTTTCTTTTTCTTTTTCTTCTTTTTTTTGGTCCTCCGGCGGATGGGGAAAATATATAGCTTAAAACTCACCACACTTTTTTTGTTTTTGTCCTCCGGCGGATGGGAACAACATAGCTTAAAACTCACCACACTTCCACATATTCTCAAACGTGTCGTGTGTCGCTTTGAACTCAATGGCATTCGCAATCCAGTGTTAGCTGGCGTACCCTTCTGTTTCCGTGGCAACGGCAGCGCGAACTGTCCCTACCGACGGTCACCGTTATTACTACCGCAGCGCAAGCTGCCGTGGTATACGGATGCGTGAGTATGTCGACCCGACTTGATCCCTGGGGATCAGGTACGGTGGAGATAGCCACCCGGGCGGTCATCCATCCGGGTAGTGTGGGACTTGCGTAAGCTCACCCGCTAATAAAACCCCCGGCCATGAGAACACAGCCTCCCAGCTGCACGCTCTTCCTAAACGCTTGATAAGATCGCGCTCGTCGTTTTGCCGGTCGGTATATATGGGTCCCAAAACCATTAACTTGTATCGCTCGCCTCTTGCACATCGTTTCCCCGGCGTTGTATTATAGCACTGTCTGCGACTACCGGCCTCATGTGTCAAACATGCCGCAAGCCAGGGCGGTAGGGCGGGTGAAACCGAGGTTTAACGCACGACACGCGTGTTGCATGATACTACTTGTACGGCATGCTCACACCATAGAGGGCCACACTTGCCATTTATTTTTGTCGCTACATCTGGGGCCCAAAGCGGTAAACTGATGTCGCCCGCCCCTTCTGTTTTTTTTTCTCGGCGTTATAGCACTGCGACTATCTGCCTCATGTACCAAACATGCCGCAAGCAAGAGCAGTAGGCCGTGTGAAGCCGAGGTCAGCAGCGGAAGACTGGTTCGCGGTCGGATTCGATCCTTGGTCAGCTGGTCGAGAGCCTCTCAGCGCCGAATTCATACCTACCCTCAGCATCAAACAGGTGAGTGAATCCATTCATATGGTTGTTTTGGCCTCCGACACTGTGCGGCATGAGCTTCAACGTCTTTCACTCATGAACATTGTAAACATTTCCAGAAAGTGTAAATTGAAGAAAACCAAGCGAAACCCCCCAAGAAGAAAACCTATGCACAAACTCTACCTCCCTTCTGTACTTATATTACGGTTATGTTTTGCCATGCGACAATGTGCAGCATGACTTTCAACGTCGATCATCCACAAACATTCGCAGAAATGAAGAAGATGTATTCTAGTTGCTAAACAGCAGCTCTCCGGTAGCTTCTTGCTCGAGTCGCTTCACAAGGTGGTCATGTTTGTGAACTAAAATCGTCAGGAGTTTTTGTGATCTGCGCGTGACTTCCGTAGCATTAGGACTCGAGCTTCGATAGCGGTGGCACTTTTCAGCCAAAACATTTCTGATAAGCGGGGCTCCTCAACTCAGGAGCTACTCATTGTCGCTGGGATGTTATTTGTGTTTTACTATAGTATTCGTTAAATGCCTAGGCCATGGGATTGTTCATCGGGTTGGGGTGTTCTGTTTATCAAAGTTAGTGTTTGGGTGAGGTACAGAGCTTCTTAAGTGTAACGGTGACCGTCGGTAGGGGAAGCTCGCGCTACCGTTGCCACGGGAACTGAAGGATACGCCAGCTAACGCTGGATTGCGAATGCATTTGAGTTAAATTGAC
>JAYJMJ010000218.1:750610-769379 GCA_036873875.1 Laminaria ephemera | reverse complement strand
ACGCGCGATCGGAATATCACACACAGCTTGCAAAGATGAGTTTCGACGAAATCCTCGATCTCACAGCTGTAGTGTATATTTAATTTTTTTATAAAAAGGAATCTGTTGTCAAAGAGACGCGAGTATTAATAGGCGTTTCGCCTAAACATACAAACGACTTGGAAATAGAGTATGATAAGGGATTTGCAAACCAGATCAATTTTTTCTCGGGTTCAGAAAACTGCTGCACATGACGAGAAACCTTTTTCGCCCTTTTTTTTCGCCCAATATATTTCATTCACTACTCTCACGGGAACGAAATTTGCCTGTCCGCACTTTTTCGAGCACGTTCGCTTAATAGTTCGACAGAACCGCGAGTAAACCAACAAACTTTTGGTGGAAGCTGCTTATTCATCGGCGCCGTAACCATGGTACTAGGCCTCTGCGCGCGAAAACAACCAATTATGTGATGTTGCGAGTTTTTGTTCCTGCTTGCTGGAACTTCGAGTTCGCCAAAACGCCTCGTGAGTTCCTTCTGTCTGCCTACGACTTCTGTCTGGTGGACCCGACGCCCTCACACACCTCATAAGGATAAGGGGCGTGACTCAATTTCGCGGGCTGGGGTTGCGTGTGGGGAGCTGTAGCTGTCCGCAAGTGTTTTGCAAGCGTTCCGCTAGGGGTTGTTTGTTTTTTGTTTCTTTTCGTATCCTCAATTCGACCAATTTCGGCCACTGCCGCACCCCAAAGTCGAGGTGTAGACCTCCGTTGAGAAAGCGCGGACGACCAATCTGGAGAGAATCGCAAGCTGCCGTAGATGAAACACTAAGCTGACCCACCCGCTCTCGAACCAGCAGAAGGTCCAAAAGCAGCGTGTCAAAATTGCGACGTAACTATCTGTACCGAAAAAATAGCTAGGGATTAGAATCACCCGGAAACCCGGGGATAGGGGGCGGATAAGATCCGCCGCGCCTTGAACCTCTTTAGAACTGCACCCACGTTTTTGGGGACAACTACTTGATATTGGTGTGGGATAACTTCTGCAGTGGAAAATACACATTTATAGACTAAACTATAAACTCGTTTGGGCTGGTCGGTGTTACTTGCCCGGTCACTTGCGCGGTGGCTAGCTTGTCTTTTTTTCAGTTTTCAAGAGCTTTTTTACGATGTACAGTACCTGGTTATAGTTCGTAGGAACGCCTGTGTTCCCCCTTTTCAACATGCGACACCCCCGAGATTTCAAGCCAACCACATCCCGCAGGGGAACCTTGTATTACGTTCTAGGTACGAGGCTGTTGCGCCTTGGTTGTGTTGTTTGAGGTGGAGCTTCTTTTCACGTTACCATGAGATGTGTCCCGAAAAACGTGGGTGGAGTTCTAAACGGGTTAAGTCCGTCACCCCGTGGCTTATGGCGCAGGAAAAAGCCGAAAGTGCTGTCAAGGTTGCTGCTGGCGATGCCGCGGCGCTGTCGCCCCAGGCGGGTGGCGACCCAGAGAATGCCTCGCCCGATGGTGGAAAGGATAGCCTCGGGGTAGGGGCGGACTTGGATGCCTACATCAAGAATCTGCTCAACACGCCTACCCTGGGGGAGGAAGTTACGGAGGAACAACGCCCACCAACCTCGCCTGCAGGCAAGTGCGTCATATGGCTGCATACCACCCTAGACAGTCGATCCGGTCGGTGCGATCGGTCGGGTCGGCCCGGTTGGTGCAGTCGGTACGGTCTTCGCGGTCGGCACGGTCGGTACGGTCAGTCCGGTCGGTACGATCGGTACGGTCGGTCGGCACAGTCGGTGGCACAGTCGGTGCGGTCGGTACGGTCGTGCGGTACAGTCGGTGCGGTCGATGCGATCGGTCCGGTCGGTGCGGTCGGTACGGTCGGTGCGGTCGGCGGGTAAGTTCGGTACGTTCGGTACGTTCGGTACGGTCGGTGCGATCGGTACGGTCAGTGCGATCGGTGCGATCGGTGCGATCGGTCTGGTCGATCGGGTCGGTCGGTGCGGTCGGTCCTGTCGCTGCGGTCGGTACGGTCGGTGCGGTCGGTCCGATCGGTATGAAGCATGAGGGTCATGAGGTATGAGGCACGACCCGTGAATGTGAAGCAGGCGCGGTGCCCCCGTTGCTTGGCGTTGCCTTGGTCGTGTGCTGCGCCTTTCATAGAGGTTTTATTTTCCTTTCTCTTTGTTTTGCCTTCGTACTCCCTTTGCTCTTTTTTCGGGTACATGCATGGACGGGATCCTGGTATCATTTGATTTACAATTGATACGGGATGGTATACCGCAGCCCGTACGAAGTGCCTTGCTCTTTGCGTCAGTGGTGGGCCCGTAATGGTGCGGTGGGTCGTCAAACGGAATGTACCGCACTATCCCGGGTATTGTGAATTGTGTAGATTGAAGCTACCCTCAATAGTGCGGGCACCGCACTAATGCGAACCAGAGCTCTACAGGAATGATGAAGTGACCATGGCGACCAGGCCCCTGTACGACATACCGCACAGCAGCTGCCGTATAGTTGGAGAAACGAATGTTTTTGTTCAATGTTTAATCCACGTGTCCATGTACTGTAATGTATCGCAGCAGTCTGAACTGCTATTCTGCTGAATGACAGCGCTCCGCTGAAAAGACACATCCGTCATCAGCTGGGGACGGGCGTGCTGTCGTTGTGCAGGTGCAGGTACTGCTGTGCTGCTGTCTGCTGAGTTGCTGTATGTAGTGACATGGAGGCGTGATGGTCCCGCAATAGTGCGGAGCCCGCACTATTGAGGGACAAAGTCGTGTGAAGCGACTGTGACCGCACTAAAGTGGGCCCCCGCACTAATGGAGACCGCACTATTCCGGGCCCACCACTGTATTAGTACTGCGGTGTACTTGTTTTTTCTTCCATCGGGATGCTTTATTATTAATAGCCTTTTTGTGACCACGGGCTAGATTTTCGGGAAATGAGCTAACATGAGAAAATCATGATCAACAGGGGGCATATATTAGATGGGGGCGGGTTGCCACTGGACGTTTCGGCAGTCGCGATGAACACTTTTCATTGTAATTTTTTGCTGGAGCGGCACGTGCCATCCGTTTTGTATTGTCACTAGGTACTACATACCCTGGTATGGTATACCGGCACAAATATGAGCTGACTTTGTGCCCAGCGGCGAACATCTCAGGCCGGTTAATCGCTCTGCCACGCTGCGTTGTCGTGCGTACACCAAAGTTATGCTGCACACGAGTAGTATTAATAGTAAATGTGTTCAGACGCGTGCTATGATAGCGGTAGCACACTTTTTGCTGAAACGTTTTCTGAATGAAGGGGCTCCTTAACCCAAAATCGTCGGAATTTCTATCTTTTTTTTTTTGCTATAATTTTCGTTTCATACCTAGGCCATGGGATGGATCATCGGGTACCACTTTCGTTTTCTCTCTATTCAGTTCTTGGGAGAGGTATAGAGCTCCTCAAAGCGAGGAGCCTCGGGAAAAAAATGATGCACCTCTCCCGTAGGATGCGTCTCACCCCCTTTTGGGGGCTTCAGAGGGAAAACTTGTCCGAAAATAGTGACGATTTACAGCATCGGCCGCACAAAGCAGCTGGGCTGCTGACGTAGGGGATGTGTCCGCCGTGCAACGGAAGGAGATGCACGACACGCGCGCAGCATGACGATATTTTTTATGTTTGAACGCTATTCCTGGAAGATTGAAAAGACTGCACTCTGTTGCTTTTTACCTGGTAGGTCGCTATACCTGGATCCCACGAGGGCTAAACTTAATAAGTATTTTTAAGTACGCGCCATCGCCGTACAAGGGGCGCAGTTTGAACCGCATTATGGAGGCTAAAATCGCTTCGTAGCCCTCCAGGCAGGACAAATTGATTGACTCCGCTCGCAATGTTGAAATTCCTCGCCGCCGAGAGCAGACCCATCGCCGCACGAGCAAGGGGGGTAGTTTGAACCGCATTGTGGGGGCAAAAGTCGTGGTGCAGCTCTCCAGGCTGGACAGATTGATTGACTCCGCCTACCGTGTTGTTTTCCCCCCTTGCCGTTATGAACTCTCTTCCCGTGTTGAAATGTTGAAACCCCTCTCCGCCGAGAGCAGCAGGATACTTAAAAGAGCGGTCAAATCGGCTTGTCACCCCTTGTGACGCCTTATAAAACCTGCCTGGTATATGGTGCCCAATCTGAGATAAGAGCGGTACAGAGATAAGAGCGGTAACACTTGCTGGTTCCGAGGGACTGTTAGATCGGGTACCCCACTGTGTCACATGTCTGCCACAATGCAGCTCTCCAGACAGGACAGATTGGTTGACTCCGCCTTCCGTGTGGAAACCCCTCGCCGCCGAAAGCAGATCAATCGAGTCCGCCCGCTGGCGAGCCAGGAGCTAGCGACCGCACTGCCAAGCGCCTCAGCGCTCTGACGATCACAACCGGGTTGGGCGCTGTGCACGTCTTGCCGAAGGTGTGGTGCGAAAGCCGTGTATGTGAAGATGGTGCCATTGCTTTTTATTGGCCGTTGCTTTCCTTGGGGTGACGGTTATAGAAGTAAAACACCATGTCCCACCCCATCACCAAGCCACCCTCGCGACGATCACGGCAGACGATGGGCTGTAATCAAGCATTTTTATCTTCACCTTTGTAAATGGTATGGTATGGTTTGGATTGGATTGGATCGCATTCGGTTGGCGTTGATTGGATGGGTTTCGAACAGTCCGAGCGGCGCCAGTACCTGGGGACAGCGGCAACTGTAAACCGCTAGCCAGCATTTGCGCCCCAGCGACAGGTTTATACCTTCTTGTTTTCCTGGGTTCCTCGACAGACGACAGAGTTCTACGACAAGAGCTGCCAGGTAGAGCTCGGCGGTGCCGCGGGAATGGTTGGACAGGACGGCGACGCAGAAGGAGACGTCGACGTTTTTGGCGTCCCGTTGTCTATGACCAAAAAGACTCCGGACAAGCGGCGAAACAAACTCAGGTGTGAAAACCAGTCGCTTCACCGCACATGACTCACGCGTGCTGCGGTAGGAATATCACCTTCTTTTTCTTGTACACCTCACTTGAGGACCTCTATATTATGCCCCAGCCAACAGCCGACTTTGAGAAGCAAACTAAGCCCGACGCAAATTTCACGGGCTAACGAACGGTATTGTAAAATACACATCGGATCGAAAGAGTTTGAGTAGCTCCTCAGTTGAGATCTGAGAAATAATGGCCTAAAAAATATTGCACTCACGGTAGCACGGATGCACTGACATAAAAAAAAAAAAAAGATGGAATGGCAGCCAGCTGAGTTGTAGTGCGTAGCAGTCCTAGCAGCTCACGAACCGCTTCAATTTGTCTGAGCAGCGGTGTGAGCGAACGAGTAGTTAACCCTTTTTAGAACTGTACCCACGTGTTTGGGGAAAAACTGCTTGGAATTAGAGTGGGGTCATCTATGCAGTGGGAAAAGAGTCAGCGCATCAATCGGGAACAAGGTTGCCATCTACCTCACCACCAAGCCTCTAACGTAACCCTTTCCGTGTAATCTGTTGTTGTCCATCCGACTTATTGTCTTTGCCCTATTTCTCCAGCTCCCTCCCTTTCAAAACCCAGATCCGGGGTCACATATCAGGCGCTCCTCCCCTCTCCCCGCTCAGGTGCACACATTCATTTTTTATCGCGAGAAGAGGTCTGCGTTTTCTTCCCTCGTCGACTCGCGTCGAATTGTGCATCAACACGCAAGGCGCTTGCCGCGTCAATTTTTGCACTAGAAAAAATCCGTCGGGGGGGGCTCGAACGCGCGAAATCGACCTTAGTAGTTACGAGGTTTACCACTAGACTACGGGGGACGCCGGCAAATTCACAGTCAGAATCGAGGGTACAGCGGTAGTACGTACCAGGTACCAGGGTATTGATTGGGGCTGAGAGTTGGCTGGCTACAAGTCGCCGACTACCTGGTAGTTATTAGTTGGACATGATAGGTATTTCAGTTGGTTGCGTGCGGTAATAGCGTGTTTGCGATGTACGAACTTTGGTTGGGTACGTCGTAGGAGTTGGGTAGGAAACATATAATAGTATTGAAACCGTCGAAATCACAATCCATGGCCAACCCAACCCACGAAAAAACAGCGAAAAGTTAGGTTAGTTTTTTTTTCCACCATCTTTTTAATTTCTCGCCTATTTTTTCGTGGGTTGGTTGGCCTTGGGCTATAAAAATTCGTCCGTTTCAATACTATTTTTACATTTTTTCCAACCCAATGGAGTTTGGAAATCGTTAACACCCTAATGTTTGGAGTTCTGCGTCTTTGCATCTGACTGGCGCGTGTTGTGGCTCAACGTGTGGTGTTTATTAATGGAGACTACCAGGTAAGTCAGTTGGTTGGCTTTTACTCCGACACCCAATGATACATATAGTGATACATATAATAACTAGCCGTGAAGTCCAGCCAGCTCGCACCCCTAGTGTTAATATGGTACTATACCAGGTAAGTGTTAGTAGGTTGCTTCTGTCTGGCGGTGTCCAAGCGATATTTTATTGTCCCGTTATCTGTGTTTTGTGCACCGCCCCGCACTCCCCGTGGTCTTTTGTCATTTCCGCTTGTCTGTTTAGGGTATTCGGTCGCGGCGGGAAAGGTTTGGTCTTGCCCGATGCGTCTGAAGGAGAGGAGCTGGCGTTTTCGTCAGGGGGTGGCAGTTTCGTCAACGCTATCTCCAGCCCACTGAGGTATGCTGCAGGCAGAGCGCGTGGTTACTGCTGTGCCAAGGTATATTGTTTCTGTAGTGGACGCGTGCTACGATGCGAGTAGCATGTTTTGGCCGAAACAGTTCTGACGGGCGGGGCTCCTCGACCAAGGAACCACAGTACCCAATACTATCGGTGGAATACCATTTGTGTTTTACAGTATTGTACGTTGTGTGCCTAGGCCATGGAATTGCTGATCGGGTTGCTCTTTCGTTTTGTGTCAAAGTCAGTTTTGGGGTTTGGTATAGAGCTTCCCAAAAGCCTCAGAAAGGTCTGGTGCACCCCTACCGTAGATTGGCTCATACATCATTCATCATCCGTCATCCATAATCCATACCACTCTGGACGGATATGTAAGGACCATTTGACATTCATATTATTTCCCAACGGTCCGTGTATGATATTCATATTATTAGTAGTTCCCCAATGATCCCTATATTTCCGTCGTCCATTTTTTTTTTTTTTTGCTCATACCGTTTATTGTCTTACGCACTTTTTCTTTCTCCTTCTCCCTCCCTAGTCGTAACTCGGATCCGGGGCCACTTAGCAGGCTTTTCTCCCCCCTCCCCACTACGGTACGCGCCTTCATTTTTATCGCGGGAAGAATTCAGCACCTTCTTACCTCGTCGACTCGCGTCGGATTGTGTCATCCATATCCATGCGTGTCCCGTAATCGTTCATTCGTCCGTCGTCTCTGGTGGACAGGGGAGGGCCACGATCTGTGGTGTTGACCCCTGGCTGGCCAAACAGCGCTACCACTATCGTGCCACGCGTCCATGATCCATCATTCATCATCCGTCATCAATAATCCATACCACTCCGTACGGAAATTTAAGGACCGTTTCATTTTCGTATTAACATCCCAACGGTCCCTGTATTTCCGTCATCCATGATCCACACGTAACCCATAATCCTTGATTCGTCCGTCGTCTCTGGTGGGCAGGGAAGGGCCGCGATCTGTGGTGTTGACCCCTGGCTGGCCAAACAGCGCTACCCCTGGTACCACGCGTCCATCATACATCACATAGCATCCTTCATCCATGCGTAGCTCATATTCCTTGGTTCGTTCGTCCGACGTTTCTGGTGTACAGGGCAGGGCCGCGATCTGTGGTGTTGACCCCTGGTTCTAGGTCTGGTAGGTGGGCCGACGGGAACACACTGCCAGCCATGCCTAGCACGCCGCCCCCGGCAGCAAAACCCATGTCGGCGGAAGAGAAACGGGAGGTTGTACAGACCGACCACTTCCAGGTGGGTTTCTATCAATATCAAATAGTACTTACCTGCACTAAATATTTAGGGCTGGGCACTTGGCACGGCAGTGTGTACTGACAGTAGATTTACTACTGGCGGTAGCTATCTACTGATTGAGCCTGCCAGTAGATGCTACCAGTAGATTTGATCTTACGTACGTCCAAGAAACACGCCATATCTCGCTTCGCTCGACCAGTATATTGATGCAATCCAGTATACGTACTGATTGCTGACGCAATCAGTATACCGGTAACATCTACCAGGTACTGATTCAGGCTGCCGGTGCCCAGCCCTACTAAATATGCACTTGGTATTTAGAGTGTTCAAAACATACTTAGATCGTTTGATAGGTTGTTTGATTGAATAAGCAAAGACGCTGCGGCTGTGGTGCAATGGCGCCTTGCCACGTGTATGATGTAGATGTGTGCCTTAATTTGTGTAGGGCGAAATGCTCTCTCGCGAATTGAGTTCAGGACTCTCGTTCGTAATCGTCGTTTCTGCGTCTTTTCACGTTTTTTCTTCATGTTTTTGCGTGTTTTTGTGTATTTTTGCGTTTTCATGTGCGTGTTTTTGTCGTGTTGTGTTGTTTTGCAGGATTTCTTGAAGAGATCTTCGCGATTGCTGGAGCGCGCGTTGGGCGAGAAAGAAGCATTGGATGTGCTGCTCGACTACGCGGCGGATGAGGGCGACAACAGCAGGGGGGATCAGGGGCAGCGCTTGAATGAGGCCATGACTCTGCACGAGGTATTGTTTCGTACGAGTACCGCCTTTAGCTTTCAATAGTGGAGGGTGGAACCTCCGTTTCCGCGGCGCACAGGTGGCCTATGGCTGCGCGGGTGCTGGGAATGACACATCAATAGTTCACACCTCGGACAGATCATGATCTAGATCATCTACATGCAGTAGGTCCTGTATCTGCCGTTCTGGGATAGATGTTGTGCAGGATCTGTGTATAGAGTACAGATCCAACCATGGAAATGTTTGCTAGACCATGCAGATCGCACGGCTCCCACCCGGTAACATGAGCTATTAATAGACCGTACAGATCTTCCCTGAGCGATCTAGATCGTCAAGTGGGGATCGGTGATCTGTCCGGCGTGTGCAATAGTTACTACTAGTGAATTTCAGTTTCTAATTTGACGGCGCCTAAAAGCAGAAACCCCTTTCGAGTTGCATGAAAACAGAAATCCCTTTCGCGTTGCCTGAAGCGTCTGCCGAGCACCAACACACAACAGTTAACGGCGGTTACAAATATCCACCGGCGTGAGTTCCTAGCGAGAGCTACGCAGTATCTTATGTTTATGGAAACGCGTTCCCGCAACCTCTTTGATGGTCAGGACCGATGGTGTCAAGAGCGAGCCCTGACGGACCTGCAGTGGTCGCCGCACCGGCCAGAGCTTGTCCTGGCAAGCTACAGCGCTCGAGGGCACGGCTTGGACGCTACGTCGTCCTCCTCCTTGCACACAGACGCTGACGGTCTCGTACTGGTGTGGTGAGTCTACCTATATACGCAACACATAGCTCCGCTTTTACGGTGCTGTGTTATAGCTGGCGACAGGTACTGTAGGAATTATGGTACTGTTGTAATATTTGACGACCTGCCAAGGTACTGTTATATTGTAACATTCGACCTGGTACTATTGTAATATTGGATCTGGCAAGCTACAGCGCTCGAAGGCACGGCTTGGACGCTACCTCTTCCTCCTTCTCGCACACAGACGCTGACGGTCTGGTCCTCGTGTGGTGAGTTTACGTAGCACATGCCCAATATGTCGAACGCGTCAATTGTTGTCAAACGCGTCTAGTGGCGTCAAACACGTGTGTCAAACACGCTTGTCAAAACACGCTTGTCAAACACGCTTGTCAAATACGCTTTTCAAGCACTGTTGTGTAAACACGGGTGCTGTCTGCGGTTGGGGGCATGTCTATGGCGATGCAGCACTGGCCGGAGAACCAGCTGTCTTCGTCCTGATCCTAATCCTAACTCTTGTGTCTGCGGTTGCAGGTCTACGACGATGCAGCACCTGACGGAGTACCAGCTGTCTTCGCAAAGCGCCGTCCTGACCCTGACCCTAGTCCTAACCCTAACCAATCTGTCTGCGGTTGTAGGTCTATGGCGATGCAGCACCGACCAGAGTACCAGCTGTCTTCGCAAAGCCCCGTCCTGACAGCTAGGTTTCACCCGTTCGACACACACGTCATCATTGGCGGGACCTACTCTGGACAGGCGAGTGCTGTCGGTGTGATAAATGCAGCAACCGTAATGCCGCAAGCTCCTTCCGAGCCGCACCCTGCGATAGGGTTGTAGACATTGCTTCACCCGATTTCTTAGAGGTGTGGTGAGTGTGAGGCACTGCTCAACACCTCGAAGCGCTTGCTGTGCTCTGCTGTGGTCGGCTGTACCCTGCTGTGGTTTACTGTGCTCTGGTGTTTGGTGTGCTCTGCTGTTGATTGCTGTTGATTGCTGTGGCTTGCTGCGCTCTGCTGTGGTTTGCGGTGCTCGGCTGTGGTTTGCTGTGGGTAGCTGCGGTTTGTTGTGCTGTGCTGTGGTTTGCTATGGTCGCGTTTGAACCTTCTACCTTGCTCTCATTTTCCTGTTTTTGTCATCCGACAATGTGCAGCGCGAGTGTCAATAACAAAAAATGACGAATCAGCAGAAGATGAAGACCACTACAACCAAAACCGCTATTAATTCACTCGCTGGCTTTAGCTCGGACTTGTCGGTATGTTCTTGTCTCCGCTATCAGGTGGTGGTTTGGGACACAAGAGCCAAGTCCTTGCCGGTGCAGCGGACACCACTTTCTGCCACCGGGCACACTTATCCTGTCTACAATTTGCACATCGGAGGTGAGCAGAACGAACAAGGAATGAAAAATTGAAGGAATAAATGAATGAACCCTTATGTGGCTTTGGAGGGGAAAACTTTCGAAACATAGTGACGATTGACGATTACAGCGCACCTGGTAGGCCACAAGAAGCTGCTCTGGCTGCCGGGGTAGGTAGGGTGCGTCCGAACTGCAACGAATTGTACTGTACGACACGCGCGCAGCATGATGATACTTGTACTAATTGGTACTCGCTCCTTCCTAGCCATTTGATAAGACAGCACTCGTCGTTGTTTGGTCGCTATACTATAATCAAGTCCCAAAAGGCTTAATACTATGAATAGCTGCATAATTATGTAATTCGTTAGTTGCCGTACTTGACTGTATAATATTGTAGTAACCCCCGCCCTCTCGTTGTTTTGTTTTGCTTTGCTTTGTTTTCAGGCACCGACAACGCGCAGTCTCTCCTCACGGCGTCCACGGATGGCCGGGTGTCCATGTGGAACCCCAGCCAGCTCGCCCAACCCCTGCAGGTCATGCGACTAACGTGAGCCCGCCTTCTTGTTTTACTCCCAGACAGACAGGAGGGCAATTTTGGCAACGTACAGTGTTTAGTGTGTGTGATAGACGTATATGGCCCGATGCCGAACAAGCGGTCAGCTTTGACGCGAGCGTGGACGAGCGGAAGCATTTCGGCTCGCTGGTGCCACGCGTCCGCGACGCATGCTACGGTAACGGATGTACCTATTTTTTTAAGAGGCTCCTCCCTTGAGGCGCTCTATGCCTCGCCCAAAATCTGTCTTTGTCAGAAGAAAAAACTGCAGCCCGATGAATGATACACACATGTTGACGGCGGTTACAAATATCCTGCTGCGCGAGTTCCTATTAACAGCGACAAGCTATACCCTGGTGCTTTTGTATTACACTATAGTAGGGTAAATACTATTAATAGTAATGTTGATGTATATTTTTTTTGTTCCACACCCCGCAGGCACGGCGGCAAGCCGGTGACGATCAGCAGCATGTCTGTTGCGCAAGGGGACGACCAGAAAGAGCTGGTGAGGACGCAGTACCTAGTGCAATACCTACTGCTACACCTATTGCAATAGCATCTGCAATACCTACTGCAATAGCATCTGCAATACCTACTGCAATAGCTGCTGCAATACCTAGTGTAGCTGCTGCAATAGCTGCTGCAATACCTATTGTAGCTGCAATACTTATTGTAGCTACTGCAATAGCTAATCTGGTAAATAACTGTTCGTCCCTTTGGTTGCTTTTTGACGCCGTCCTCGTTTACGTTTGTCAGGTTGTTGGCTCGGAAAGCGGCGGTATCTACACCACACCGCTGCACTTCCGCAACTCCGGCGTTGTCGAGGTGATTCATGCAGCTCCCTTGCTCTTTTTTTATGTGTATACATTTGCCTTCCGATCATGTGCAGTGCATAATTCACGCCAATATAGAGTGAATACTCATGTCCCTTTTCGACCGTACGTAGCACAAAAGGCTGACACAATATATATACCGAATACCGCCACTCTCACCAAATCTCTTCTCCTCCCCTGCGTGCACTCACTTGAAGGCGAACCTACCAATTTGTGAACCATTTTGAGTCCTCAGAAGGAAAACATGCCCCGTGACGGTTAAAAATGTTTTCGATTGACGTGTAAACCCTTTTAGGGCTTGAGAAGGAACATACGTCGAAAATTAATGACGATTGCAGCATCCATCGATCACACGAAACAGCCCGAGCTGGCGGGGTGTTATTGTTTGCGATCGGACTGCAATGTAAGGAGCTGTATGATGCCATGATACCACAAGCGGACGGATGCCACGGTAGAGGTGCACTCGTTTTTTTCTGAGGCTCCTCACGTGAGGAGCTCTATTCTCCTGCCCAAACTGATTTGGAGGAGAGTAAAAGCACCACCCGATGAACAATCAGATGGCCTAGGCATACAATGAAAAATGATTGCAAAAAAAGAATGAAATTCCGACGATTTTGGGTTAAGGAGGCCCCGTCATTCAGAAACCGTCTCATGCAAAAAGTGCTACCTCTATTGTAGCACGCGTCCGGCGCGCAGCATGATGATACTTGTACTGCTGCCACAAACGCACCAGTCAGATACAAAAGCGCAGAATTCCGCAAATTGCCGCACGCAAATCACCGTAATACCTTGCCAACTTATTGCTAGATGCTAACAAGTCGGCGACTAGTCAGCCAACTTACAACCGTATCATCGATCCTTCAATCCTTCACGGCTACCTGGCGGACGTACTCGCAACGGCGCTTGGGGGTAGCGTGTAACGATATCGCAACATTATCATCGTTTTTGTATCGAATAAAAAAGACACCTCAGCTGTGAGATCGAGGATTCCATCGAAACTCATCTGTGCAAGCTGCGTGTGATACTTGGATCACTCGTGCTGCGCGATGTGTGTGTCAAATGAAGGGAAGGGTTTTTACGGCGCTCCTTGTTTAGTTTTTTTTTGTGTGTTGCAGTTAGTTTTACAGTGATGTGTTTTGCCTCTCGTGCTCGTGCAGGAATACCTGGGACACTACGGGCTCGTCACCTCTGTGGACGCTAACCCAAGGTAAATCGCCACAACAGGGAATTCGCGTACAAGGCTACTTACTGTAAGAGGGGTACCCCCATTTTCTCTACGTACCGTGTTTAGGCCACTCACAAACGGACCTATATGCGCTTTATTAGCGCAGCGTAATAAACAATTCCATGGCGGTGCATATCGCGAAACCGAAAAGCACAAAAGCGGTAGGCACTCGCGCGAGTGGCTCTGATTCGCTGAAAATAGAAGCCCTAAAAGTGACTTAAAGGACTACCGTAGCCTTGGGCTAAACGGTGTTGAGCAAGCTCGCAAGCTGCGAATGAAAGTTCTCAAGGGAGAATCACGAAATGGTATTATTACGAGTTTCTAATTTTGACCGCGCGAAAAAGTAGGGACCCTTTCGAGACGGCTGAAGAAGCCTTGCTTTACTTACATCAAAAAGTTTATTTCGACCGTGGAGCAACATCACATCCACGAACACAAATAGTTGACAAGTAAAAATGTCCTTCGCGGGTTCCTAGCGACAGCTGTACTCTCTTATTTTTTGGGTGTGCTGCTGACGATAGATGCCTGTTTTTTTCTACCTTCGTCGCTTGTCCCCCAGTCGTTCCAAGCCCTTGCGACGGCTGGTGCTGTTTTCCTCTGTGGAATTATAATTTTGACCGCGACACCATTCGACTTGCTTGTTTTGAAGCGTCCGCCGACCACCAACGCACACAAGTTGACGGCAGTTCCGAATATCCTGCTGCGCGAATTCCTACCGACAGCTACTATTTACGACGTGCTGCTGAGGACAGATCCCTAACTCTAACCCCAACCGTTTCTCCCTGTGCCGGCCTTCCCGCGGTCCTTCTAAGTCCTTGCGACGGCTAGTGCTGTCTTATCGTATTTCAAGATGTGCTGCTGACAACAGATGCATGTTTTTTTTGTTGCCTGTGACAGCTATACGAATTACTATATTATTTGAGGAATGTGCTGAACAGATCTCTAACCCTAGCTATCTGTGCCACCCCGTCCCCCCCCAGTCCTTCTATAATCAGTCCTTGCGATGGCTAGACTATGTTGTCTTATTTTAGGATGTGCTGCTGACAACAGATCCCTAACCCTAACCCTAACCCTGGTTGATGTCTGTACCACCCGTCCCCCCAGTCCTTCCAAGTCCTTGCGACGGCTAGTGCTGTCTTCCTCGGTGGACTGGACGACTCGCTTGTGGCGCCTAGGAAAGGGGAACACGCCGATACAGAGTCTGTCGCATGGCACTTACGACTATGTCTGCGACGCCAAGTGGTGAGGGGGCCCGCCCAGCCGTGGCGTGTCACATTTTGATAAGCAGTACGTTCACGCCTCACATCGTGCTTTGTTGATTCGCTGCAAATTGACTGCAAATTGACTGCAAAAATGTTTTTTGGCCCTTTCGCGGCTTCAGAGGGGAAAACACGTCGAAAATAAATAACGATTGATTACAGCATCGGCCACACAAAGAAGCCTGAGTTGCCGGGATAGGGGGGTGTCTGACCTGCAATGCAAGGAGCTGTACCACACGCTCGCATCATGTCGATGCTTGCACCGCAGCACGCTCTGCCTAGACGCTTGGTTAGATCGCACCCGTCGTTTTTTTTAGTGGTGTACGTGGGTCCCAAAAGGCTTAAGACGGTTTGGTGATGGTTCCGTGGTCGCGTTGTCTTCTTGGGGATCTTCTTGTGCTCTACCTGGCAGGTGTATGGCTTTCGTTCACCTCGGTATTCTTGTTACTGTTGTTGATTACGTTGTTGTTGTCGTCGTTGTTATTGTTCATGTTGCTGTTGTTGTGAAACGCAGGTGTTCGAAGCATCCTGCGTTGTTCATGACGGCAAACATCAGCGAGGAGCCGGGCGTCGTTGTTTGCTGTTTTTTGTGTTGTCATTGTAGTTGGTGTTGGTGTAGTTGTTGTTATTGTTCCAGTTGTTGAATCTGTTTTTGTTGTTCTTTCGTGTTGCTGTTTTTATTGTTGTGAACCGCAGGTCTCCGAAGCATCCTGCGCTGTTCGTGACGGCAAACATCAGCGGGGAGCTGGGGCTGTGGAACCTGAACCACAGCATGGAGGAGCCCTTTGCCCCTCCAGTCAAGGTACGGAGTATAACTCTTTGTGCTCGTAGTATCTGCCCCGACGACCGACCAAAAGCCAATACAAGTGCTATTCACATGCACGCGATTGAGTTGGCAAGCTCTACAGTTAAAGAGGAGACCGGTTGTAAAAACATTTCACTGCAAAAGCTTACGTGTAAGAAAACATGCAAAAGCCTGTGCTACCACCTGCCAAGGGTGTACCAACACGATACCCCAAGAATAACTGCAGTATTACGTGCATACGCGGTTCTCGTGCAGAGCGTCAGTATAAAGAGATTGCGATAGTTCCGGTCTCCACAGCCGTTCGACCTTCCCCTCCCCCCGGGCACAACAGTTCAAGGTAGACCAGTACACCGTGAGCAAGTAGAAAAAAAGCGACCGTCGCCCCCATCAAACGATGCAATATGAAATTTGCCTGGTTCTCGCGACTAGGTCGCTTCGTGATTCTGACTGACAGTACATGATGCAGTTCTCTACACAGAACCGTGCTCGGTGTCTTTGTCTTTACTCGTGTATGATACAGTAGCTGCAGTGTTAGCTTAAGGCCGACCGTACCTTCCTATCTCCTTATGTTACCTGTGTTCCTGCGTCGACTGTATCAGGTGGTTGACCGCTGCGCGTTGACTCGCATGGCGTGGTCACCGGACGGACGGAGACTTTGTGTCGGCGACGCCAAGGTGCGGCTCTGTTGTTAATGTTGTTAATGTTGCTGCTGTTGTTGTTGTTGTTGTTGTTGCTAATGCTGTTGATGGTACTGTTGTTGCTGCTGTGGTTGTTGTCAATGTTGTTGATGTTGGTGTTGGTGCTGTTGTTGTCAATGCTGTTGTCAATGTTGTTGTTAATGTTGTGTTTGCTGTTGCTGTTGTTGTTACTGTTGTTCTCACATTGACTCGCCGTAATCTAGTCCGCCGTCACAAGACAGGCTCCAATAAATCTGCACTAAAAGAATACCTCAGGGAGAAAATATAACAGGCAAAAACAACACGTACATTTTTTAGCTCACTTTTACTTTCCATCTTCTGGACAAGCCGTAGTCACGGGTGTCGTCCCTTTACCCCCCCGGGTGCGTGCGTTCATTGTTATCGCGCAGAGGGTTCAGCGTTCCCACTGCTCGTCGATTTTCATCGAATTTTGCACTGTACGCGCTTTTTTATGATAAGAAACTCGGCTGCTCTATGTCTTGCAGGGCTACGCTCGGGTGTTCAACATGGACCAAGAGACGGCGTTGCCACGACCTGACGAAGATTCGAGGCTAGAGGCATCCCTTGCGGTCAAGGCTAATGGCGCCGTCCCATAGTTGTAGTTGGGCCTCGCCAGAGGCTGATTGGCGACAGTTTCAATAGACGAGCCTTCTCAGACTTAGGCCCGTGGGTGGCGGGGTTGGACCGTCGAATGCTACTTTCGTGTGCAGGTTAGGGCTACAAGGACGGTACATGGTGGGGTTGCACCGTCGAATGCTTGCTTTCTTCTGGAGCTTGGGTCAGACTTAGGCCTTGCTTAGTTGAGTTGGACTATCGAATGCTTGCTTTTTTGTGCATCTTAGGAGGTCGTGGAAGAATGCTTGCTTCTGCGTCTTGGGTCAGACTTAGGCCATGGGTGGCCGGGTCGGACCGTCGAATGCTTGCTTCCTTGTGCAGCTTAGGTTGGATTTTGGCCGTGCACGGGGTTGGACCGTGGAAGGCTTGCTTCCTTGTGCAACTTGGGTCATACTTGAGACGTGGGTGGCGGAGTTGGACCGTCGAATGCTTGCTCCCTTGTACAGCTTGGATCAAACTTAAGTTGTGGGTGGTGTCACCTCCATCGAGGCGTCGTGTTAGTGATAGGTAAAAACAACCGACTCCACTGACATGGCGAACTGCATTCCAAGCGGTTACCTTTCGACTGTCACTAGTCGGCCATATACATCGCCAACAGGTGGCGGGGTTGGACCGTCGAATGCTTGCTTTTTTTGCGCTACTTGGGTCAGGCTAAGGCCGTGTTGGACCGTCGAATGCTTGCTTTCTTGTGCGGCTTGGGTCAGACTTAGGCCGTGAGTGGTGTCACCTCCATCGAAGGGTCGTGCTAGTGATAGGTATAAGCAGCTATCTCCGCTGGCATGGCGAACAGCAGTCCAAGCGCATGCGTGCCTTTCGATTACCACTAGTCGGCCATGTACATCGCCAACAGGTGGCGGGGTTGGACCGTCGAATGCTTACTTCTTTGTTTATCTTGGGTCAGGCTTAGGCCGTGTTGGACCGTGGAATGCTTGCTTTCTTGGGCCGGACTTAGGCCGTGGGGGACGGGGTTGGACCGTCGAATGCTTGCTTTCTTTAGCAGCTTGGGTCAGACTTAGGCCGTGGGTGGCGGGGTTGGACCATCGAATGCTCTGCTTCCTTGTGCAGCTTTGGACTGCAAGGACGGTACGGTGCGGTGCGGTTGATCGAGGGTGGGGAAGTGGTGTGCTTGGTGACAGTTGAATTTTCAACTTCCGGGTATGAAACATCAGATTTCGGCGGTCGCTGGTTCCGGTTGCTGGCGTTGTGATCACGTCTATTGATACTGTGTACGTGGTATGTACTTTGTCGGCACGACTTGATACCACCGTGGTGTTCACGTCTGAATCGTGCTACGGACGGTAAGGGTTGCACTTTTGGGCCCAAAACAAACATTTCTGACTGACGGGGCTCCTCAGCTGAAGAGCTACTCTATATATTTGCGTCCGATGTGTGTATTATACAAATTAAATGTCATTCGTAAGGTACCTACCCCATGAGATTGTAAACCGGGCCTAGCTTACAGCTTTTCTCAACGCCGGCCTCGGTTTTTCTCAACGTCGGCCTTTTGGGGTGAGCTATGAGTTTCTCACGTAGGGAGCCACAGAACATTTAGGTGCTACGTACGCTTGTCGTAGAACGCCTCATTTGCCGAGATTTGTTTATGTACTGTACTGCAACACTGCAACTGTACCGCCAGATTGGGGCCACGCCGGCCGAGGGTACAGAGACTGCGCGGCCAGCCGTAATGACCATATGCCACTCTGGATGGACATGTTAGGACGGTTGGTTTACAAATAGGAACGCCCAAACGGTCCTTGCCTTTCCTGAGTGTGCTATCAGATATATATACGATAAGGCAGGGGAAAGTATACGCCGCAGAGGCAACCGCCGCTACTCGTAGACGCGTGTTCACTCTCACGTCTTGCAGTATGTACGATAGGTTTGTTTGCAACCAATAACCAAGCACAGCCAATTGACCAATAATTGATTTTGGTTTTGTTGTTGTTGTTGTTATTACATTAACTCTCATAATCAAGTCCGTGGTCACAGGACAGGCTCCAGTCGCTCTGGAGTGGAAGAATACCCCAGGA
>JAYJMJ010000218.1:698073-713985 GCA_036873875.1 Laminaria ephemera | reverse complement strand
CAGCTGGGGGAATCTCTGCCCTCGTCGCTAGGTGCTCTCTCCTCTCTTGTGTCACTGACCCTCAATGCCAACCAGCTTACAGGTCAGACTGATATGGCCAGTCTTGCTATTAATAGTCTTGCAAGAACCACCCGGGTTGTGGGGGCTACGATATGGGCAACGTTTATTGGCCAAACTATTTCTGACGGGCAGGGTTCCTCAACCGAGGAACTGCGCAACAATACAATTGGAACGCCATTTGTGTTTTTCAATAGCTGTTCAGTTTATGCCTGCTGTAGGCCATGGGATTGTTCATCGGGTTGCCCTTTTGATATTTGTCAGAGTGAGGTTTTGGGTGAGGTATTGAGCTCCTATTATATAGTAAGGACATGAACAAAGAACAGGTGCACATCTATCGCACGACGTGTCTCTTAACTTTTCGGAGGCCAATTTTCTCTCTCTTCTGCACCTTACAAGCAGCATTCCACGCGAGTTGCACGATCTCATCGATCTGAAGCTGAAGATCGCTATTAATTGACGAGTTTGAAACAGTGTCTTGACTGTTCAGATGTCGGTGTAAGAACGACTGTCAAGCAATGTCTTTTTGCTTTTCAGATGCCGATTGTTCTCTCTTCTGCACCTGGCAGGCAGTTGCACGATCTCACCGGTCTATTGCTGTTAAATATTTCGGCCAATAAGATCGCTGGACGAGTTTTAAACATGTCTTGACTTTTCGAATGTCGATTGCTTTTCCGCACCTTACAGGCAGCATTCATTCCACGCGAATTACACGATCTTCTTACCCGTTTGAAGCTAAAAATCGCTGGACGAGTTTGAAGCACGTCTTGACTTTTCGAATGTTGATTACTCTTGACAGGAAGTATTCCACACATGTTGCACGATCTCACCAGTCTGAAGCTAAAAATCGCTGGAAGATTTTTAAACATGTTTTGACTTTTCGAACGTCGTTTTGTCTTAACAGGCAGTATCCCACGCGAGATGCACAATCTTACCTATCTCTAGCTAGAGATCGCCGGACGAGTTTGAAAAAATGTCTTGAATTTTCGGAAACAACGTTTTGATTTTTCAAACGTCGATGTAAAAACGAGTTTCAAACAATGTCTTAACTTTTCGAATGCCAACTACTCTCTCTTCCGCAACTGACAGGCAGTATTCCACGCGATTTGCACGATCTCACCGGCCTGAAACTGCTGGATCTCTCGGGCAACAAGATCGCACCGAGCTTGCTACCCCGCAACAGCTTCTTCAGCGAAAGAAGGACGCTCAAGAAAAAACTTAGTGCATGCGACGTACGGTTTTGACGCACGCCCGGCCGATTTTTTTTTTTGACAGGTGTTGGGTTGGATTGGGTTGGGTTGTGTTAGGTTGGGTTGGATTGGTGCTGTACGGGCTCTAGCGCCTGTTTTAGATAGCGCGTATTTTATTTGGATAGCACCTACACTGGTAGTTTATTTGGATAGCGCCTATTTTAGAGTTATGTGAGTAAAAATGATCGGACCGTTCGTGTTGTGGTGTTGTGTTGTGGTTGAGTTCCAAAGACCATCCCAAATACTGCATTATACTATATTCTGCATTATACTATATTCTGCGTTCTTCTTGGTGTTGGAAAGTGTGGGCGGAAACTATATATTGTCCCGAGTTGACGCTGTATGTATCATTGACCAATTTACATATGTATGCGTTGACCAGGTTCGAGGGGGGCGGGGGGTGGACGGAGGGGGGGGGGGGTATCGGTGGTGGTGGTAGTGGTGGTGGTGGCTATTCGTATGTATGCGCTGACCTGTTGGCGTTGAAGGCGGCCAGACTCGGCCCGCTGATTTTTATTCCCCTTTTTTGTACAGGAAGGAGTGGCCTGGCTTAGCTGGTATTTTTTAATCCGTCTATCCGAACGCCGAGTCCTCGTGCTGTTGACCAATTGGAAGCTGCCAACGTTGATAGGACGTCGATAACGTAAAACGTATCATGGTATTGTTGTATGTGTTGACCAATTGACATTGAAGGGGGCCAGATTTGGGCCGCTGATATTTAGATATTTAGTACCGTTGTTTGTACGGGAAGCAGTGGCTTGGCTTAGGTTGTGTTCGTTCGTCCATCTGTCCGAAGGCCGCGTCGTCATGCTGTCGACATTGATATGACGCTGGTGCTGCCGTATGTAGTCTCACGTAAACTGTAGTCTACCGGCACAACGTAAACTGAACGGTTTTGCGATTTGGATATATCCTACACCCTCGAATAACGGGGTGTGCCATACAAAGCTCTTGCCACCTATTCCACGTGATACATTACCAGGTACCAGGTACATATGTATGCCTCGGCATTGACGCCTTGTCTCCCGCATTTTTGTCGAAAGCGAGAGAGAGAGAGCGGTGGTGGTGGTGCTAGAGCTCGGTTAATTCAGACAAACGCAGTTGTACTTTACGGCATACTGCAAATTGGATATCGCGTCACATGTCACTCACATCAAGACTAACGCTACCTACGGCAGTAGAGTGGTATTGTAAGATGCACCCGTTTCATGCATGGCCGCAGTCGTATGACGATACCTCGCATAGCCGGCAGGCATTGTACATTGTAGGAATGCCGGCTACGGTAGAGGGAGTAGTTTTTTTTTCCTGATTTTTTTTTTCCTTTTTAGCGTTTTTTTCAGCGGCTCAGGGCCGCTCACGAGAGGGCCTATCCTGTTGCTTCGCAAGTCTTGAGATATTGTGCTTTATTATTATTATTATTCCATCGCCATCTGACAATGTGTAGCGCTTGTTCCAGTCATCACATAGTCAACATGCAAAGGAAATCCGGAATCCAATGACTTAAGACAAGGAAGATGTTATTTTCAGGCTGAGCCTGGAGAATTATTTGGCGAAACACGCCGCCATCGAATTGTCTGATGCGCTCCTCGGGATGAAAATGGGGGTTACCCCTCCCCTACCGTGGCCTTGTTCTTAACCCTCTTAGCACACACTCGGAAACCGTAAAAAAATAATTAACTACGACCATGTCAAAAAGAGCCCGGACTCTTTGGGCCCACCACAGCAGACAGTACATCACTTTTCAAAGCGTTGGCGTGGCAAACGGGGCATTCAAAGTCCACTCAAAGAGCATGCCTATTAAAACCAAGTAATACCACATAAATTTGGGCCCATTTCATGGGCCCTATAGCGTTCTAGTGATAAGAGGGTTAAGCGGGGCTTCCAACGGTGACAATTCCGCACATTCTACGAATTCACCTTCACACTTACTCGACACTATGGTTGAGGGTCATTGTGTACGATACGAATGTCGTGGGGGTCCCACTTAAGTGCGGTACTTTAAAGTGCGAGGCCCCACTTTAGTGCGGTGAAAATGTCCCATCACAACTTCAGCACTAAAGCGGGATTAATGCGGGGTCCCTCTTGAGTGCGGATACTGTCGTTTGGCGACCTACCGCACTTAAATGGGACCCCCACTGTAAAACCCAATCAACCAACGTTCAGGGCTAGTCCTTCTCGTCTCGTCCACAGTGTGAGTCCACCATAGAGAGAGTCGAAGAAGTGGTAAGCTCTACCGCATTTTACGGTGCATGCTACTGCTTGTTGTAGATACTACTGCTCGGCGGCGGGTGTGGGAGCATTTTTGGCCAAGCACGCACCAGGGTGTGTCGAATTGTTTATTTAGAATTGCACCTCCGTTTGGGGGATACACTACTTGATACCTGGTATACATGTAATGTGAGTTGTCTTTATTTTGCAGTAGTACAGTAGTGTCGAAGTTTCCCAATGTTTTCGGCGTAGTTCTTTACGCAAAAACTGTTACGAGTGCTGATCAAACCTGATCGAACCGTCATCATCGTCATTATCCCCGCTCTCGTTTGTTTGGAGAAATGCACGAAAAGCGGGTACAGTAGTAGTGTATTATATCTCCAATGCACTCGCCTCAAACTTTTCAACCCCCCTCCTGGTGGCATAGACATGGTGTGATGCTTCCTCGGATGGTTTTCAAGGAATCTTGAAAGGTACGGCGAAGGAGAGAAGGAGGGGGCGACGTTGCCGCCCCGGCATGTTTTGCGCTATCGTCACCGTGCGAACTACCACATTTCGTCACAGGTAGGTGTGCAGGACTATAGAATATTTACGGGGGTACATAGTAATTAGGACCAAAAATAGTTAGTAAAAATAGGGGAATATATAGGTTTTTGTGTGTATCGTAGGTCCTGATTACTATGGTCCTCCGTAGTAGTACGTCTAGTATACCGGTGGACAAATCCCCGCTCCCCCCTAGGTCCATAACACAAACGTTGAGTATCACACCGAAAGGATAGTCGTAGCATAGAGCACGTTGTCAAGTGGTTTAAAATTAAAGTCTAAGGTTGAACAGGTGGATGCTATAATATGATGATCACTTTCGGCTTGACCACGAAAGGGCCCACGAAAGGGCTTACTTACAACGGCTATAATAATAGGAGTGGTTTATCGTGATCACTTCAGAGTTGAATCGCTTGGGAGGAGTGGATGTCGACGGGAGTAACAGAGGTAAATCCATCAAAAGCATTCGGCGTGTACACCAGACTTTTCAGCGTGATTGATCCGTGGCTTGAACGGAGGCTTTTTTGTTCACGTGTCGACCAAATCGATGTCTTCCCTTCGCGATGCTTTTCGGTAAGGCATGACTACTTTCCTATGTATAGTCCGTGCACAAAAAAAAATCCAACATTTCCCCATCACCAATGCGCAAGCTTTATCCGAATTTGCGGGTGCAATCTGAGACCTGAAAGTACCTGTTAAAACGCTGTTCGCCTATTTATCGCCGAATAACCGTAAAAACCTTATACTCGTACGTTTGTCCTGGGGGATATACTTTTCGTGAAGCATCGACGACCACGGATTTGGAGATATCTCGGATTTTCCCAGGGGAGCAATTGTTTCTCAAAAAAATAAAATAAAAATTGACGGAGATACCGGCAAAAAAACGACCCAGAGACGTTATTTATGTAGGTTTCGTTGCGGAGAATTCACTTCCACGATTTCGAAAAAAAGAGTGGGAAACCTTTCCTTTTGATATTCCCCAGGGGAGGAAATCTTTTGTTTTTCTAAATAATCTCTAATTCGCGAAATATTAGTGGCTTTGTGATTTTCAGCTGTTTTGGCTTGGTAAGATGTAACTTATCAGGTATTTGATTTTTGAGTATGTGAAAAAAAAGTGCCAAAACAGTATTTGTTCGCTCTGCCCCGGTGATCACGACTGACTGTTGTCGTCCCACCTTCCAAATCGACGTAATTCGAAAGTTATGACCCGAAATATTTTTGGTCAAATTATGCTGTACGGACCGTAGGTATACGTAAGGTTTGTCGACATGCCGCTGTGTACACGCACGCATTCTGTGAAAGCAAGAGTATCGTGTATGACAACGGTGTAAACACACTCCTTGGGACGAATTTCACTGCCGATTTTCTCGACGATCGGTAAAGTGCAAACGCCGAGCGACGCGTCTTTGAAAAATTCTCAGCGAAAATCTTCCGTCTTCCGAAAACCATTTTCGTTGTTTGTGCCCCCATGGTTTTGGAGGAAATCGGCTCTGAAATTCATCCCCGCGGGTGCATTATGCACTGTCATATACGGTAGAGGAAACAAATGGGAACCATAATCGTAGCTTGTGTGCTCCACGATAAAAACAGTGTGTGCATCTCTTGCACAGCGTGCTTTCGCCTGTGACGCTAGACCATGTACAAGGATGAAATCACAAAAAGTCTCATGCTGCTCAGCGGCATGTGCGCCAAGCATGTGCACGGATGGATGATGGCACCAAAAAGTCTCATGGTGTTGATCGGCAGGTATGCCGAGCATGTGCTCGGATGGCGGTACAAAAAGCCTCATGGTGTAGAGACCTGTGCTTCGCCCATGCTACAGCTTCCCATCCAAAATTTGGCAGTAATGATGGCACAACAAATCTCATGGTGTTAAGACCTGTGCTTCCGCCGTGCTACAGCTTCCCGTCCGCAATTTGGGGGGAATGCCGCATGTGAACGGACAACTAGTTTTAATCACATCGTTGTGTTTTCATTTCGCCCAGCCCAAGAGCACCCACATGCCCCGCTCTAACCACCGCCGACAAGCCAACACACGAAGTTTCTCTCCCCAGCCCAAGCAGTTGGCGCCCGCCCACGCCAATAGCAGAATGTACGGTAGGTCATACGGTAGATCACGCGTCTGTTGCGCCTTCTCAAAGCATAGAGCTTTCTTGACGAACTTAGATCTGCAACAGGGCAAGAAAGTAGAGCACGGGAGGGTTAACAATGAGGAATTAGATATCTGGTACTATAGTACAGCGAGGGGATCGAGTGTCGGCGCGAGCTTACCATGTCGACAAATAAAAAACTCTGAGGAAACAGTGAGCAGTCTCTTATCCCTCCGCCCGCAGTCCATGAGAAATACAGCAAGCGGAGTTGGGATGCGGTGGATGGCACGATACGACACGAACAAGGGACTTATGATACGTTGGAGCACAGTGGAGCAGGGTCTGGGTTTTAAGGGTAGGTGAGCATCCGCCACACAAATAAGATCGAGGCATACGTCAACGGCTGCGACAGACAGTGCTTGTCGATTCCGGGTACGGAACGACAACGTCTCTTGAGAGGCCATCAAACGATTTTCAGGTACGTGGCACATCAATCATGCTGCGACAGTCGCTTTTTTAGCATAGGCAACCACCGCACAGGACATTCTTGGGGTGTGCATAATACACACATTATACTGGTGGTTTCTATGTAAATGTGTAACGGGCACCAACATTTTCTGCTATCACTAGATTAATAGAGTAGGCGACAATAATGGTAAGCAAGGGCCTCGTACCTTGAACCCGTTGGACCTGCGGCGTCCGCGAGCCTTCTCGAACTTGCGGCCCTTGGAGCGCACGTACGGCTTGACCGAGTCGTGGGTGTGCAGGTTGTTGACCCTGGAACAAAAAAAAAAAAGGGTAACGACAAAATACAAGAAAGGTGTTGATGTAAGCAAACTGAGTAGGGTCAATCTGTTCACGAAATATGTCGGTTGGCGGCAGTCTTGCCCCTTGGCCGACAGCCGTCAAGGAACTCCCTACACTAAAACTAGTATGTTAGGTTTAAAGAGGTAAAGAGACCTTGACGGGTCAGAACTAGACCGTACACCGACATCTATGCTATACGAGTATACAGGTGCTGGCGCAAGCGCGCTGAGGAGGACGACAAAAACACGCCATAGGTGCTGCCGTAAGCGCACCGAGCAAGACGAATCTCTACACAAGAGTGCATTCGACCCAGCGTACTAGTCACCTTTTCAAAACTACAAAAACTAATCATACTCTAATATGAAAGAGTTTGTCACCCAAACAAAAAAAAACTGGGCGCAGTTCAACAGGGGGTAACGATTCTTTGTTTCGGCAGATTCTTTGTTTCAGAGTCCAAGGATACGTCCCATACGAGATACAAAAATATTTCGGCACTAACGGGGACATGAATGATTCCTGATGCGTGATGCCCGTGCGGCGCAACATCTTGCTGTCTTTCGCCGATGACACGCGAATTGTATGTCCGTGGCGCAACGTCTTCATATCCTTCGCTTATGCAAATCGAATCGTACGACGCAGCTCGAGAGGTTCCAGACACATCAACAGAATTAAGCTTGGGTTCGTCATCATACGACAAGGGTGCAAAGTTCGCAAGTACATCGTGCGAATTTTGGTCCCGTGAAGGGGAACAGAGGTCGCAGCCTCAACTATCGTAACTACGAGGTATCTATTAATAGGGCGTCGACAACAAATGTTTTTATACTGCCGTTGTATATAGCTTGAGACAGTTTACGTGCCTTCTTTCGGTAACCAAGCTGTGAAAAACATCAACTATACTCGTGTGATCTACAACAATATCGAGTGCTTTCGAGCCATGCGCTGTGCCCTACATCAACTACACGCGTGTAACCTACACAAACTGTGTGTCTTCGAGCCATGCGCAGGCAGCATCACACCGTACCAGCGCTTGTCACAATTCGTGACCGTACGTCAATTCCAAATACTAGAAAACATTCCCCCTCACGGGATCTTGTGGCCGAAATGCCATGGCAGCATCACGTCGTGCCAGCGCAAGTCCCAAGTCGACACCGTGCGTTCACTCAATTTGCTAGAAATCATGCCTACATTTCGTCACAATACATCAATCCAAATTACCAGGAATTACAAAATAGAAATAACTCGGACTCACGTGGTCTTGTGGCCGAAGTGCCTGACAGCCTCACGGGCATTCTTGGGGCCGCGCAACAGCACAGTGTTCGTGCCCTTGGGCGCACGGAGCGCCAGCTGGTCGAAAGTGATGCACTCACCGCCGGCAGCCAGGATGCGAGCGCGAGCGGTTTCGGTAAACCTCAGAGCGCACACTGCATACAAAGATATCATAAGAGGGCGGGACGGTATATCAGTAAGGGCTAGGAACACCAGCAAGTCGAAGTGATACTGTGAAGCAGCTCATGACGGTAACCTCAGAGCGCACACTGCATACATCGTAAGGACACGATGGGACGGTATAGCAGGTGCCAATTGTTCAGCAAATTGACGTGAAAACGTAAGCAGTCCATGAAACATCCACGTGATACTGGTTTCGGTAAACCTGAGAGCGCACACTGCATACATGATTGTATACGTCACATAGGACAGGATGGGACGGTACGTCACGTGCCAAATGCCAGCAAGGGTGTCGGTAAACCTAAGGGCGCACACTGCATACATCATACCATAGGGGATGGGACGGTCTATCACGTGTCGAATTTCAGCCAGTCGACGTGGCAATGTGAACTAGACCATGACACACCCCGGCGCATCACAGAGGACAGGATAGGACGGTATGTCAGGTGCCGAATTTCAGCAAGTCGAAGTGGTAACGTGAGTGAAGCAGCGTGTGACACATCCTGGTGCACCATGTATGATACTGCTATCGGAAACCTTAACCTTCACTAGCGTCCGAGGCGAGAAGGGACACCAACCCCTAACAACTCTGCCGTGGACGAAAAGCATATGCCTTGCATACCGTCGATTACCGCGAGGAAGATTACCGCCTTGTACTGCGAGGATGGGCAACTTTTGACCCGGGATCCACGACACGCATGTTATTCTTCCTGTTTGCCGTTTATTGTTTCCCATATTACACTCTTGTCGCTCTACCGAAGGTTTGCTGGTAAGTATTTTTCATGTTCTTGTCATAACTGTCCTGCAGCTCTCCTTGATTAAGACCGACGTCTTCGTATCACACTGTTGACCCTGGTGCTAACTAGCACCAAGGGGAGTCGCCGACCTATATCCTTCCCGAGGACATACACAACCCGTAACACGCGCGATCGGAGTATCACACAGCTTGCAAAGACGAGTTTCGACGAAATACTAGATTTCACAGCCGTAGTGTATTTTTTATGTAAATTTATAAAAAGCTATCGCTTGAGCCACGCACTGAGGGGAACCAGCCTAAGGTACAAGAACCCGCAGGCATCTGACAACGCTTCCTGACGACTACCAGGTGCTACTGAAACACTAAATTGTACGTGCTGGGCACTTGTTCAGATTGATGGGGAGGAAATCCCAATAACATACCGGTAACCTTAGAATGAGATAACCATGAGGGAAAAAAAGAGCCTCGATGCGTCTAAAAACAGTGTTTTTGATATCATACCGTAGAGCTCGAAAGGGAAATCAACGGGAGCATCGGCAAGAGCACTTCTCCACACAAAATACAGGTACTGTACTTGGTATTCAATTTCTCCAGTTCTTATCTTCGCACGGACGAAGCCAGCACGTACACTATGAGTACTATGAATACTGGAAATAGTAGGGCTGTGAGTTGCCTAGACTTGACCGCTAGTTGTAGTTCGGGGGGGCAGTAAGCCCACTAAGGGACTAGTATAGCACCAGAATAAAACATAAAACAAACGGGTCGAGCCACACAAACGCGCCAGCCACAGCCACAAAGACACAGAACTCCGAAAATTACCTACCACACGCAACTACTGCTGTCACCACTGTGAACACGTAGCCACCTAATAACTAGTTGGCGACTTATGATGTAATGATATAACCAGCCAATGAACAGCCCGAGTAACTAGGGCATCGTGCAGCAAGCAACCATCTGAATAACTGCCATGTGCAAGTTTTGGCCATTGCCCTCGGTCAGGATTTGGCTATAACGACATAACGACGTTGATACTATACGACGGTAACACGACATGATATCTTGAACCTGATACCTGGTATCTGTAGTAACTGCTAAATACTGCCAGTCATCAGGGAAAGTGGAAAACACGATATGAGCACTATTATAGAGTATTGCTTTAACGTAGTCTAATGCTGTAGTGTCGACAACAAGCGCGGTGATGAAAGTTACCAAACGAAACAACAACGCCTGACGCTGTTGACTTGTGTCCGGATAAGACGTACCTGGTAAGGCGGTTTACCTGGCATTATATTCGTACAACAGTAGTGTTCAGTATTATACGACGTACGCTGTTTAGGACTCAGAAAAGGCGACCAAAACAGTGAAGAAGTGCGACCTTACCAACCGTCGAGTGTGAGCGCGTAGCGGCATGATCAACAGTAGTAAATCCCCTTGGGTTGACCTTACCAACTGTCGAGTGTGAGCGCGTAGCGGCATGATCAACAGTAGCAAATCC
Source organism: Laminaria ephemera (assembly GCA_036873875.1). Lineage (NCBI taxonomy): Eukaryota > Phaeophyceae > Laminariales > Laminariaceae > Laminaria > Laminaria ephemera. Next base: position 703,332 of record JAYJMJ010000218.1, on the reverse strand, counting down.
CCTTGGGTTGGTTGTAGGTGGGCAAGTAAACTACCAGGTATCCCCTAACCCAGAAATCCGCGTTGCTCCGTGTGGTCGATGCCGTAGTCGTCATTATATTTGGTCAATGTTCCCCTCTGAGGTCCCAAGAGGGTTACATAACCCCAAGAACATGCTCGTGGGGACTCCAGTGCGAAAAAGTGACGGGAAACAAGGACGATTACAACAGTGGCCACTTGACGCAGAGTATATACTTAGTATGGCTGCTATAATAGGATAGGGGGGGATAAATCGAGTCTTGCTATACTTCGTAATAGGATATTATAGGGGGTGATAAATCGAGTGTTCGACGTACACGACATTCGTACTTGTACTTTTGTACAGCAGTGCAGTTAAGTTGCGCAACCCGAGCGCAGCGTTGTGCCACCCGTATTGTGCGCAAATCACATTGCTGCGCGTTCACACTATTTAATACTGTATACCTAGACGGTTGGTAAGACCACAAATGCCAGTTGTTTGGTCGCTAAAGACTACTTACCTGGTATACCCTCACCAGGTACAGGCATGTCTGATGTCCTTTTGAATTGTGGATCACGACACAGGGATGCGAATACGGATAGGTGTCGGCGGCATACTATTATGCACTACAGGTACGGTAAGACGGTAGCCCCAACCTCCTCGTCAAAGAACTTTAGCTTTTCTACAGCCCAGTGGCTTGATAGCATGCATCACCAACGAAGACACTACTCACCTCTATTCATCACCGCTGCTATCATCGCTACCATTGGTTGTGTGAAAGTGAAAATTGATATTATATCATACGAGTACTCATTATACCTGGTATACTCTTTAGTTGCAAAACACCAGTCAGTAAGTACCCTCTGCTCTGGTTTACTCAATACCCGACCCTGTACCAGTAGGTCCAGTACTACTGCTGTCTGTCCTGTGTAACAGATGGGCCTTTCCTACCGTCATGGCTCATACTGGTAGGTCCTAACTTTCGGAATTGGCACAAACTCGAGATACAGGTTGAAAACAATACCAGGCCAAACGGAAACATCACCTATTAGTGGTGTGGGGGGTCGAACACGCTAACCTCTACAAGAGCGGTGCTAGCTACCGACACCAATTCTTGCAGTCAATTGTTCGATATAACGCAATACAAGCACAGCCGTGCTCGTACTGCTGTACTCGTACGAGTACTCGAATCATAAGAGGCGCTGGAAACAGCCTTATAGCAGCAAGTACTGCCCCAAAACAGAGGCTTTCACAGAGTACCAGTACTCGTACTCGTATTTGCTACATACTGATACCAGGTACGAGTGAAAACACTCGCTGTTTTTCTTGCGAATCAACACGTGGTTGTTTCTCGTCTCTCTCCGCGAGTCTAGATTGGACGCACACCAACTGAACCCCACAATACCACAATAGTGCACACCATGTCCCTTCCCTTCTACCGGTGTGTGTTATCATCACCCAACACCACACACTCATGGGGTGCACACGGCAGAAGCTTGGAACACCATTCAACTCTACAAGCTAGAAAACGTTGCCTTGCCGAAATACTTGAAGGTTGCAACCAATACAAATGCTCACCGGACAGCTTGGGCACCGCGAGGAGGCGCACGTCATCCGTGACAGTTCCTACGATCACAGCGGTGCTGGTCTCCTTGTTCCTCATGTACCGTACCAGGCGAGAGAGGGACAGAGGCGCACGGTTAGTCTTGGACATGTACAGGCGCTTCAGCACCACCTTAGCGAAGGCGCTGTCCGTCCTCCTCGCGAGGAACCTGAACAGCTTCACCAGCAGTCCAAGGTACACATTGTTCGACACAGGTGCCGAGCGAACCTTGTGGCCCACACGGCGGCCACCGGCCACAAGATCAATACCCATGCTGAGAGAGAGAAGGCTCACACGCGTGGGGTGTGGGATGGCCGGCGGTGGTGCGTGGGCCACGAAATAAAAAAATGCTTAATCAAGGTGTGGAACTCCCATGGTATAAAATGAATAAAGTAAAATGAGAAAATGAAAAATCCGGAAATCTTGAAACATAAAAATCTTATCCGCGATCATCCAGGATCCAGGATCCCGTCGATGAATACTGCTGCCTGTACCTTGTATACATCCAACGCCGCAACTGTCAGAAACCGCTACCACCCCCGTACTACCACACTACTACTGTACTACAGCCGTTGTCTTCTAATGCTTGAAGGGTTTCGTAGCGTCCACACACCATGCACTACTGCGCGTAGAGCCCTAGAATATCTACCTTCAAGCCGTACAGCAGCAGTATACCGGATACACAATAACTACCACCGCCGTATATGATGGTGTATACCACCCGGGACGTTGTATGTTATTGTTGTTGTTGTTGTTGTTGTTGTTCTCAAATTAACTCTCATAATCAAGTCCGTGGTCACAGGATAGGCTCTAGTCGCTTTGGAGTGGAAGAATACCCCAGGAAAAAAATAGAACAAACCAAAAGTGGTACGTACGCGTATATATCATAGCTGAAGCAAGTCGTACATCCGCCAAAAAAAAAAAAAAAGTGAAATCGGAAGTCAGCGTAGGTACGTATCAGGCCCATGCTGGTACATACGTTTCAAGACTCGCAACTGAAACCGACTACACCGCATGCCACCAAGGAAACCAAATAATGTTCAAATCTGAGGAGAAAAAAAGAAGTAATAAATAAAGGAAGACAGAAAGAGAAACCAGAGAAAAGAAAAGAAACCGAAGCAGGAAGCTAATACGTCCGTAGGAAGTTACGTAGACTCGCGAGTAGGGGGGGTGTAGCGAAGTAAAGGCAAACCACACAGCGCTACGAAAGAACAAAGCACGCGTCCGAGAAAATAAGCACATAGAACATAAGGCAAACAAACACGTATTACACGTAGCATGTGAACACATACGTGTGCTCGCCAGCAGGGGGGTGTGGCAAAAAATATCAGCCAACCGACCAGCCGGCGCTATCAATATGCATGTGTACGAATGACCCTATGCAATTGAAAAAGAAAGAAAGCAAATAAAAGAAAAGAGAAGAAAAAAAAAGAATAGAAAAGAAAGGAAGGAAAGGAAAAACAGGTACTTGTCTGAGCCCCGGACCGGGCATCCCTCTAAATTTTATTACGAGTACAGTGCCGTTTGCGGCCCTGGTACTTGGCGCCAAACGGGACGATAGTATGTATAGTGCCGTTTTGAGGCTCCACAACGGCGGCTGTGCCGTTCGCTGGCGGCCTGGTGCAGCCGGCGGACGACAGGAAACATATCTAGAGCAGTAGGTATATATAGCTACCTATACCCGGTGATCAACTGCCCCCGAAAACAAGCATCTGTATCTGTCTGCATCATGGTCCGGGCATCGACAAAGAGTGAATACGGGTACGTTGTAGTAGTGTACGCCATATTTGTTCAGGCCTTTTTGGCTCCAAACAAGGCGATAGACTCCACCATATGCATGCGAAGGGCGGCTCCACCCTTGAGCGACCGCGTCCCACAATTTCCGTGGAGGCGGTCGCCCCCCGTGTGACTCCAAACGGCCGACTGTGCTGCTCGCCGACGGCCTCGTGCGGCCGTCGCGAGCCAGCAAGTGCAACTGCCTCAGAATCACGCGACACCAGGTAATTTTCAGTGTCTTACATGCTGTATCAGTGATCCTATGGTGTAAATGCAGTGTAAGGTCTGTTGGTGCGCAGTGCGCATCGTACGCTAGTAAACTGCAGCACCTAGGCAGCTGTGGTGCTCGCTGACGGCATCAAACGGCCGTCGCGAGCCAGCACGTATATCGTCGTGACGACATCTGCCGCAGCATCGGGCGATACCAGGCAGGTTTGTTAACAGCTTCATATCAACATGCATCAGGGGCCCTACAGTAGTATATTGCCTTGTAGGGTCTGTCAGGTGACCTGTGAGACTCCACCGCGGCGGCTCATGTTGCCGGCATGGTAAAGCCTTGCATCCCAGGGATTACCCGTACTCGTACGAGTAAAATTCGTAGGTAATATCCCAATATGTATCCAGTACCAGGTATGCCTCTAGAGTGAGAAGACTACTCTTGCCATATATTTATGTTGCGGACGAGGTTGGCGAGCAGCATAAGGAGCGTACATAGCCACCCTCACAAACCCCCGCGATTCTCGCGGCAGTGATACCAGGTAGGTAACATTATGATTAGTAGACTATTCGGCTGTTGTACATGTCTGTGGCAACGAGGCAGTATCGCTGAACACGTAGAACAGCAGTATTGATTCTACCCTTCTACCCGCACCGAGTGGCGCCAATCAAGAGTGCCCTTGAGTACTATTAATACTATATTATTAATAGGAAATATAAGTATAAACTAGACCAGTACCTCCAGTGTTGACCTGTACACATACTGTACTGGTGCTCGTGGATAGTGACTGCTGCTGTCTCTTGTGTGCAGCAGCTGCTGCTGTCTCTGAAGCAGTGAATATTACTGTAGTACAGCATCAATTTAGACCAACACTCGCAGGATTTAACCTCGAACATACTAAGTACCAGATTATAGCCCAGTCCACGCAGTACCGAACCCCGAAGTATACCCCGGAGTACTATCGACATCAGTATATATACCTAAGTACAGAGTTCTAAACCAGTACTTCCAGTATTGATCTGTAAATGTACTGTCAGCTGCTGCTGCTGTCTCTGTGGCGGCAGCGGCGAAGAATCCATCACACACAGCAGGTAAACCGCAATGTTGGCGATACAGCAGTACCAGGTATCACACTGGTAAGATGTCCCACGTACGTATCAGGGACTGCGTAGAATGATGCCCATACTACAGTCTAGGCTCTGATATATATCGTCTGAAGATCACAAGGAGGTCTGTCTGCTTCTCACAGCAGTAACCTAACCCTAACCCTAACCATTTTTTCGCTTTTTTTTCGGGCTCGTGCTTTGTTCTTTGTAGTGCTGTGTGGTTTGCCTTTACCTCGCTAGACCCCCCCCTGCTGGCGAGTCTACGTAACTTCCTACGTACGTATTTGCTCCTTGTTTCGGTTTATCTTCTTTTCTTTTCTCTGGTGTCTCTTTCTGTCTTCCTCTATTTTTTTTATACTTACTTTTTTTCTCCTCGGATTCATACATTATTTGGTTTCCTTGGTGGCATGCGGTGTAAGTCGGTTTCAGTTGCGAGTCTTGAAATGTATGTACCAGTATGGGCCTGATACGTACGAACGCTGGCTTCCGATTTCACTTTTATTTATATTTCTGGCCGATGTACGACTTGCTTCAGCTATGATATATACGCGTACCACTTT
>JAYJMJ010000218.1:664313-675618 GCA_036873875.1 Laminaria ephemera | reverse complement strand
ACCGACCAGGTCGACATCGCGTGCACCAAGCGCGAAGCGCCGTGAGGTATTCGGCGAGTCGCATGAAGGGTGAGCTGCATCCTAAGAACCACTTGTGAGGCGGACTTCCGCACTTTGTGCGTATTTTCTTGCGTATGGATGACAGCTTCGAATGAATTTATTTGTTTTCTGGTGTGGCCACTTCCACAGACAGCAATGGGGATACTATGCAACTGCCTCGTGGGTGTCTTCCCATATGCACACTACGTGATATCATCCCCCTTGCGCGGAGTTAAGGTTCTGCACTGCGCACAGTATGATCTAACTCGACCACCATCTTGGTTACCGCCAAAAAATAACGAGAATAAAAAAGACGGTACCCTGGTGGTCTAGCTCACGCAGTGAGAGGCGTGTCTTACAGCGTCGTTGCCAACCGACGCCAGCCCCAGGGGGGAGTGGGGGGAATATATAGAGGTAGTGTGGCGGTGAAATTATTGATTATTCCATGTTCGAGGGAGACGATATCGGGCTATGATGGGGTAGTGACGGTATCTTCCATTAACATACAGTAGTGTCTAGGATAGGGTAGTGACGGCAGTTTTGGCTGAAATTGTTCGCCGTTTGCAACTCGCCAACTGCAAAACCGATCAGGATTTACCCCCGACAGTGCGAGAGCGCGAGTTGGCAAAATTCGATGCAAATCGACAAGCAGGGGGAATGCTGAACCCTACGTGCGATAAAAATGAGGGCACGTATCGGGGGGAGAAGAGAAGACATTTGTTACCACGGCTTGTTCAGAAGGCCGCTGAGGGTAAGCATCTCCTACGAGTTGAGTTGGAACGTAAAAGTGATCATAAAAAAAGAAGAGAGACTAAGAAGAGTATCAGCGCCAACAAGATAGCGTGTCATGCGGATTTATTGGTCCTCTGCTGGTTCTTGTTTCTGCGCCAGATTGCGTCGGCCATGATGAAAGGCGATCTGGAAGAAGACCAAGCCGCGCTGAAGGCTGGGGCAATGAGCAGCGGACAAGACAAAGGCACGCTCGCCGCAGTCGAAGCCTCTCTGGTGTACCTTCGCGATAGGGTAAGTCAGCCCCGAACGTAAGGGATTTGAGCCCCGATTGTATGCGCGACACGTCGAAAACTGACATGCTTCAAATGACACTCTCTTAGCAACACAATAACCCTCTACTACTGCAACTTAAAATTCGACACTAACTTCGAAGTTCAAGTAGTTGGTCCCCCAAAACGTGGGTCCAGTTCTAAAGGGAAAAAGTCGCGTGTGTTCACGCGACGAAAAATGACCCAGACGTAGAAAGCTATTATTAGGCTCGTTCAGAATTTGATTTCCACTTCTATCAAACATACCAGGTACAGCAGTAGTTACGTGTTGCGTCACTTTTTCTGTCTGTTCAGCTATTGATAAATTGACAACTCTGCGCCAGGTGATGGAGAAGTTTCGTCTTTCTGTGATGGGGACATGTTTTTAGGTCATTTCATACGCTGAACCGGATTTTACATAACGTAAATGCGAGCACCGCTCACTTTTCTTGCGGTCTACCAGCTAAATTTATCCCGATTTGCTTTTTGCCCTGCAATTTTGTCTCCAGATCGGCGTGCCGCGAGACATGAGCTATCCAGCTGCGAGACAATTTAGAGCCCACTTGAACTGGGCCATCGAGACTCTAAAAAACTGAGGCGTTCCGCCCGCTCCTTGGTGCTTGCGAGGGCTCGAGGTAAATAGACGATACCGAAGATATTCGTGGGGGTGCTTAACAATAAATCGCATCATGAGCCAAAGAGAGCTGCTTTTTGCACTTGTGCACCATTCGACGGCCCGATTACATATCCTTTTTCAGGTTCGCTGGACAAACACGTGGGCACTGTAAGACCCAATATTGCGCGCGCGTCAACAGACCTTCAACCCCACAATATACGCCGCGCACGTGGACCATAACGGTCGGTTCCCGCGTGTTGAACTTTGAACCATGTGGATCCGTTTGCTTGTCGCGTGACAATCCGAGACGCATTGCGGGTAATGCAGCTGTAGTGGCAGCCGCGGTAGTGTAGTGTAGTGTAGTGTATGTAAAAACTTCCACTTGACCACGTTTTTTTCCCGGGGTTTTCTTCCACCCTAGAGTGACTGGAGCCTGTCCTGTGACTACGGATTTGATTATGGCGATGATGAGTTAATGTAAGAGTAACACGTTACGGGTTCTCTGAGGGCTAGCCGTAACATGGACCAACGCGCGGTAACTCCGTTTAATACACGCGACAGAGACGAATGTGAGCGCGAAAACAGCAACTGATGATGTTCTCACATTAGCTCATTTCCCTGAGAAATATAGCCCGTGGTCACAAAAAAGGCTAAGAAAGCATCCCGATGGAAGAAAAACAAGTACAAATAGTACGTGCACCGACGTACCGCAGTACCAGTACGCAACGGGAACGGCATTACGGGCTGCGGTATACCATCCCGTGTCACTTTATGAGACACTGATAACACCTGTTCAGCGCGCCACATGCGTTTAAACACCCGCCAGGTACATGTTAGCCACCTGCATCACACCTGAAGTAAAGGCGAGGGACTTACATCCTAGGAATGCCAAGCATTTTCGAAGCCCCAGGTAAAGTCGGGGGAGACCAGAAAATGATTTGGGAGGCCAGATAATGAAAACAAACAACACCTACAATAGAGCTAGTTGCAACGGCTATCTGAGATTGCACGGCCAGATAGATGCACCGGTCATTCACTGCAGCCATCAACCACCCATCGTAGACACAAAACCACGCTCAACCCATCGTCGATTCCTACCCCCGTCGACTCAAAACCATCGGCAATCCATCGCCGATTGACACAAAACCACCCGCTACCCATTGCCGATCCCTACCACCGTCGACTCAAAACCACTCGCAATTCATCACCGATTCCTTCCCTCCATCCAGTGCCCCAAAATCTATCCATACATATCCTCGTCTTCGTCGCCCTCTCCTTGTTGCGGCGGGTTCGTGGGGGCCGCCTCTACCTCTCCGCTAGCAGGAGACGGAGCGGGGGCGTCAGCGGCGTCACCTGAAGTAGCTTCGGCAGCGGGCGTCGGGGGGGCCACAACATCTGCGCTCGCCGCTACTGGTGCTGCTGGTGCTGCTACTGGTGCTGCCGGAACTGGGGCCGCTGGGGCCGGCGAAGGGGTTGCAGCAGCTGGTGTTTGGAAAGCTGGCTGCATTCCTGCCCCCATATCGTTAAGAAGCAGATTTGCGGCGAGCGCCTCGTTCTTGTCGCACGCCAAATATGCCTGTGATTGGACGGGAATTTCAATACGAGAGCATCCACCAGGTTTAAGTCAAAATTCAATTGTGGACCAGATTAAAGTCACAATGCGATTGTGGAACAAGTTTACGCCGCAATTCGATTGTGGACCAGATTAAAGTCACAATTCGATTGTGGAACAGATTACAGCCACTATTTGATTGTGGGATACCAAACAGACGATGAGCCTCATGGCTTGCTGTCCGCTATACTGTACGTTTCCTGTTCCTAAATCCAGCAGCGAGTAATGTATATTCACGAAGTCTACCAGGTATACGTTACGCGAAAAAGTTAGGCTCTCACGACTACTGACTTATTTTGATATGGTCTTGCAGGCACAGCCCACCGCGGGTGAAGCGCACCAAATGTCTTCAGCTCTATTTTTATGCGATGCTCATGTGAGCGTTTCGAAAAGTGAATGCGATGGCATTGAAAAATACACCAAGTCGAGCTGTACACAGTGTCCCAAAATTAACCAAGTGATACTTCTTGCGCAAAACAATAATACATGCCCCTTGCGCTTCAAAGCAAGTGGTCACCAACACCATCACAATTGCCATTACCATTACAAACACCGTCATCAACACCAGCAAACAGGGTGAGGTACTTAGTAATTGCTACCAGGTAATACAGTAGTATTTGAAACAAGGGGTACCACCACACCCATCAGAATCTCCTTCCCTCCGTCCTTCCTCGCGATGGTCGGTACAGATCGGAGATGCAAAGCGTTACTTCTCTCAACTTACCATATTCTCGAACACCATCGCCCGAGAAGCTTCCTGCATTACGCCGCCGGGACAACTCTAGGGGACACGTGCAGCCTGTCATCGCATTGTACGTCAAACCTTTCAAATTGACCCCTTTCAACTCTTTTACCACTTCAAAAACTATCCTACATTCTTACTACCAAATTACAACTAGTTTGTCCCCGAAAACGTGGGTGCACTTCACTCTGCCCAACTAGTTTACTGTGGTCAACCTGCCATGTACGATATAAAGCTCTCAAATTGACATACTGACCAACTTTAACAAGGCAGTATAATTTCCACCCTATTCCACTCTGCCCAAGTATTTGACTGTCGAAAAGGCGGTGTAAGGTATACCCTACTCTACTCTGCTCGAGTAGTTTTTGGTCGAAAAGGCAGTATAGTTTGTACCCTACTCCACTCTGGCCAAGAAATTTACGGTCGAAAAAGCGGTATACTTCGAATCCTACTCCACTCTGCCCAAGTAGTTTGAAATACGCCAAGCTGCCAAATTGATCAGCTTTTAGATGGCAGCACATTTTGTACCCTATTCTACCCTGCCCACGTAGGTTACGGTCGAAAAGGCGGTACACTCTGTACGTACCCTACTCTACTCTGGCCAAGTAGTTTTTGGTCGAAAAGGCAGTATAGTTTGCACCCTACTCCACTCTGGCCAAGTAGTTTACGGCGGGATCTTGTACGTCAAACCTCTCAAATTGACCAACTTTAAGAAGGTGGTGCAGTTTGTACCTTACACCACTCTGCCCAAGTAGTTTACTAGTATACCGTGGTTTTTGTACGTCAAACCTCTCAAATTGACCAACTGTTAATAAGGTGGTACAGTTTGTACCCTACTCCACTCTGCCCGAGTAGTTTATTGTGGTACACCTGCCATTTTATATCCGTCATACCTCTCAAAATGACAAATTGACCAACTTAAGAAGGCAGTATACTTTGTACCCTACTCCACTCTGCCCAAGTAGTTCATTACGGTGGTGTCACGCTTGCTCACCTGCGCCGCATCTGTTCGGTCAAACCCTAGCTCCGTGAGGCGCGCGACAGCAGCCCCTTCTTCTTCCGTGAGGCGAATCACGTTGCCGCCTGCTCCACCGGCCCCACCGGCCCCTGGAGGCGCACCCCTCATGCCCGCACCCATCCCGCCGCCCGGCGCCCCCCCGGAACCCACCATTCCCATGAGCTGCTGAAACTGATCCTGCGGCATTTGACCGATTACCTGGCCCACCTGTGCGTCGTGTCGTAAGATACAGGGCGTTGGTAATGGTACTTCAAGGGTATATAGGGGTGTCAGATCTCAACAATCCTGCCCAGTCGTGTAGTAAGAAAGAGGGCGTTGGTGATGTTACTCCAAGGGTCTATAGGGGTGCCAGAACTCAGCAATCCTGCCCCTTATCCCACTAACGCGACCCTAGCCGTGTTGGCATTCCGTCACTGTCTATCTGACGGCATGCCGCCCCCCTCTAAACCCCTCTATCCCGTACTCCCGCCCTTTCATGGCCTGCGTGTGGTCGCGAGCGAAGTTGAAGCATCGGTGCGGTGTGGTGTGGTGTGGTGTGGTGAGGTTTGGCGTGGTGAAACGAGTTGCGGTATTATCATACTACACTATCGATCCTCTCACAACAAAGAGCCCCGCAAAAACCTCAGCCTGAGATTTAACGGGAAATAATAAGTTCGGCAGCGGTTACACTAAAATTAGTGTGGAACAACCCCTTTGTCAAATGAGAAACGTAGTCTGTGTCAGTATCCCCGTTTCTTACTAGAGGGCTGATACTGTATGGTACTGGTATAGCTCAAGAGCATCTGTCGGCCACTGCAGTGCAGTACGGTACAGCACAGCAACGTCGACCGCTACACACTGTAAGCAGCCACTGTAAACGAGCATCGACTGCAAACGGTTGCCTTCACCTGCGCTAGCTGTTGAGGAGACACCCCCATCGCTGCCGCCATCTGGCCTCTCTCGGCAGCGGAAAGTCCTTGCAGCATTTGAGCCACCTGGCCAGGGTTTGTCGCCTGGCCTCCACCTCTGTAAATAGCAGCATACACAGCAAAGATAACAGCACAACTAGCAGCATAAATAGCAGCACAACTAGCTGCAGATACCAATAGCAGAACAACGGCGGCGCTGACAATTCGTTCCACTCCGTGACACCTCGTACAGTACACTGCAAGTACGTTGCATATTGCACGATACTCAATCTGACACGTCGCCGTGGCCAATAAATGGAAGACACTATCTAATACTGTAGCTCTCGCAAAAAACTCGCGCTGGTGGATATTTGTAGCTGTCGTCAACTGTGTGCGTTGGTAAGCAGAAAATGTGTGTCCGAAGAAAAGAACTCGACCTTTCCTTGGTTTGTTCTATATGGGAGATTCCGGTCGTTGGACGGGACACGTTGGCCAACATCATCGAAAGTATTGCCGTGCAGCAGCCAACGACTGCTGCAAAATTCACACCAGAAGCATACCCACAACAGGTGTGCGGGGTGCATATATCTCCCCGAACGCCGCTCACTGGAGAGAAGAGTGAAGGGTGCGATAACCTGCGCCTCTTATAACAACCCAAACAAGGAGGACAAGCCTAACCCTGCCGATCACAGACAACCCCGGCACTCACCCCATCATCGAGCCAAGGGCGCCCATACCGCCCATACCGCCAGCAGGAGCAGCGGCTGCCGCAGGGGGAGCAGACTCGTCAACAGGCTCATTCATCAGCGCGATGAACTCCCCCTGATTCTCGTGAATGCGAGCGAGCAGCGTCGGGCTCTGCTGCCCGATCATTTGCAGCACGTTCGACAACATTGCAGGGTCACGCTGCACCAAGCGTTTCAAGTCGTTGAACTGCGGGTGCCTCCTAAAGTCGTCGAGCGTCTCCATAGCTCCTGCACCTGGGCCTGCCGGCTGAGCAGCGGCAGCGGGCGCAGCCTGGTGGAGCAACGGTTGCGAAGGGGAAGGGCGGGGCGATGACGCATACCCAAGCTTGTTCATCCCCTTTACTGATTCAGTACGAATAAGCTCTCATTAACACTTGCAGCTCCAACTGATCCTACCGAAACCATGGCATCGTGTCTTCCACGATGGACTGTTACCTGGTATGTTATTAATGTGTAAAATTGAAGACGAACGGAATTCGGTGTCGAGAGTATCCAAACCCACTGCGATTTCGCGGTGGTGTTCGATACCGTATCGACAGCATTACTATGAGCTTTTGGCAGCATTGAGACAGCTCATCTGACCACTGCCGCATGCAGTAATAGCCTTTGCAGTAACAGTCTTGCGCGGGGTCCTCAAAAATATCACTACTGGCGTCGAGTGATCAAAAGGTCCAAAATCGCGAAAACAACTCATTCTGCAGGCGCTCATGTCTACCTGATAAATGCTCTGTAAACGATAGAATGCAAAACACTACTGTGTAATGCTATAGTCTACAACAGTAGTATCACTTTAGACTCTAAACACTACGGGCACGGCGGCAGTATTGTGCGTTCTAAAGCTCTAGACTCGACATAAGTAGGATGTTCCTGCCGCAATGGTAATACTCTCGCAATAGTTTTGTATATCCAACCCAAAACCCACTTGTTTCCAAAGCCTGTATCCAAAGCCTGTATCGAATGTACCGGAAAGCATTTCCCTCTTCGCCGGATAAAACATGCCTCAAGTGCAATACGAGATACCGGTAAAAAATAGAACGTCCCAGCACCAGAATTCAACGCTCTCTATTAACATTCCCCAACGTCCATGTAACTCGCTACCAAACACGTGGCAGCGGGTAAGCCCTACGATAGTTGTTGTTGACTGTTGACTGCACGTTTTATTTTGTGGAGCGAGTTCTTCCTTCTTTGGGCGCACGCCTGCAGCTTGTCGTTGCCGAATCTCGCCCGGATCTCCAGACAATTCTTGCCTCTGGCAAAGGGGAAAAATTGACTCCTGGTCTGATAAAACTCAGTACGAGCATTCTACCTGAAATGCAAGCAGTAACAAACATGTTTGACGAATTCGATAGACACTGTACGGTACGCTGTAGATAATTGCTGTAGTGGGTGCATTGCGTTGGCGCACCTGTATATTGTCAGGGATTCCCGTCATGAGGAATTCCACCGCCACGTCCGGGTTGCCCATGGCAGCGCGGAGAGCCGCCGTAGCCTGGTCTTCGGGAAAGCCCATGTCGGTCAGCTGGCGAACGTGCTCAGCGTTAGGGGAGGCGCTAGCGGCTGCCGCAGCGGCTGCTAGGGGAGCGGCGGCTGGAGATGCTGCCGCCGCCGGAGCAGGGGCGGGGGACGGTGCCGGAGCGGCCGCTGGGGCGGCCGCTGCGGCCGGTGCAGCGGCTGCGGCAGCTGCGGCGGGCTTCGGCTGAGGTTGAATGTGGTGCAGTAGGTGAGCAAAACGAAGCCGGGCACGAGAAACGGAACATATGATGCGAAGATACCAAAAAAATTTAGGACGAAGGCGTACGAGGGGTTTATAGTATACAACACTACTGTACCAGGAACAGTACTGCTGTAGGACGAGTATGTTCGAGGGGTTTCAGCTGTGTGATAACCTCAAATTTACGACGAGCACCGACGAGCACTCAAAGCACAGAAGCAGGTACCATTAGCCTCGCCCTCGCTACACCTGTGGTTACATGCATATGCACACTCTTAAGCAGACAACAACCGAAGTAAAACAAACTTAACAAACTAAAAGCAGTGCCATCCACAGCAGCACGTGGAGTGGAATACTGCTGCTGCTGTAGATACTCACTAGACTGCTGCTGCTACGAACTGCACATCGTACAAGCTCTGCTGCGAGTACTCCCTCTTACGAGTATGCCAGAAATAACGGAATGATACTCGGTCTTCGACAAAGAACCAACCTAAACCTACCTCGTGTTGTACATAAAACACGGGGGTTAAATGCGACACTTTCTTGGGCACATACCACCACCAAACCGCTTCACCATGCCACCGCCTTTCACGCAATCGTGCATTAAAATCATCAAATGTACCCCTCCGTGCATCAAATGCACCCCTCTTGCTCGAGGGCTCCTTCGGCTCACCTTGGTGACCATGCAAACCAGGAACTCATCCTCCTTGATCTTGTACTCCGCCAACGTGCTTTCGTCCTTTAGGATTTGCCCAGAGTGAATGAGCTTCAGCTGCGCAGCTGGGAACTCTGGATTGGTCGCTTCAATCACCCCCTTAACCTGAAGCACCTGCTCAACGCACACACAAGACGGCAGTCAGTTGCACATGGTAGCAACCATCAAGAGAGCTCCGTAGCTGAGTGCTATTCTGTTGTGTTTTGCGAACTATCCGTGTCTCATCAGGAAGGACAACAGAAAACTCGACACCAAGAAATGGCGCATCGAATCTAATTTCGCTGCGGCCCAGGCTCACCGTTTGCGATTGCTCGACATCAATCTGGAATTTTTTCCCCTTGATCGTCTTCACCGTGAGGTTCACCATGGTGCTCGGCAAGCTCTTCGGTCGAGCTCCCTCACGTAACTACAAAGTGTTTGTGAGTTTTGGTAACGAGTTCGAGAGATCCGGCGTGGGTGTTCGTAGTGACTGCGAAGGCCTGCATTACTAGGGGCGGGGATCATGCAATATGATGGTAGACGAGGGTGGGTTGGTTCTACATCATCCATTGCGTGTCGCCTGTGTGTCGCACACCACGGGCACCACTCGCTCGATCACAAGCACACACCCCGACCTTGGCCCCCTCTGTCTGTGTGCGACCTTCGCATCTACTTTGTCTTGTGTCGCAGAACTGAGCAGCAGCAGGCAAAAAGACTTTAAACCACAAGGGGGGCAATCGGTAAACATGTTGCATGTGGAGCTGTCACGCGTGGTGGCCTTCATGTGTTCAGGCTTTGCCCTGCTACACGCAACCCATGCCTTCCTTCCTTTCTCTTCGATGCGAGCGCAATGCGCGTTTCCCGCCGGGCCTTCGACATCTCACGCCGTACTGCGAGCTGGCCAGCGCCGGGCAAGATATAGCTCTGTGGCAATGATGACCGATACCACGATGGGCGACTCGGTGGCACCTTCGGAAGGCGAAGAGGCTGTCCTCAGCGTACTGTCGGCTGTCATCGACCCAGACCTCGGCAACGACATCGTCACCCTGGGCTTTGTCAAAGAACTCGTCATTTCTGAGGAGGGCAGTGGAGGTGCAGTGGTTGCCTTCAATGTCGAGCTCACCACTCCAGCTTGCCCTGTG
Organism: Laminaria ephemera; assembly: GCA_036873875.1. Taxonomy (NCBI): domain Eukaryota; class Phaeophyceae; order Laminariales; family Laminariaceae; genus Laminaria; species Laminaria ephemera. Next base: position 665,371 of record JAYJMJ010000218.1, on the reverse strand, counting down.
AAGGAGGCTTTCCAGACCGAATGCCAAGACCTGGTCGAGGCGCTTCCTTGGGTTAGCCGGGCTGAGGTCACCATGACAGCCCAGCCAATGCGCCCCGTATCAGACACTGTCCCAACTGGCCTGTCCAAGGTCGCTAGCATCGTGGCAGTATCTAGCTGCAAGGGTGGCGTAGGAAAATCAACGACCGCTGTGAACCTCGCCTACGCCCTCAAGGAGAGTGGCGCAAAGGTTGGCATTCTGGACGCCGACATCTACGGTCCGAGTCTCCCAACCATGGTCAAGCCCGACACCGATGAAGTCGAGTTTGTGGGGAACCAGATTCGACCACTGGTGGCGCACGGGGTGAAGCTTATGAGCTATGGATTCGTGAACCGGGGTGCAGCTATCATGCGAGGGCCTATGGTGTCTCAGCTTCTGGAGCAGTTCGTGACTCTAACTAGCTGGGGGGAGCTGGATTACTTGGTGATCGACATGCCTCCTGGAACCGGAGACATCCAGCTCACCCTGTGCCAGGTACGATGGGTACTTCTGCCTGTGCTCTCCCCCTTGCTGCTGTATCCATGAGCATTGCGAGTGTAATACGAGCTGGGCTGGCCAAGATCATCTTTTAGTTGGTCACGCACATTAGGCCAACTCTTATGGGAGACGAAACCGGAAAACAAACACAAACCAGGATTTCCCCTGTACGGTGTTGAAATCCACACAGCCGCTGGAAATCTCGTGTTGTGTGCCGCAGCAGCAAAAAACTGTGCTTTCCGCACACTACACCTACCGCCGCTGACGACTCCTCGCCTCACAGGGCACGAGATGACGGCAAACCTTCGAGGCCGCATGCTGAAAAAATCGTCCAGAAGTGGATCAGGCTCTCACGTCTCGAGCGATAACTCCAGCCACACACCAGCAATGGCCCTCAAACTTGGCAGCGAGCACGCTCAGAGCAGTGGAGCATACGGCCTCGAAGGTTTGACGTCATCTCGTGCCCTGTGAGGCGAGGAATCGTCGGTGGCGGCAGGTGCTGTGTGCGGAAAGCACAGTTTTTTATGTTTGGGCAGTGATCG
>JAYJMJ010000218.1:649658-660562 GCA_036873875.1 Laminaria ephemera | reverse complement strand
TTTGGGCAGTGATCGGAAATGGCTCATGTCTACCGACGGCACTACCCTGGGGTTTCTACACGATGAAGGGAAATCCTATTTTGTTTTCTGGTTTCGTCTCCCATAAGAGTTGGCCTCAGCGGTCCGTTTTTTCGAATTTTGAGCTGAAAACTTGACACGTGCTTCATTATAGTCTTCCCAAGGGATTGCTTTCTCCACCACTTTTTTTTTTTTTTTGGTGAGCTGAGGCATATTTAAAAAATATCGGAAAGTTGGTTTTGACCACAACTGACGAAAAGAAAAAAAAACTTAAATGGTGCAGTATGGAATGCCTTTGTCTTGCCCTTAAGAACGACGCATAGAAATTCCAGGTAAAAAAAAAAAAAATGGTGCGCTAATCGCAGATTTTGTGGATCTCATCGTAATATCTTAACTTTGTACCAGGTTAAGGAGATCATATAAACGCCACATCTCTTGATGGAGATCGGATTAGGCAATAGTAAGGATATCGATGGTTGGGCAATGCCTCAAGGAATGTTCACACCGAGTACCAGCGTCATCGTTTATCGGACTTCCGTATATAGTTCAGTGTTTACTTGATGGCAAATGGGTTTTTCTCAACTGTCTCGACGAAATCAAACCGTATTCCCAAATTCTAACGTCGGCAAACGCGCTGCCGGCCCAGTAACACTGCTGCCAGATTTGGAGTCGTATAGTTCCAAATGGTTGCGAAAACGCCGGACGAGTATAAAAGCTCTTCTTGGCCTGCCCAGTCTGTACTGTGAAGCTGTCGCTAGGAACTCACGCAGCAGGATATTTGTAACTGTCGCCGTTTTTTTTTGTTCATCCCATCTATTATAGGGTTTCCCCGTGTAACTACTTTTACTAACAAATCTACGCCTCACAGATTTTTTTACGCCTCGCAATTACGCCGCGTTTTGACACGTATTTTCACGATTTTCGTGGTTTTTTGCAGACGTAGGTGTTTTTGCAGGATCCGTAAAAATATGAGTCTTGTTTTTCTTTACGTGTCCGAACAGCCCCACGCCATCTTCATTGGCCTCCCCGCACAGAACCAGCTGGCTCGCTCAAACCTAACCACAGTCTACCACAAACAGTCATCTCTCGGCAGTATCGCTACATCGTCGCATCGCCCTGTGAACTTCGGCACGTCGTGTGGGCGTTCTGTGCGCGGTGTCAATTCTGCGTCGATCATTCATTGCGTTATTTCGGTATCGTACGAGGCAAGGCAACTCGCCAGCATCAACTTTTTCCCCTGTGGTGGTGGTACTAGTCAACTACAGTAGTGTCAAGAGGGTACAACAAACAGCAGTCGGGTTTCACTAGGAGGCCCGCCCCACAAGGGTTTTGCGGCTTCGTGTTTATGTCGCTAGGCCTGGGTGGGCGTCGCCCTATGAACTTCAGCGCGTCGTGTGGGCGTTCCGCGCTCGTTGTCCGGTCTTGCGTCGATCGTTCATTGCATTACTTCGTAATCATAGTTAGGGAAGGAAACTCACTGCATCAAGTAGCAACCGCTTCGATTTTTATGACTACAGTAGTGGTCCCTCTATAATGCTGGTTAAGCAGTGCCGGTTGCCCGCTATTGCGCCTATGAAATCGTTTGGCACAAGTGGGAACAAGCAGTAGTAGTAGTGGGAGTATGCGAAGTAGTGCTGGTTGCCGCTGTAGTGCCGGTACTTCCGGCTGGCACATCCCGGCACTATAGAGGGACCAGTACTGTATATATACCTGGTACACGGTACCTGGTAAGAGCCACGAGAGACTTTAGCAACAACAGCACTCAGACGACTTCACCCCGCTAGGGAAGCTGCTGCTTCGTACTTACTGGTGCGTTGCTACTGTAGGCCTGGGTGGATGTCGTTTGGGACACGGGGTGGGCCGGCCTCAGGCGGTGTTGTTGTCGCATGTCTCTGGTCTCTGGTTTTACATTACCAAAAACCAAGAAAATAACTCATGATGAATGCCTCTCTCTGCAGCCCACCAGATGCGGATTTTCTCAGAAATTCGCTGAACAGTTTGACGGTTTGCTTTTTTCATAACAAATTTCGCCTCGCCAGTAATACCATTCATGGTAAAAGTAGAGACAATTTTTTTTTGGTAAAAGTAACGGAAACCCTATATTACCTTCGCACTTTTTCTTTCTCCTTCTCCCTCCCTAGTCGTAACTCAGATGCGGGGCCACTTAGCAGGCTCTTCTCCCCCCTCCCCACTACGGTACGCACCTTCGTTTTTATCGCGAGAAGAATTCAGCACTTTCTTCCCCCGTTTTTGGTGGTCGGTGGCGGCGGTCGTATAACCCGGCTTCAGCGATCTCGAAAGGGGTCACTTTTTTTTGGCGCCGTGTAAATTAGAAACTCGTAATCGCTCGTAATAATAGGTCCCACGTGCAGCGCTCGCGACATTCCATTTTTCCCGAGCAGCTGACAGCAAAACGAAGAAAAGTGATAGTAAATCACATGTGAAAGACCAATGCACATCGCACAACAGATTGCTCGATCCTGGTCGACCCACTGTAGTATTGTTTTTAGACAAATTGCAGAGCTCGACACCTTTGCGTATCCTCCATCGTGTGGTAACGTACCAACCACTCGACTTTTCGAGCTCTCTACGTACAGTGTTTAGTACCTTCCAAGGCCTACAGTTTGTACGCATGCTACATACTCTCCGTGGCCGCATTAGAGCACAAGTCTACCGAACGTACCATCAGTACGTTCGCCCGCGGACCCGCAACGCTTTTGTGTGTCATGTCCGTATACCCAGCGTTTTTCGGGCTCATATGGGTGCATCCACCCAAAAGCCGAAGCGTATGTTTTTACCGGTGCACCACCCTCGTGGTGGTCGAAACCGTGAGCTATAATACATATCCGTGTTCGTTTCTTTTAATGCTGGTGGAGCTCTGGAGAAAAGGGGACAATAGCGTGGATCCAAATAACAAAATTTCGTGCATCTCGCGGGCGTGTGTGCTGAAGCAATTCGCCAAGGAGTGTGCAGCTGCAAGGGCAAAACACGCACGGTTTACTTTCAGGACGGTCATCTCGATCTCCCTATTATATGTGATGGGGGTTTTCGAAGTATTTTCGCTAACATCAGTACTATCTCGTTGCATGCATCATGTTTCAAAGCACCGCCTATGCGTCCGCCCCCTCGTGCGCGTGTTGGACTGCCTTGTTCATCGACTTTGTTAGGTGCTGAACATCACCGCGGCCGTCATCGTCACCACTCCCCAAAAGCTCAGCTTCACTGACGTGGTTAAAGGTATCGACCTTTTCGACACGGTCAATGTTCCAAGCGTGGCAGTTGTCGAAAATATGGCTTACTACGAGACGGTTGACAAAACGGCGCTGGAAAATGGACTGCGGGACAGCATCGAGGAAGTGCTCAGGCTTGACAGTGTCGCATTATCTGCCGCTGCTAGTGGGGAAGGTCTTGTGGCAACCTCTCAAGACGACACGGCCTTGCAGGCCGCAGTTGTGGCTGAGATGATTAAGAAGCGAGCCGACGCCAAGGAGCGCAAGTACATATTTGGAAAGGGGCATCAAGCGCGCTTGGCGGATATGTGGGGCATTACGAATACTGTGCGGATGCCCTTGGTGGATGAAGTGGCATCTTGTGGTGACAGCGGCGTACCGTTTTTCGTCGCGAATCCCGAATGCGAACAATCAACAGCTTTCTCGGAGTTGGCAGAGGCAATAGTTCGAGAGGTAGCGAAACTCAAGTACAGCTCGAACTCGCGCCCAGCGTTGTCGTTCCAACCGGCCGAGCGCACCATTACTATAGAGACAAATGACGGTAAGCAGGTGATGTCCTCGGCTGACCTAAGGCGACAGTGCAGGTGCGCTGTTTGCGTCGAGGAATTTTCGGGAAAGCCTCTGCTCGACCCGGCGAGCGTGCCAGAGGATATCGCCGCGTCGGATTTCGCTCCGATAGGAAATTACGCGGTGTCTGTGCAGTGGAGCGATGGCCACAGTTCGTTGTACCCGTACGCGGCGTTTGCACGAGACTACAAGCCACACACAAAGAGGGTGGAGTTAGCACCGGTGTAGAGTTGCTGTTTTGATTTCTGTTGCGGCTGGGGTTTGGTTTTCTACACGTATGTGACTGAAGGCACGTGCACCAGTCTACACACATATAATTGTGTTTCTATCCATGACTACGTGACTGGTGGCACTTGCACCAGTCTACACCTATCACAAATAAATGTGTTTCTATCCATGATCACGAGTACCCCTATGGAGTTGTGATTCTCGTCGTGCTGAAATGCCGCGCGAAGTAGTCGCCGCTGCACTCTACGTGTGCATAATCCCGCGTCTCAGCGGACACCCCCGATGGGACTCTCTAATGCTCTTTCATTTGGAATGTTGTATTGTTAAGCTCAATCAGTACCATACCGGATGCTCCATTTGATTTGCTATGTTGTTAAGCTCGATCAATACCCTACCGGATGCCCATGCAAATTGCCCAACGGCTCGGTATTAGACTGTATGCCTAACTATGCAGTCTTCTCTGCATTACGCTTGGCGTTTTTGACGCCTTTATCCTTACGCCCGCTTGGTCCCCCCTTCCCGCCGAAAGATTTCTTTGACTTCGAAATCTCCTCTACATCTACCCGTTTTGCTTTCTGAATCCCGGCTACCCCCGTTACATATCTCGATTCAACCTTCTCCAAGAGGTTGTCATTGCGCTCCAGGAAGTTACGATAGTCCCCGTCATACCGGACCAGATTGTTATCTTCAAAGTTGCATATTGTTGTTGCCACCTATGCATCGGTCAAAGGGCAGGAGTCGATGAGCGAATTAAACTGCTGGAATTTAACAGCAGTGCAGGGGAGTTGGGGTCATTAGAAAACTTGTTTATGTATTGTACGGCGGTATCAGAAGGAAACATAACCCATCGTTTCGTTTTTCCCGCTCATATCGGGTCATGGAGCAAAGCAGGATTTGCATGTTGATGCAACGCACTCCTTGCAACCTGCTTCCCAACCTCGTCCGTCGCAACGACCAATACATTCATACCATAACTACACACGTACCTGATTACGAGCGAATGCTAGTTTCTATTTTACACTGCGCCAAAAACTACAGTAGGGACCGCTTTCGAGATCGCTTAAGCCGGATTGTACGTCCGCCGCCGCCGACCGAAACACGCATACAAGTTGACGGAAATAAATAACCTGCTGCGCAGTTTCTTAATAGACAGCTCTACTACCAGGGTACAAGCTACCTGGTAGCACAGAAGGGGGGCTAGATGCCGCAATACAACAAACGTTTGATAGCTACTGTAGTCTCGGGTGATCGCTAATTATCACGCTAGTGTAAAGATAACCTCACCTGGCTCACGAAGTAACGATCGTGCGACACCACAAGAACTGAACCTTCGTAATGTTGGAGCGCTTCTTCAAGCATCTCCTTTGCAGGGATGTCCAGATGATTCGTCGGTTCGTCCAACACCAGGAGGTTGGCTGGCGTGAGCATCATTTTGCATAGCGCCACCCTAGCTTTTTCGCCACCACTGAGCTGTTCAATAGATTTCTCCACAGCGTCACCTTTGAACAGGAACTGCCCCAGCAACTTGCGCAGGTCCTCGTACTTCTCTGTCGTTGATGCCGCCATGAGCGTGTCTATAACAGTCTTAGAGAGGTCTAGCACGTCTGCTTGGTTTTGCTCGAAATACTGCTTCACCACACTCGAGCCAAGGGTGCACGCGCCTTTCGTAGGCGTTTCTTGCCCCACAACGAGCCTGAGGAGGGTTGACTTGCCGGCGCCGTTAGGGCCAAGGAATGCTATCCGCTCCCCCTTGTCAACCACCAAGTTGACGTTTTCAAACAGAGTTCTGCTGTTGTAGCCGTGAGCAACCCCTGCTGCCGAAATAAGCTCCTCGCTCAAACCAGTACGTGGCGCAGGAGGGAAGCGGAAGCGGAACGGCTTGCCCATATTGGGCGGCTGCTTGACAAAGTCATCACTGGCCATCAGCTTCTCAAGAGCCTTTTCTCGCGACTTCACCTGCGAAGCCCATGCTCCCCTGTGGCAGATGCGAAAAACAAACGTCGACATTGTGTTAAGGGTCGGTGCGAGTTGCAGCAAGGATCCTGGACGCTAACGCACGCAAAACACCTCCTACACCTCCTTATCCTGGCTTGGGGAGTGTGTTTGCGCGATTGAGTTGCATTCGCCTATTCCGAATACGAATATCGGTGGAACAGCCATCTACGGTGCCGTGCCGGACATGTGGCTGCTCTACGTTTGCAACATTTCTCACTTTGATTTGAACTTGTTGATCCAGTTCTTCTCGTCTTTGATTCGCTTTTGTTGATTGCGGTACGAAGCTTGCCACGACTCCATCCTCGCGCGCTTAAGCTTGATGAAGTTGCTGTAGTTGCCCGGGTAGGTTGCGGCCACACCGCCGTCTGTGTCGACAATCCCCGTGCACACTCGGTCCAGGAACTCTCGGTCGTGACTCACGATCACCATGGGAAGGTTTTGATTCTGAAGGAAGCTCTCCAGCCACTCCACGCTCTCCATGTCCAAGTGATTCGTGGGCTCGTCCAACAACAAAATGTTAGGATCTTTGAGCAGGATCTTGCCAAGCCCGATACGCATACGCCAACCCCCACTGAAGCTTGACACAGGTTGGTCGCCCTCACTACGTAGTGGAACAAGCGCAGCGACAAGTGCGTTCGGTCGAGTTGAGCGTTTCGTAAGATCATCGCATTCAAGCTTACCTGATACATCATGGTAATCCACAACGACCTCGTACAAAATGTATTTTCTGTCCCAACGGACTGGCGGATGGTTTTCTGCGCAATGTAAGAGACGTCATCCCCAATAGGTAACCAGTAGGGGTATATCGTGTAGCGCGTTCGGTGGTTCATACCTCCCGCGCCGGCAGACCCTTGGCGCTTAGGCTGACACTTAATACTGTAGCTTTCCAAACAGCAAACACGCCAATGCTACATACCATCCATAGTCACCTCACAGAGAAGCCCATGACATCCATAATTCGCTGCACTTTCGTGCCAAGATCGTAAACACGATTACGCTCTGCGTCTTCCTGCAACCGTGAAAGACGGTTCAGGACTTCCTCCATCTGCACCGGGTCCTGTTGCACCGCTTCCTCTTGGAGCTCGTCCTGAACCATTCGGCAAGTTGGAAAAAACGTCATGACCAGGTGTAGTTCGCCAACTTGGAAATTACTGTTTGTCACTGTAAGCGTTTACCCCCTTAGCTAACCAAGCAGGCGCCGTTCTCTCACTAGAGCCGTAGCACCAGTAAAAGAAATGCGAGAGCAACAAGCAACACAAGCGTTTATGTGATACGAGAACTGCCAATAAAGGGGCTACTAAAGTGCTCCAGAAACTATCATGAAAGTCATCAAAGGTACTGGTAGCCGCGTATGCATAAATTGCTCGATAAAGTAGCACCGCGAAGTTCGACAAGTCCACAGTGAATACACAGGGGGCAGTTTCAGCCCTCTTCGTAGCAACAGGGATATCCGCATTCAAAAGTGTGCTGTTTTGATGAGAGCACAACTTGATGCTTTACACCATGGTCCTGTTGGAGCGATCATTTAAGCCCATATCGTAGTCGTATCGTCGTGGCATATGAATAGGAAGCGTCCCCACGTTTCCACACACGTTCTTGAAATATACAGCTAAGTACCACGGCGAGCGGTTGTTGGACTTGACCGCGCTGCAGTGCCCTCAACATGAATCCATACACTCACTTCGCACGCCTGGAGCGCCGCCAAAATCCCTGCCTCCTCCGTGAAAACCGACGTGAGCTCCTCCTTCAGTGAGCGCTCCATCACTAGCTCGTCCACAAACTCTTGCCGAAGGAACGCCACCCGCAAATCCTTGGAAGACTTCACCACTTCTCCTGCGGTAGGTTGGAGATCGCCAGCCAGGATCTTCACTTGCGTAGTCTTTCCCCCGCCTGTATCAGTCACGCGGGAGCGGTCAAGTACGGTGTACCAGGTATTGGTTAATAAGATCATGAGACAAGGATGGGAGAAGACGACATAAGCCGCAAACAGCGGTACAAGAAAAAATTGACGCGGTCATTGTCTTGTTCAGCGACAAATTGTCATCTAATTGAGTTCCTGCGCGGGCGACAAATCTGCACCCACCGTTTGGGCCAACCAGGCCTATCCTGTCGCCAGTTTTGACCTCCCAGGTGGCATCCTTAACGACCTCCTGGTTCCTGAAGGTAACTGCGACGCCGTCGAGACGGAGCGACACGTATCCGGGTTGCGAGCTACTCGATATTCGAACTCGCGGAGGGGGCCGCGACTTTCGAATTTTCGACTCGAGTGTCTCTTGCTCCACCTCTTCCACGGCAACCACCTCCTCTACGGGCGGAGGTGGCGCAACCTCCTCCTGTCACATGCATTATCATAAAACACGCAACAGGTACAACATGGAGAAGACATCGTTAGAAATAAGTACGGTGCCAACATCCGCATTATATTGGCAAGGGCAAACTCCAAACAAAAACGTATATCCACTACATCGACCGCTGCTCAAATCAAACCCAACGCGTTCGCGATGCCGACCCGGAAAACACCCACAAAAAAAATGAACGCCAGCGTTCCCCCGCGATGCTGTAGAGTAGACTACGAGTATAGCAGCAGGCTTCCAGGTTTGAAAATAGAAATTATGCTTCAGCCATGCAACCCTTCGTTGCTGTGCTCCGTGTGTAACAAGGCAACCAAACAGAACACTCGCACTCGCAATATAATCCAGGAAAATATCTTACGATAATGTACAACACGCCTGGACTGCATGATCTCTCGCTACAAGGTACTTCATGTATAGCGTTTAAGTGTATACTTCGAAGTATATGTGACATGTATGTGGTAACGAAGCCTGCATTCACGGGAGGGTTTCCGGTACAACGTACAGCAGCAGTAGGGATTGCATTGAAACAGCTATTAACAGGTTAATGCTCTCATACGATCCGGAGGAGGTGGTTTGCTTGACATTACATCTACTACAACACACGACAGCAGTCGGTGATGCCGGGACGCTAGATTTTTCAAGACTCTGGAATATCAGGTACGCCCGCTCGTAAACCAAGTCTTAAGTCTGGACCGTATCTCACCTCAGCCTTGATGGCTTCTTCCTGTGGCTCGTCCCGAGTTTTGCCTCCTTTACCGTTTTGCTTGCCCTTCTTCTTGCCCTTTCCCTTTGTCCGCGCTGGGGGCTGCATCAAATTGATCTCTTCCTCTCTCTCTCCCTTTCCCATAGTGCCAGAAAATTCCGGGGGTACGTCTGGCTGTTGCTCAAGTACCGGAGGAGTCTGGACTTCAACACTCGGAGGTGCTTGCCGATCATCCACGGCAGCCACCGCCCCGTCTGGCGCAACGGCACAAGGACCAATTAACAGCAGGAAAGACCGTTCAGTGTTACGATCGTGGCGATGGCAAAGCTCGAGACGATGACTACAGCTTTACTTGCTTCTTTAGGTAAGAGTACGTCCTCCGTACAAGATACCAGGTACAATGTACGAGATACACGGACGGACTACGTACTGTAAGATAGTACAAGGTTCCCCTTCGGACGTGGGGTGACGCAAGGCTGATGATTATCATCTATGATTTTTAAGTGGAAGGATCGTATAAAAATAGGTGATTTGGGTTTATCGGTATTGGCGGTAGAGACGACGGAGGCAGCAGCATCGCGTGTGTGTGCAAAAAGCATAAAATATCGAAACGTTTAGGCCCACAGCAGTCCACAACAGTCCACAAAGTCACAAACGAAAAATCTAGACAAAAAAAAAAAAACTGCTCGGTTGACATCACCCAGAAAATTTGCTGAGCGCAATATTAGCAGCAGCAGTGTTTATATTTAGTAGAAGAGAGAGCAACACAACAGCAGCAGTACACCACCACCAGCAGCAGCAGCAGCAGCAGCAGCAGCAGCAGCGGCGGCGGCGGCGGCGGCGGCGGTGGCGCGACGGTGGAGGCAGCCGAAGTGGTGTCTGGAGTGTTGTATGTATGATGTGTGTGACAAAAAAGAGATCAAAACGATTTGAAGCAAGCACTCTAGTCTACAGTGAGTACCAGGTATAAAATAATGTAGAAAAACAACATGGAAAATGCTCGGTCGACATCAAGCAGCACATTTGCCGAGTACGATAACAGAGGGTCCAAGAGCACGCAAAAGAGAGAGCAAGAACACAACAGCAGCATCACCACCAGCAACAACAACAACAGCAGCGGCGGCGGCACGTAGCAGCGTACATTTGATTGTGTACGCAGCAGCATATACTTGACTGTTTTTGCGAGGAATGCATCGGCCAAATATGCCAGCTGGAATCCATCCAATGCTGTAAGTGAGTATGCATAGATCAGACTCAGAGGTGGATAGGCCATCAAAATCTACCGGTACCACACAGCATCGAAGCACAACCCCATTTTTTTAGGGACACGCAGCAGGAAAAAGAAACAACCAAACAATAACAGAAGTACCGCACCGCCGCTGTTGCTGCAGCTGCTGCTGTGCTGCTGCTGTTGTATTGTTCTCTTGTCTCTCTCTCTGCTTTTTGTTCCAAAGCTGTACCAGGTACCTGGTGTGTATGACGCAAAACTATGGCGGTGACGTTTCAAGCTGCAGCTGGAAAAAAACTGAGGGCAGCAGTTGAAACATTTGCAGTCTATAGCCCAAAAAGAGCGAATGGCCCAACAGCAGTTGATTTTTTAAAAATCTATACAGCCCAAAAAACGAAAAATTAACGACCACCCAAATCAAATCGGTATTAATATATATACAATCAATACCTCAAATTCGAGCGCTGAGGGCGCGCCTGGCCGGCGCCTGAGAATACAGAGTGGGACGGAGGATCTATTTTGAAAAAAACCTTGGCTCTTGCGGAGACGGCGAGACATGACATGCTTTCTTTGTTTTGCCG
>JAYJMJ010000218.1:621583-631730 GCA_036873875.1 Laminaria ephemera | reverse complement strand
ACCAGCATGAAATCGGCCCTGCACAGAGCAGCAAAGTTCATACAGCAGTACGTTCGTGTCGACGACCAGAGCGCGACAACACAGACGACAAGCAAGCAGACAAGAGCAAAAGTGTTGCCGAGAGCCATCATGTACGTACGAGTATTTTTTATATTTCCTTTTCTCCTCTTTCTTGTTGCTCTTTGAATATTGCGTTATAAGCCACCAACAACCAACAACTAATTATGATTTTTTTCCAAGTACAGCTGACACTCAGCCCTGTGACGGACCGCCGACTAGAAGACGTAATATACTATTTTTTTGACTGGAATATCTTAAGGTGTGACTGACGTGACCAAAAACAGCAGTCTCTTTGCTGACACTTCAGCCACACTGCTGCTGCGTGTGTTTTTTGTATTAAACTGCTTTTTCTACCCATCGACATCCAGCACACCCAGTATCCATACCGATTCGTCATCCTAGAGAGCCAAAAAAAGCTCTATAGTCACAAACCTTGAGACAGACATATACATCGCAAGTACTACAGCAAGATACCAGGCACAACATACGGTAGACCAGGTACTCATGCATGTGGCGTCCGGGTTGTTTTCCTGGAGCATGGCGGCGGGGCTCTTGCCATTTCAAGTCGCCAGTTTGCACCTACAATCAATAATGGACCTCTGTCCGCTTCACATAATTTGTTCTATTTTTCCTTCCTGAGCGAAGTGCCTTGTATGCCATACCAGGTATGTAGCATAATCAACGGCACTTCCAGCGGGAAGTAAAAGGAATATGACATGTGTCTCGTTGAATCTGAAACACTAAATTCGGACAATCAAGGGTGATCCCATCAAGTGGAAGAACTTGCTTGCTCGCTAAGGTGGACCTTCACACCGGTAAATAATGCACCTAGATACGATGGTTACCTTACTGTCATCGCTTCGGTTGTGCTTGGAATCAGGTACCTTACAACCAACCTAAATTGTGGCGTGAGATCTTAGGCAAAGTTTTTCATGGTGCACGTACCCATCACCACCATCACCGGTACCCTCTTCTCTCACCGCTTGCTCTGCCAAGCTCTAAGCAGGGACAAGTCGCGGATACCAGCTCGAAAACAATGGGACAGATTCTGCAAAAGGTTGTCGCAGCAGCTTCAGCCGCCCAAGTGGAGTTTGGAGATAGCTTTGTCTCGACTGAGCATCTCTTGCTAGCACTAGCGCGCGAAGACACCCGCTTCACGAAAAAGGCGCTGCAGGACCAAGGCATCGACAACAACAAGATTCTCGAGGCTGTCAACGAAATCAGGGGGTCACAAAAAGTAACCAGCAGGAACCCAGAGGCGGCGTATGAGGCGAGCACTGTATATTGTACGGCCACTGTTGCAGGCGTATTTTGGTGGTAACTGCAACTTTTTTTTACATGCCGGTGCAACTACTATACTGGTAGAAGTTATGTGTAACGTAAGGCGCGATGCACAAGTTTTACGGCCGTGGTAGCGTGGATGCGACATGTAGTGTCCGGAGCATTTACTGGCAAGGTGGCGCAGACAGCTACTGTACTATTGTATACTGTACTACTACCATTACATCGTTATGGCAATCGCCGTGTTGAACCGGCTGTGTACCTTTACCAGCCCTGGTTTGGTTTTCTGTTGTTACTACCAGTTACTTCTACATTAATAAGTACCTGACCCCGCCTCAATCGGCTGTTCGATTGATCGCATTATTTAGCTCTGGGGAAAGAGGATTGTCTGCTTGCGATCGCCAGATGCTGTCAGCGATTTCGCGCTAACGCGTGCGGTACCTTGGTACCTTGGGGGGTGTAGTTGTGTCCGCGGCGTCACCTGGTCCCAATTTACTGGACGTGGCAATCGCGCTCAGTGCTTCCCCAACTGCTTCTGAAACTGCTTCTGTGACGCAGGCGCTCTCAAAATACAGCCGAGACTTGACGCAAGCTGCCCAAGACGGCAAGCTGGACCCTGTTATTGGACGCGATGACGAAATACGGAGAACAGTACAGATTCTGAGCAGACGCACGAAGAACAATCCAATTCTACTGGGCGAGCCAGGTACGGTCTAAGTCGTGGCCAACGCATACGTATACGGTATTTTGTGTTTGTACGATTAGTTAACTGCGCGCTCAACGGCGGTATCTGCCTGTTGTGGCTCCTCAAATCCTGTACAAAGGATCCCCCGGCCCAGAGGTACCCATAAAATGTCTGCGCGGAACTGCCCGCTAGGTAACGCATGCAGAGTTCCACAGGTCTCGCTGGTTCAAGCTATGCGATATCGTAGCTCTACACGAAGTATATTAAATCATGGTCGTTGTCATCGTGATTTATGTCCAGGTGTTGGCAAAACTGCGATCGCTGAAGGTCTGGCGCAGCGCATCGTCGCCGGTGACGTGCCGGAGTCACTCAAAAACAGAAAACTCGTGTCGCTGGATATGGGAGCTTTGATTGCAGGCGCCAAGTACCGCGGAGAGTTCGAAGAGCGTCTAAAGGTATCCATGATACTGTACCATGATCATATATGTATCATAGCTGTGTCATCCGGCGTGTGCGATCAACATATCATGTAGACGTCACATCGTCATTGCTCTCCATGATATCCTATCGAAAATGCGCATTTAACCGCTTGGTGAGTTGTGATCAATTCTTCATCCTTCCTACAGCATGGGCTTGCTGCTCACAACAATTGATAGCCGTAATGATGATCGACTTGTGCCCATCTTCTGTAACGATTAACAGGAGTCGAAAACAAATGTTTACGCTGTGGATCGTGTACGGTGCGGCTGTCTAGCATGCCAAGTCGCCAGCCGAGGGGGGGGGGGGGGGGAGGGGGAACGTTTTGCCCTGCTCTTTGTTTTGTTATTGCCATGGTCATACCGGCTTACAAGGGCCGATTTGCATGTTCTGCCTACCGTTTCTATTGGCCCCAACCGCTGTACCCACCATTAACTTATAAAGTGAATTGGTACAGTCGTATGCGAAACGTTAGATAGATCACAGTGCCACCATCCCTTGTTGTGCTGGCCTAATGAAGTCATGGCAATGGTTTGATATCCTGTCGGTTGAGCAGGCTGTCTTGAAGGAGGTCACTGAGAGCGAAGGACAGATTGTCATGTTCATCGACGAGATTCACACCGTTGTGGGCGCTGGGGCGACTTCCGGATCCATGGATGCAAGCAACCTTCTCAAGCCGATGCTTGCTCGTGGCGAGTTGAGGTGCATTGGTGCTACGACCCTCAACGAATACAAGCAGGTTTGGCTCAGCGTGACTGTGAGGCGCGAGAAAAACGTCGTTCCTGCTCTGTTTGGGACCTGACCCAGAGACTAGAGTCGGGTATGGTCCCATAGGAGTGCGTGAGACCGTCTGCCCCTTCAAAACTGCACCGACATTTTGGGGACAATCTACTTGGAATTAGTATGGGATAAGTTTTGCAGTAGTGAAAGGGTTAAGGCGGCTGTTATTGCATGCATGTTGGTTCCAAATACTATTGATACATGGCCCTGATGCTTGCTGAGCCCCTTGGTTACCTCGTCGCTCTTATTTCCGGACAGCACATGGAGAAGGACAAGGCTCTTGAGAGGAGATTTCAGCAAGTTTTCATCAAGCAGCCGAATGTGGAAGATACTGTGAGTTTTACGCTTGCGGTAGCGTCGAAATAACGATCGTATCTTGTAATACCAGGTATCTTGGTTCTGTGGCCTGTCGCACCTTGCTTCAGTTTTTTCGTTTCTACTGAAACGCCCACCACCCACCACCCCGATGTTTCTTGACTGGGTGGCATCCTTTGCCGACGACGAGGGTTACTGTTGACCTCTGTATTACCTGTGACATACACGCCACACGATGTACGATCGTGCTTCTGCATGAGGCAATGGTTGATGGATATCGAACGCATGACCAGCGGTGTACCCTTCCTTTTTTTGCACTAAATTTAGAGATCAAAAGTTTTGGCAGCTACTGTAGTAATATTTTCTTCCTTTGTATGTACCAGGCATTGCTTTTAGAGATCAAAGCTAATAATTCATGCCGTTTGCGCCCTTGTGATGTTAGGTGAGCATTCTTCGCGGATTGAAAGAACGCTACGAAGTTCACCACGGAGTTCGGCTTCAGGATGCTGCTCTTGTTTCGGCCGCTCAACTAAGTCATCGATACATTGCTGACCGATTTTTGCCGGACAAAGCGATCGATCTTGTTGACGAAG
The DNA here is from genome assembly GCA_036873875.1 of Laminaria ephemera. Classification (NCBI taxonomy): domain Eukaryota; class Phaeophyceae; order Laminariales; family Laminariaceae; genus Laminaria; species Laminaria ephemera. Next base: position 627,539 of record JAYJMJ010000218.1, on the reverse strand, counting down.
CCGCTGCAAAGCTCAACATTGAGGTAGGCACCAAAAAATATACCCTAAGAAATGCGTTGGGAGAGTGAGGTTTACTCAATTTTCTTGCGTGTGATGGCACCCTAGAATTACGCTGCCTTGGACTCCACTGTCCGGCTGCTACGGATGCAGTGGCTGAAGCGTGCATAGTCGTGCCACGCTTTCATGTTGCGCCAGTCTTGCATGTACCGTGGTCTAGAGGGACCCGCGTAGCCCCTTGCTAACCCAGGTGTTTGGTAACGATTCTTTCGATTCTCGGCTGAAGGGAACCGCAGCGTTGCACTTATCTCAATACTAATGTAGGAGACTCATGTAGAAGACTAGTCAAGCGGTTAACGCAACGTCGGTAGGATTTAACTGAATTGCCCAAGAAAACAAGACGGTAAACGTCGAAGGTGCGTAAGCATCATTCGACGTCATTTTACAAGCGTTGGGAGTGTTGATATTGAAGCCATTGCGCGTCGAAAATATAAGGAAGGCGGCGGGGTCAAGCACAGTAGGTGTTCAGTATGTGTTCGAAGGAGAGGAGGTCTGCCTTTGCAGTCGAGATCTGAAACGAAATGGTCTGAGAGGGCGATTGGTCGAAAACTGTATTACAATGCTCGTACTCATGGTGATGGTTGTTTGCATGCAGTGCGTCTCGCGTATGGTACGTGTTCGGTAACTTTACTTCTTTCATGGATCCTCAGGTGACAAGCAAGCCGCAGATGATCGATGAAGTGGATAGACGCCTCATACAGTTGGAGATGGAAAAACTTTCACTTCGAAAGGAGACCAAGAAAGATGCCCTCAAGCGCGTCGAGCAGATTGACATGGAGATGGAGGAGCTGCAAGAAAAGCAGGTGCTTGATTACTTGTTTTGTCCTGTAGGCTCTGGAGTAGAGCTACACATAATGCCCCAAGTCGTCACAGTCATATTTTTATGTCGACTGCATATGGTATACGTCGGTGCTTGCTACAGTTTCGTCTGATGGTTGATTACACCCTTCCTTCTATCACTTACAGGAGGATCTTACTCGCACGTGGGACGATGAACGAGGCCGTGTAGGCAAAGTTCAAGCCATAAAAGAGAAACTCGATGCTCTTAAGAGTGAAATCGAGAATGCCGAACGGGGGTATGACCTAAACAAGGCGGCTGAGCTCAAGTATGCGGTCATGCCAGATCTCCAGGTGAGATATTTTGTCGTAAAGCGCCCGAACACGCCCCGCCCTGTTGGCTCGTACGCAGCGTACGTGAAGTAACGGTCGCGGGCTGCCTTGTATTGCCACTGCTCTTATCCGTAACGCGCAGAGACAAGGAAGTGTTGTCCGTCTCACTGTGTAAAATTATAGTGTTGAAGCGCTATGAAGCGTGTTCGATTGAATCTGTAGCGTTGAAACACGTACACTGTAGGTAAGAAAAAAACTACCATCATGCGCCGTTGCGGATGCTCTGGATTGGCTAACCCCGGTGCTTCACTCCAATGCAAGGTGGTGTCCTTGTCCCTGCTCTTCAGTCCTCGTTTGGTGCCTGTCGTTCATCAGCTTACGCTTGAGCTGACGAAATGTACACGTGCTCACAACAGAAACAACTCGAGGAAGAGGAAGCCGTGCTTGACAAGGATAATGCCGGTACCGGCGTCGAAGGTGGCTCTCGCATGTTGCGGGACGAGGTCACCCCGGATGACATCGCGTCGGTTGTTGCATCTTGGACAGGTGATCACAGCTCATCACAGCTCATATTGTCGCCGCCAACTTAAATAAGGACTCCTGCTAGGCCATTATGTACTTGGAAGTATGTATTCGAATGCAGTTGGCACCAACACCACTTGGACAATGGCTGCTCCACTACACAATCATGCTTGGATACCGCAAAGCTCGTACACGCCCGCGATGTCATCGATTGATGCTGCTACTCTACTAATAGAATACTGCTGTACTGCTATATTTTTGTGTATCACGTGCCTCAAGGTATTCCTCCCGGCAAACTGATGGAAAGCGAGCGCGAGAAGCTCATGAATCTAGAGGATGAGCTACACAGGAGGGTCATCGGCCAAGACGAGGCTGTACAGGTGGTTGCGGATGCTATTCAACGCTCGAGGGCTGGTCTCAACGACCCAGACAAGCCTATCGCTAGCTTGATTTTCCTTGGCCCAACCGGGTAAGAACATGTCGTTTTTTTGTCATCGCTTTTTGCTTTCCGTCATAACTCGCATGACTGTTTACGCTCGGCGACCTTCTGGACAAGCCATCGTAACAGGTGTCTTGCCTTTCCCACCCCGATACATGCAGTTGGTTTTATCGCGCATAGAGTTCAACGTCCCCACTGCTCGTGGATGTTCATCGAATGCTGCTATCTCAAGCTGTCGCGCTTTCTGCGACGGAAGAAAGCTTGGGGATAGTGTCTTGCTGTTTCACCGGGATGCATACACACTCGCACGAGTTCGCGATAGCGTTTGGAAAGCTGCTCAGATACTTTTGTTGCAGTTCTTATTTATATGTTGCTCGCACGAACACAACGTGCTCGTCAAGAACGGTTCAGCTCAATCGTAATGGCTGTGCGAGTTTGCAGCCCAGCGGATTGCGCTCGTACGTATGCATGACGTGATTCCAGTGATAAGTAACCTACGGCACTTGCTGACTACAATTACCTCGCCTTTTGAACGCCTTGGCCGGTGAAGTCTTGTTCCCTTTCTTATCAGATCCCTATTATTTTGCCGTATGTTGCGCAGGGTGGGTAAGACTGAACTTTGCAAGGCGCTCGCTGCTTACATGTTCGACACCGAGGAAGCTCTGGTGAGGACACGGGGACAGTTTGCTCGTGAAGAGAAGAAAAGTGGTTACTATTCGTACCAAACCCATTTTCTACGCCATCTTTTGGCATGTCGGGTTTCTCGTGAGGTTCCTGACAACTTTCGTGACATAGTCATGGCATCAGCAGAACATGATGTGACCTAACATAGTTTTGGCTATCGGGCGGTTTGAATGTCTTTGTGGCACTCTGCCGTGAGTGGCTATCTAAGGAAACACGCTCTTTGCTTGCAAATAGGGGATTCGTTTTTTTTTTCATCGCAGACCGCTGAAAACTGTACGTTTTGTTTTTCACGCTCAGGTGCGGATTGACATGTCCGAATACATGGAGAAATTCGCAGTTTCTCGCTTGGTTGGGGCACCGCCGGGATACGTGGGATACGAAGAAGGCGGACAACTTACCGACGCCATCAGGCAGAGACCCTACTCGGTTGTACTTTTCGACGAGATGTGAGCCCTGCCCACCCATTTTGCGTCTTACTCGTTTCTAAATTGCTGCACAAAAATATGAAGCGTGGGGACTCAGTGCCGAGAGCTCTGGCGACTTGCGCTAATCGTAGGGTGTGCATTCCGGTTGAAACAAAACAAAGGTGTTGGATAAAATGTCCACCCATGCGGAGGGGTGCAGGACGGCGATTTTGATGTTCGTCTTGAAAACTACAGTACAGCACGCTTATCGTATAAGTCTATGACTCTCGCACCCCTCCCACGGATCGGTTGCACCGCAGGGAAAAGGCGCATCCAGACGTCTTCAACATCATGCTGCAACTCCTCGATGATGGACGTGTCACTGACAGCAAGGGGAACGTGGTAAACTTCTGCAACTGCATCATCATTTTCACCTCCAACGTCGGCAGCCAAAACATTTTGGACGTTTCCTCAGAAGATGGTGCACGAGAGGTAAGTAGTGTACGCCTGCTGGCAAAACTCATTGCTATTAATGGTATGTTTCATAAGAATAATGGAAGGTTCCAAGGCGTGTTCATTTCGTAGGGTAGGTAGCATTACGGGCATAGTATCGGGTGAAATACGAGCTGCCCGACTACCCGGATATCGTATCTCGGTCCCAGCTTATGTGATATTTCGACGGGTATGGTATTGGGGGGCGGTAATATGAGTAATAATATTTATCCGTTTGAGGGTTCTACCCCATCCTACCCAGGTAGAGTAGAAACTCGGGTAAATATGGGTAAAAATCTAGGTAGACACGGGTATGATAGATATTTGGCGCTGTACTAAAGCTACCCGACTACCCGGGTATAGTGTCTCGATTCCAGGTTATGTAATATTACGACGGGTATGGTATTGGGGGGCAGTAGCGTAGGTAATATATATATCCATTGGGTGACCATACTTAGGTAGGTTACCCGGGTACCACGGAGTACATTCCCTACCAAACACACCTGGTATATCCCCTACCACAGAGTACATTGGAAGTTTCCCACGTCTCACAGCAACGGGCTTTTTAGTTCACGCGGAACGGAACGCGAATTCCATGGCCGGCGTTGACGTCGAAACGTACCCATTGTTGCAGCTTGCGGGTAACTGACGTTGCGATTTGTGTTCCTTGACAGGAGATGCGCGGCCTTGTCATGGAAGCAATGCGGGAGGGGTTCCGGCCCGAATTCCTGAACAGGATCGACGAGTTTGTTGTCTTCGACAGGCTTTCTGCTGTAGACATGCGCAAGATCAGCACCCTTGAGCTGAAGAAGGTCACTCTCCGGCTGGCAGACAAGAACATGACATTGGAGGCCACAGACGCCGCATTGGACTTCTTGTCTAGCGTCGGGTGAGTGAATTAACTGGTTAAACGCGTTTTGCTGGACACTGGTCGCACGTCATCGGCCGTTTGCCTCCCTTATCAGCCTGCTTCCGTATGACGTGATTAGAAGGGACACGCACGCTCAAATATAGTTCGGCCAACTATTTAGTTGTTGGTTTCCTCCGGTGTTTGTCATCTACTACCATGTACCAGGTACTTGACAATAATCACCGAATACTCCGCACTTTCCGTTCCATTTTCGTTCAAGGTACGACCCGGCCTACGGAGCTCGTCCTCTCAGACGGACAATCCAGCGCGAGGTTGAAACCGTTTTGGCCAAGCTCATTATTTCTGGCGAGATCACGGCGGGCGACGCTCTTGTGGCAGACGTGGTGAACGAACGGCTTTTGATTGCTGCGAAGGACGTGGTTGATAAGGATCCTAAGCCACCCGCGGCCGCGGGCGTGGATCGCTGAGATGTTGAATCACGTTTCATGTTTTACGCTTCGCACGGCGAGAGAGTTACAGTAGACGGTTGCTTATTAGGTTGGCACCGATATTTCGGCGCAAGCATCACGTTTTCACACGGCTCGACTACAGTTAAGGCCCGCTATTAAGAAATATCCCAGTAAGAAATTGAGGCTCGGCGTTTCACGAAATATAAGAAATTCGGTGTAAGAAATACAGCTCAAGGTGGCCGACAAAATAAAAAATAGCATCATAAGAAATAGCAGCGGACGACGTCCGCATGAAATAAGAAACGAGGTCGAATCGGAAACGTTGAACTAAATAAGAAACACGGATTGTAGTGCAGCGGGAATGTACAACACCCCCTGGACTCCTCCCTCTCAGTGTGGAGGTTCATGGCTGCGTTGCCTTTCGTTTTTTTTTCAGTTTTTTTTTCAAAAAATATTCAACCGGATATCCAGTCCCTGCCCCCAAAATTGTTAGCCGCTTTAGTTTGTGGAAGCCCTGTTCATTCTCCGGGGGTGATACGGCCCGCCCCACGTGGTCACGGCCCAGCGTGGCAACTTACAGAGAGTACCACCGATGGTATGTATGATGCAGCGCTACAGCTTATGTGCTATTACTATGTGGCAGAGTGGCAGGGGGCGCCCTGTATGTACGTTTCCGGCGAAATCAATCAGTATGTGTGTATCATACAACATACTTATCGGGGGCTGCAACATCAATATGAAACGCGATTTTCCCTTAGCATGGAAAAACGGACGAACCTGATTCTTGAGAGCTAACTGGGATAAGAAACTGTACATGAAGAAATGCAGCGGTTGATGTGAGCCCCAAAAATAAGAAATGACCCGTTTAAGAAATGCAGCGGTTGAAGAGAGCCCAGAGAAATAAGAAACGTCTCTTTAAGAAAAAAAT
>JAYJMJ010000218.1:599613-621483 GCA_036873875.1 Laminaria ephemera | reverse complement strand
CTGAAATCAAGTAACTCTACGGTGGCCGGAGGCGTCTTTTTTTTGCGGGGATATCGTTTTTATCTCTGGTCGCTGTCATCGTTTTTTGTGGTCGTTACACACAAAAGCGCACCCCTAACAGTATCATCACGGTGACGTCTTCCTTGTCGTAAGTCATTGGATTCTGGATTTCCTTTGCATGTCGATAGTATGATTGGGACAAGCGCTACACGTTGTCAGATGGAATAATAGTAAATACTCACATGATGCGCTGAGAGTCGAGTGCTTGAGGAACGACAAGGCCATAGCGAATGAGGGCGGGGGGGCGAAGGGAGATAGATAGCTGTGGTTCTGTGGCGTGCTCGTACGAGGCGTGATGCAGCAATGCTATGTATCGTGGATGCAATGCTACATATGAAAGGATACGCGTGGCTATTATGTTGTTTTACTTGAGAATAGACTGGAAATGTAGAAGAAAGCGGCCTCAAAAATCTAGTAAATACTAGGAAATAGACAGGAATTTACTTCAAGCGGACCCACTAAGTGCCATCAAAAAGTGCTCTCAGAATCTTATACCTGGTAATCGTTTTGTTTGCCCGAGAGGGAGAACCAATTAGTAAACTCTTAAGAATACTTGATGCAAAAGTGGTACACTATGGTGGCCAAATACGTACCTGGTACCGTGTAACTAGTTTTCCTGTGTGGAAGTTGGTAAGTTGCGGTCGCGGTCGTACGAAGCACATTACGAGAATATTTCGTCGCATGATCGACAATAACACGGAGTATAATAATAACATGGACGGAGTAGCTATCTTGCCAAAGGAAGTATGGACCTCCAGGAGCGAGCATCAAGGAATATTGCTGCAGGTCGGTCAGTACAACTAACCGGTACGGTACATCAAGCCGTAGAACGTGCATTATGTCGAGAGCTGACATACGATGGCACCCCCCATCCTCCCACTCTCATCTCATTTATCTTTGTCGACCAGAGGGCGCCTTTCCAACATCAACATCTTTCTTCTAGGCTGAAGCTCGCAACTTGGACTTTTGCCTAACAGCAATCCAAGCGCTTCTCTTTTGACTATTAATAGCATCAATCACTAGTCGGCCACATACATCGCCAACAGATATGACCAATGCATTTCAAACCGTATGTCCCATCGTCGCCCATCCTGCCTGCGCCACTTCCATCCCCCCGACTCACACCGAAGAACTGGCCGACACGTCGAATCTTATCTTGACTGCGCGCGGAAAGATACAGCGTTTCTGGGTGTGGAAAGAGATACCAGGTATCAGGTACTGATAATGGGGGTTGGAACTAAACGAACACAAATTGGTGCACATAATGGCTTGGAAAACGGTTTGTTAGCCAAATCGTGGTGCCCAAGGCACTAACAAGGCATCCGAAAAGGTGGGAATTGTCTAGGCCGCCGGTTTATGCGCCGGTTATCGATACTCGTAGCCGTATGGGGACCAATCTTTCCGGATTAGGTCGCTAAAGAAAGTTGAAAAAGTAGTTACTAATTGTAGTAGGCTTGGAGGGGACCAAAATCAGACAAAAATGTCAAGATGCTTCCATCCAGACAAAATTCCAGGATAGTGACGTCAGACAAGACGTTAGGATGTCAGACACTGCATTGTGATTGTTTTCAGAGAACCTCATTTGACACTGGGGAAGATTGCCACAGGCGGTCTTCTCTCGAAATTATCAAATACCCGCATGTAAGCCCTCAGGCGCTGGTCGTGGATAATAAAACTCCTCAGGAGGTAACGGCATTTTTTTTAACCCCTTCGCCCCTGCAAAAACTATTCCACACTACAGTACGTAGTTCCACATCGCTTGTCTCCCAAAACAAACAAAACGTGGATGCAGTTCTAAAGGGGCTAAAGACACACTCCAAAGCCTGGGATATCGTTGTTAATTAATCCAATAAAACAACTCGTTGAATCATTTACTAACTCCACTGAAAAGAACAACGAGCAATACGTCACGTGAACTATACACATACATCATGTATCAGTATTCAAGCACAAGGCAACTCCTTGCAAAACACAGTGACTAGGGTGCTCAAACATCTGCAAATCCGCTTCAAAGACTAACCCAACCCCCATTGCATTCCTCCGTTCCTGTGTTACATATACAGGGGTCTTAAAGGTATTCTGCATCTTCAGCTTCGACGCCTCAATGGGAATAACTTGCAAAATTGGGAGTTCTGTAACCAGCACTTTCGGGTCCTGTCGGACTAAGCAAGACTCCTGCATATCCCACGCCGCCCCCTCAAGATAAAGCCCAGATACATAACACCCTGTCTCCAATCGCTCTACGTCGCTAGCATTTGTGAATCGAGTCACTTGAGTGTATAATGTCGACTTATCAAGAGGCCATTGCTTCAATCGGCAGGTGGTTTGCACCAAAGCAGTAAGATAGCTCTCAGGAATATGTAGACCGGACAGCCACATGACCGCAGGTTCTCCGGCAGACAACCATACATCATATTGATTATATCTGCCCGAAAAATGCACCATCCAGCTACCTAATGGCTTCTGAGTGTTTGGGCATAACTTGCGCCAGGTACCAGGCAAGAACCCGTTGAAGAGTGAGTCCCCAAGATTATCGAGTTCGTCACTCATACCAATCTCTCCCGTAAGCGCTCTTCTCAAATCTTGAAGGGACGAAGCCATTCTCATCACAAGGCTGTTCCAACGCTCCAGCTCCTGGAGAAGTACCACTTGGCACGGACTCGGAGCCTGGCCCCCGCTACGTCCGGACAACTCCCGCCTTACATTCATCAGATCATAGCTCCCCACATCCATGCTCTCGATGGGAACCTTGCTTTCGATGTCCTTCGCTATGGAGACGATATAGTCCTCTCTTGACATACCACCATCTCCACCGGCCTTCCGAGGCTGAAGGCTGATTAAGTCTCTCCACATATTCTTCGTGGCATTAGTATAGTATCCAATTTCGGCATTTGGGTGAAGACCAAAAACGGCTGGAGAGTTCATCAAAGGCAGGGTCTCGATCATGTCCACGTAATTGCTGAGGCCACCAAGTTCGGGAAGTTCGTAATCAAAACCCGCTCGCGAAAAAAAGAACTTTTGGCAATCGTCGAACAAAAAGTCGCCCATGTATTCCTGCAAATATGTTGCCAGCACCCGCCGATCCATATCATCGGACACCCGACCTCCGTACATAGCATCTCCAATCAGGTATTTCAGGGAGCCCCACGGTAGGAGTTCGTCCCCGCTCTCAAACGCTTTCGTTAGGTAGAGAGAGAGAAGCCGTCGACTGATCATCAAATCAGACTCGTTAAAGTCGTACATCACGTTCCAACCTATTTTGCCGTATTTTCTCCTCTCCAGCACCACAGCATGCAAAAACGCAAGCACGTACAGGCATGGACGGAACGCCCAGTGCGGGCATTCATCAAGCGTGCTCTGGTCAATTTTGCTATACGTGGAGCGCATATTAAGCTTCAGACCGTCGGGCGGCTCAGTCACGACCTTTAGCGAGCGCTGCAAGATGCCGAGGGGGAATTTATCTGTTGGCTCCGTAGTCAGCCACAAACGGAAGTCTTTGTGCGGAGATTTCATGAGCTGCAGCGTCTTTTCCAGTTTTTTCAACCAAGACGCCAACAAATGACAGTTTTGAAGCAGCACCCAGTGCCCCTTCTGGTATCCCTGCTCCATCATTTGCTCCGCAAGCGGTCCTTGGCCCTGTCCCAAGGAGATGAACTTGAATTTCGTCCCGGTGAAGCCACGCTGATCTCCCAAATTCTGAATGTCGGATTGAGGATCAGCGCCCGGGGACAGGACGAAGACCATTGGCATCCCTGGGCTTGATTGCGCTAAAATTCTGGCGTAGTCCAGAACGGGCGGTTGAACATACTTGTCGCCCATTGTGTCCATCACCATAATCTTCACAGCGTTGTAGACGCGGTCGGGCCTGAAGCACCGGGTAACACAAAGCTTTTGAAGCGGGGTCAACTTAGCACCAAAGCCTCCAGGGAACCCAACATCTTCAGGTGCCTCCAAATTTTGCCATTCTCGCCACTCTGTCACCTCATTTTCGAAGTGCTCCACCAGGGCTCCATATAGCTCACCCATACCCGCAAGACACAGCAAATCCTTCCACCCCTGGTTACTCAGCCATGGGGCCGGTTTGCTCTTTCCCGGGAGATCGAGAGAAACGTCACCCTTCAAGAAAAAGTCGAGCTCCGTGCGATTGAGGGTGCCATCCCCGTCAAGAATCATGCATGTCATCTGGAACGAAAACATAAGTTTATGACGCTCGAATATTCCGGTGCAGGTATAGTCGTAGATATTGCGTGTGACGGCTATAACCATGTTGTTGATCCTGCCGTCAAGTACAACATCCTTCTTCGCGTCGTCGAGAGCTGCGTTAAACACTCCCAGGAACGAGTCTAAGCTTATCTCGTACATGCTCATGATGGCCGATAGGCCAGACTCCGCGAAGTACAGGATTGAGCCGCGCTTGGCGACAGGCTTGTAAACTGAACGTGCTTCGCCGATCTCCTCCTTAGTGAAGGCGGCCTTCTCCAGCTTGAGCTTAATTTCCTCCGCCTTACTCTTGGTATTCTCTAGAGTTTGGATGAGCTCCTCGTTGTCCAAAATGTTTCCCTGGCTGCTGCTTAGCTCCTTCAGAAGCGTATCTTCTAGAGATACAATTAGCTGTGCATTCTCACTCATATCTGACACGAGTGCTGCGTAACTCTCTTCTAGGTCTTGCCTTTCGTGAGCCACGACAACGTTGAGGAGTTGGTTCGCCAAACCATCCATCGTGACGCCGTAGTTGATTATCATCGTCTTCCCCATCACTTCCGGGCTGTAGTGTGGGTTTGCCAGTTTCGTGGTGAAAAATAGTCGGAACCCATCATCCCAGTCGACAATCTTGTCTCCGAGCGCAATGGTTTTTGACGCCCCGTCTTGGATGATGTTTTTCTCAAGAACAGGGTCAAGCATGGGGTCGAGATCTTCATCGATGCTCTCGAAAAGGAAAGGGTTTCCGAATTGGATGGCCAGCTCCAAGTGTTTCATGAAATCAGCCTCGTTCAAAGACTTGACGGTGAGGTTGCTGTCGGCATAGGTGTTCTTGATCCACGAGACAGCCTGTTGCTGAGGGTCTATACACAACGGAAACCTTGAAGCCTTGGTCGTGAGTATTCCGTTCTGCACGCTATGCTCGTCAGCGGGAAGGCCATGCGCTACCCATCCTTGGACTGTTGCATCTGTAGTGAGGAGAGCCTCGAGTCGGAAGGGCTGCATCAAGGGCACTTTCCGTTCACACAGATCGTTGAATAACCGCTGCTGCAGAAGTTCTGACCGGTAGTCTGTGGTGAATGCTCCGAGGTACGATAGGAAGGACGACGCCAAAAGGCAATCGCCGACAAGGCGTGCACCTTGCTCGTGCAAATTTCCAATATCTGTCGTCCATCGACTGCGTTCTCCTGCCAACCCTGTGATAAGCTTAGACGCTGCGGTGAGACGCTTCTCCATCAGGGATGCCTGAAGCTGAAGCTCTGTGAGCTCGCCGTTCGCCGTTGTGTAGTTGGCATTGAGCTCTGATATCTCTGCATTGAGTTGAGCAAGCAGGTCCATCAACTCCCCAAGGTCTTTCGTCGCCTGCTGCTGAGCTCTTTCCATGTCGCGAACTTTCAAGCGCAAGGGCTCCACGTTCGCTGCAATATCGTGGTACTTCGTGATGGCTGCCACCCATGTTAACAGCCCCAAGCCCGCCTTGCTTACGCTCTTCATGTTTTGAACCGTCAGATTGGGGTTTTTGAAGTATTTTTTAACTCCCTTGATCATTTTTTCCGTGATGCTATCCTTCGGGTAATTCTTGAGGTTGTCTAGCAACTTGGAGTTAGAAAGCATCTTTCTGGCGTCCCCCCATGTCTCCTCGTATCTTTCCCCGCCGGGACGAAGCAAGCAGCACTGTTCGTACGGTTCACACGGTTCATACGGAAAGGCGGTGCAATCGTGTCAGTTTACATCGGACGGCGCCAAAAAAACAAATCAGGCAAAAGAACAAATGCAATAATATTCCTGAAAGGTTGAGTTTCGCTACGCACGGTAATATTAATATAATCAACGTTATATTATAGCTTCCTCTGTCCCAAAACTAAAGTCATCTACGAGTATGGGGTGCAGATTGTACCAGCATCACAGAGGCGTTGACGATGACATAGTTGTCGTCGTTGGAAAGATATACTAAAGGAGCTGGTGGAGAAAAATAAAATGAAAACTGGCTTTTATTTCCTACAAATTAAATGATTACACGTAACCCAAGTTTGGGGCGTGTTCACCGATTTTGGTCGATTTAGGCCAACTTTGACCGTTTTCACGTCGCACAGAGGTGACTACATGACCGATTTGTTTCGGACGAGGCGTAGCTGGCGTCGATACAAAAAGAGAGCGAAAAACAAAAGCGTTTTTTCTTTTTTTGTCATTGTTTCCGACTTTTTCAGTTTTTCTTTGTGTGCTTTCTGGACGTTTTTAGCCCCCCGCAATGGGGGCGAAATACGGCCATTTTCGGGCTAACTGTTGTTTTTCCGGCCGTTCGCAAGCCTGGTGGAAGTGGCAAACGCACAAAAATGCTTTCAACCAAAAAAACGTCAAATAATTCAATTGCAAAAACAGAAAAATAATCCAACACGTTAAGGGCCTCTACAAATACAGATGATTTTACTTGTGGGACACAGAGAAGTAGTAGTTTAAAGATAGCCGAGTATTCTACTGTACCAGGGTGTGCATAATTCATTTCCGACGGTGTGCACCTGCATAGAAACGTCCTTTACAAGCTGGGGAGGGTTCGTGAAAGCCTTAATCTCGTCCAAATCCTTCTTGTCCAAATTCTCGAGGGCTGCTGCCGCCGCCTCAACAGCCGGAAGAGCTTCCATAAGTGCCTCGTCTGCAATCGCTTTTTCTTTGGAAATGATCTCGCTCTGCTCCTGGACGTACTGCTGCTTCACGCTGGCGTCTGCTTGTTGTTTGCTGGCCACGGCGCTTTTTGCCTGAATTTCGCTGATCATCGCTTCAACGTTTGTTGTCTTTTCATCGACGACTATCTTTTTTTCGCTGAGCTCGATTTGCATCTGGTCAACCGCGTCGGCCGCCTCGATAAGCTTTGTCAGACCGCCCTCCAGACGTTTCACGCTGGCCTCGATGGTGCGGTTGTTCTCTTTGAGTTCTGTGCGGTAATTCGCGATAAAGTCCAAGTAATTGGCGGGAGTGACGTAGTAGTGACGGCGCATCTCGTCGGCAAAACGCTCAGAAAAGACGACAACACTCTGGTGTGTAAAGACCAAGTGCCCTACTATCGGTTCCCTTAGCTCGTCGGGAAGCTGCTCATCCTGCAGGAAGTACTCCGCCACTTTTTGTAGGGCATCGGCCGGCCATGGCTGGAACCAGTCAATAACGCTCGCAGATACAAGGCCTGGGAAGCTACGGCACCGAACGCGGAGCTTGTCGCCAGATGGGCTCATGGCGAGCACCACGTGCAGATTATTCCTACATCTGTCCACAAAAAACGCCCAGCAGTTGTCGGGGGTGTCGACAATGCCGGCAGCCTTGACCTCTTTGCGCACGGCATTGATGCATTGGTCCATCTCGTCCTTCTCGAACAAAGCGGGCACCATGCCAGTGGTTAAGATGTTGTTGATGAATTCCAGGAAACCTTCCTCCACCACGTGGGCATCGGTGAACAGGAAAACAACCGGACCCGAGCCCAAAAGCTTGTACAGCTGCTTCAAGTCCTCCCGAAACTCCGCTTCTCCGTAGTTGCGCACAAGAGAAATCGAAAATACGGTATATCCAGCACAATACGCAGCCAGCTGTGTGAGCGACTTTTTTCCCGATCCGCCAACACCGACGAGCATGGCGTTCCCTCTTGGCATGCGAATAATTCGATAAATGCGCGTGAGATGGTCGAGGGCTGATTCGAAGAGGACCAAGTTCATCGGCTTGTGGTCCAGGTTATAGTTTTCGAGAACCTCTTCAAATACCTTGCGCGTGCGGCCATAGTCACCGAGATCTTGGTAGAGCTGCGGATCTTCCCCTTCGTCGACCAAGCGCTGAATAGCGAGGGCGTAGTCTCCCACCAAAAGAGGATTTTTCATTACGTACTCGGTGGAGTTAGGCCAAGCTGCTCGGGTGGCGCTTTCTATCTCGGTGTCGAGCATCGCCATGTCCTCTTTAAAGAGACGATCTCCGAACACTCGGATGCACTCGTTCCGCCAGAGTCTTACAAAAGAATCTGAGGTGCTGAACATGTCTTCGGTGGCGAGGCAAAGGCCTTCATATACCCGCGACAGATCGCGCAGGTTGAAGATGTAGTGGAACTTTGAAGGAGTGGGAGGGAGGCGCTCCACAATAATATTGTACAGCTTCAGCGTGACGTCGGTGACTTTGGACCCCGCTTCCTTCACCGGCTCCGTGAAGTTCACAATTTTTGCCGAAATAATGGAAGAGTATATGTGCTGCAGAACGGTTGCGCTGGGCTCGATGAGGTTGTACACGTTGAAGAGCGCGACAAACCTTGGGTCGACGTTGTTGCGCCCGCCGCCAGGTGGGCCCATCGCCGCTATGTAGCTTAGGTTCTTGATGTGCTTCAAGTTTAAATCCTTCCCGTGGTCGTACAAAGTGCCCTTGCTGATGAGAAAGAGCAAAAGGGCAATAGGCTGCTGCGTGCCGTAAGTGTCAACCTTGGGCATGTTCATGTCGTCGACGAAGACCACCAGAGTTTTTCCGGAAGGAGGGGCAAACGTCGACCCCGCGCGCTTGTCGATATTGGCCTCGATGCTCGTCTGCACGTTTCTTGCGGTCGTCCTGCTGCTAAAGTTGACAACTAGACGAGATGTCGTTTCTGCGTCGAGCTTGCTCATATAGTTGTGTATCGTGAGAGTCTTGGCGGTACCCGACTCGCCAACAAGCAACAGGGGCTTCTTCGGTGCCAGCGTCTGTAGAAGGTGCGTGTAGAGCACAGAGTCGGTCGTCGGCACCATAATCTGGTGGAAAAGGAAGGGGTCTGGTTGCTGGTACTCAGGTACTTTCGTCTGCCAATGTTCCCACTTGTGGTTTTCGACGTCGTAGAAGTGGCTGTACAGACTGCCTGACGGGATAGCCTCACCAGAGAGCTTCTTGATGAACTCGTCGAAGCGGTCACGGCTCTCTTTGACAAGAGCAGCTCCCATTGACCACACCAGGCAGAAAATATAGACGCCTTCAATGTCGTGTTTGTCTTCCAGCTCTTCCAGCTCTGGAGCGAGGAAAACATCTAAGCTGGAACATAGCTGTTTCACCAGATCTAAGTTGGGAATCGAAATGACCTGGCGCAGTTTCTCGACCTGTTGGCCGTCGACGAGCCCGGAGAGGACGTAGTCTACGCATCGCTTGACGTATTTCTTGTAGAGGGACATGAGCAACTCGGCGTATGCCTGCAGTTCCTCGGTCACAGTTACGCCGTCTCCACACCGAAGTCGCACCCACCGCTCATAGAACGGCGTGTATCCAAGATTTTTCGGGTCCACCCACACCATACCGCAGCGACTGATGGTGGCCGGCGACGCGTACTGCAGGTCAAACGTCTCACACACGAGTGCGCAATGGGGCTGTAGACGGATGCGCTCGCCATTGGGTAAAGTTAGCAGCTTGTTATCGTCCATGACGGAGTTCATGTTTTCCACCCACACCGCATCGACGTCCCCGTCGAAGATAATCAAGCGTACCTCGTTTTCCTTGCCAGGCAGAAGAGGTCCGTTCAGCTCACGGAAGAGCTTGGACAAAATTCCGTCGGTCCAATCGCGCGTGACAGGGTCCATGACTCCGTACAGCTCGTTTAAGGGCTGCTTTTTTGCGTTGAGGACGTACATTTTGACGACGGTTCCGTCCGCCGGCAAGCGAGCATTCTTCAGCGTCTCTAACACGAGAGTCTTACCACCGCCTGTGGGACCAACAATCATTGTCGTGTGCCGCACGATCTGCGTTTCGTACATCTGGATGCATTTGTCCACCTGCCAAGATTGATCATCGATGATCGATCGATCATCACAAGCATTCACCGAACGAACGTGACGTGGAAGGGGAGGTTTCAGGTTTCAGGTTTGAGGGCATACTATTACGGAGGACCACAGTAATCAGGACCCACGATATACACAAGAAACTATATACTACTAACCACATTTGGTCCTGATTACTATGTTCCCCCGTAATATTACTGTTACTATGATATTACTATAATTGCTACGACAAACAACGTATACCATCGTACTACTCTACTAATCTTGGTTCGGGAATGTGCAAACCAAGTAAACAGCACCTGTTCTCAATGATGCCCGGTCTCACAATGGTGCTATTACTACCTACCGTAACAAGGCCGACCTGGCCCTGTTGTGCGAAAAACAGCGACTTACCTGATCATCGAACACTTGGTCGTCGGAGCAGCGAAAGCCCTTGGTCTCTAACTCCTTTCTAACCTCAACTTTAAGGTGCTCGTACCCCACGCGCGGGCAGTCCATGTTGGGGAAAAGGTCGTTGATGAGACCTTTGAATAAAGGAACATCTTCAAAAACGAATTTTGGCATGTTGCTGTCGCGTAAAGCACGCATGAGCACCAAATCCTCTGGCATGTCTGAGTACTGTCTCTTTAGGCCTCCCGCCATAACCAAGACGGATTTAAGGGCACGTAGACCGAAATCGTAATGATACTGCTTTGAGAGCTGCTCCTTTGATAACTTGTACAGAACCGTCATCTTCTTGGCAAGAACCTGTTTTTTTGGGGGGGGAGGGGTGGACATGTGGAGAGCATAAGATGCGCTCCGATATGCCAGTTTATTTCATGTTGTGTGAAGGGCTATCATATTAATTGCACCAAACAGGCACACTGGAGTGCAGATTCCAGTACCAAACTAAAAAATGAATGGTTGAAGCAAGTGCAGCGAGGAAGCGAGGAAGCGAGGAAGCGAGCAAGCGAGGAGTGGCGTTAGGAAATATAGAGCTGATTTTTTACTTACCTTGGCCGCCTCAAATCCTTCGGAGAAGAGCATGATCTCGCAAATCTGTAGCAGGTCCGGCACAATCATCGTCACCGGTCGGAAGAGTGCCTTGAGGTTGTCCGGAAGCTCTGTCCGCCCTGCATAACCCGGGTTCATGGTGATGAACACTCCGCACGTTGCGAAACCGGCAACTCTTTTGATCTTGATCTCCCCCCCGACTCCAATGTCTACGGTGGGCTTACCGCTGATGAGAGAATTCTGGATGGCTTTCAGCTGGGCTGACACCACCGACAAAACCTCAATGTTGATGCGATTGAACTCGTCGAAGCACCCCCATGCCCCGACCTGCACGAGGCCCGCGAATATGGACCCCATCGCCTGAAACCAAAGCAAGAAGGCGTTTAAAACAGAGTGACATAGTGACAGCGAGCGTTGCAAGGGCATTCCACCTAAAACGCCGCCTTCCTTGTACAATTGTGCGGTTGTTGCCTTGCAAGCATCATTACGAGCATGCTACGAGCACGCAGGAAGCATAACAATTGCCGAAACATTGATCAACTACGAGTATCAATATTTATGGTATAAGAGTGGGCGCGATATCATTAGACTACAGTTGAAAATAACATAACATGGTACTAATTATTGATTGCTCCATTTGCCATATGACAATGCGTAGCGCTGGTTCCACTCATACTAAAATAATACTAAAATAATACATAAAATATCAACAATGCTCAGTGAGTGTCACCTTGTAGTCAAGCCCCTCGCCACAGTTGATTACAAAGCAGGGGAGGGCCAAAGACTTGGCCAAGTCCTTAGTCGTTTCCGTTTTGCCTGTGCCGGCTGGGCCGGCAGGAGCTCCACCCAATTTGAAAGTGAGTGCTTGCGTCAACGTCATGTAGCAACGATCAGTCAGCGGGGTGATCACCAAGCGCCCGTTCATACCCATGTACTCGTACCCATAGCTGAAAGTTCCAGTGCATTGCCTAATGATGCAGTCATCCACATCTCGATCCCAGTAAAATCGCAGCTGGCTTTCCCACGCAAACTCCTTTGCATTCAGAATAGACTCCCTGACAAAGCCGTCAACAATATCTCTTGCGTGCACGTCAATAATGAGGAGCGTGTTGACTTTTTTTCTTGCGTGGTTGGTCAGCTTCTCTCGGACAAGAGCGACGAGAGCGTTGAGTTGCGAAGTAAGCTTGGCCTCCAGGTCCTTGATGGCGTACTTGTTACCATCTGCTACCTGCCGAAAAACGTCCTCCACCTGCTCGTGCATTGTGCAGCCGCCGTGGGTCGATGTGGTCGATGTGGTCGTTATGCGGGTTGAATCAAGCTATGAATGGCCCGGCTCTACGGTACTAGACTATGCGTAGCTCAAGTTATTACTGAAATGTGTCTGAGGGTGCTGACTGAAAAAAGGTACCAGTAACCAGTAGTCTCTAGTAAATAATAGGAGCTCTTGGTAATGTGACGATAGCACTATTAGTAGAACCTGTGGCATACGTAGAATAGATAACATCTTCCTAAACGGTCTCTGCGTCCCAATCTGGAGACAGACGAGGCATTGCTCTAAGTTGCGCTGCAAGTTGGTGTGATGCGTACTCGTTATTCAATGTAACACCCTCGTAGAATTAATTTATTATTAAAAAAACTATCGTACCTCCCAGGTCCACCATATTTGGCTGCCGACGAGCGAAACCATGCCGAGAACGCTTGTTATCCACTCCTGACGCTCTTCGTTGGCGTATCGAAACACCCCTTCTTTCGTGATAGAGCGGAGGGAATTGCTCATTTCGTTTTCGACGGCAGTCATCCAGACTTCTACAGCTCCTTCCACCGCCACAGGCGCTCTAAGCTGATACGATTCCCCTTCGCTGGAGCCCATCCCCAGCACCTGTTTTCCACCTCTTCCAAATGACAGGGACTTGACGTTGTCGAACAGCTTCAGAAGGTGAACCTGAAGGCGTGCAAACCATAAAGCTTATATATTACATGCATGCACGTGTGACAGATTTCTAGTATACTATTTGTATTTGGTATTTGGAGGTCAGAGTATTTGAATTTGGTTTGTTTATTTGGAGGTCAGATCCCTCTTCGGTACAAGTTGTAAACGTATTATAGAGGGCATTGTGCAGTGGTGTGGTACGTTCTCCGAAAGCTTGGAAGTAAGTGCACAGTGTACAAGACGTCACCTTCCGCGACGAAACTTCTCGCAAGAAAAAAACGCCCAAAAACACAAAAAACACAAAAGACCAACGATGAAAGACGCTACGTACGTATTTTATCTAAAAATTATGATTTTCCATGCAGATGGTCCGTCTCGCTTGCAAACCTGAATGGAGGTCGGGTCGCTGGAACCCAGGACTGACAGCAATTCGTCGTCCGAGATGAAGAAGAAGCGAGGGAACGAGTTTCTCTTCGTATCCAAGTAGTTAGAAAGCGATTTCTGGGTGGCGTCCAAGCGATCGCTTAGGCTTTCCAGCGTCTCCAGGCGGTTTTCGGAGGTACAGGCCTCCACGACGTTGGGGTTCTGGTAAGTCTGAGTCATTATCTGTATTGCGGAGGGGAGGAGGGTCACCCAAAAGGCAAGAGGTGATGATTCGACAATGTTAACAATGTCAACTATAGTACGGTGTACGGTATGAATGTTCCTTCAGCGTGGGCCTACCTTCACGGGAACAAATGCGACACGAGCAGCAACAACCAGCAGCATTGTAGTTTAGTGCGTGTACGTAGCTGAATGAAGCAAAGAATACGCCACAGAAAAAAAAAATCGTGGTTCCGACTGCAAAAACAATGTTTTGTTTTGTTGTTTTTTCCTTCTTTCTCGCCATATCGGTCAGATAGCGGTCCCTTCCGCCCTGCAGTGTGACTTAGGACTCCTCTCCCCCCCACACTTCTGTTCCTGCCTTATCTTGCGCGGCGCGTTGAAAACGGCACAGTACTCCCTCCGCTCGTTGTTCGTCGCTCGTCGCTCGTCATCCGCCAGGCCATGAGGTACTATATATGCAATTAATCAACTACCTGTATACTATAATGAAGACAACACACCCCCCGGGATGATTTTCCGAGACGATTTCCCCCAAACCAAGGGGGTCACACACAACGAAGATACCCTGGGAATGATAATGGTGGCGTTAGAAAGACACCATCGAAGGCTTTCCATGGACGCATCGCTCGGCGTTTGCACTCTTAGACTACCCGCTGTCGAGAAAACATGAAGAAAACATGGAAATTCGTCTGAGGAGGTGTTGTGTTGTTATCTTGATTATAATATACGGCATCAAGCCGTCGGAGCATATTTTTTTGTATGAGTTGTGCATGTACTTGCCTGCTTGAATGCCTTGTCGATAGCGTCGAACTTTTTGGCCTCCTCCGGCAATTGTAGGCGAATGTCTTCAGCTCCGACAAAGATACTCTCCAAGTACATCCACTTTCGCTGCACCGTGTACCACATGTCTAGCGTCTCGTTCACTCGATTCAGGGTGCGCTCCCAAGTTCGCACCTGTTTTGGCATGTATGGCAATGGATGCGGGCAATGGATGCGGGCAATGGGTGCGGGCAATAGATGCGGGCAATGGATGCGAGTAATTGATACCTGCTACGAGCAAGTGAGTGCCACGACACTTGTTTAGTCCAGTATAGTGTAATGTGTAATGTTCTAATGTAATCTTTGTCGTTCTAAATAAACCGCCTATTAATAGTAATAGTAATAGTAATAGTTGATTGCCTGGCATGGATCCCCGCCATGCGTGGTGCGCTCCAAAATAGTACCAGGGTATTTGTAAAACATTAAAACGGTACCAGTACGTGACAACCTCCAGATCGACGAGTGAGCGCCATCTCATTAGCAGCACGTACCTGGCACTAATAATATGTACCTGGTAGTATGTATCAAAATGAAGGCAAGTACGGGGGGGAAGAGAAGATACCTGTGACCACGGGTCGTTCAGAAGGCCGCTAAGGGTAAAATCCTCCCACGAATTACGTTGAAAAGAAAAACTGATGCATAAGAAAACCAAAACAAAAAATCGTACCTGGTCAGCGAAGCTCCCCACAAATCTGCTGGAAGACATGGTCTGCAGGTTGAGCAAGTTGTCCTCTAGCTCCGTTTTGATTTCATCGGAAGCCTTGAGCACGAAGCTCCTGTCGACGCCGTTCTTTTGATATTTGGCCAGGACGAGGTCTGTCTTTCTCCACGTTGCCTCGACCTTCCGAATCTCATTCTCAATTTTGAGCTCTTGCACGGACTCGTTGACGATATCGTCGATGTCAGCCGTGAAACGGTGAAGTTCCATCTGAAAAATGTTGCCTAGCGTAAGCGCCTTGAAGTTGTTGGGATCGAACTTGACGCCAGTCATCTGCAGGGTCAAGGACGAAAGAAGTCATGGGCGATGGATGACGGTCGAGATTTGTTGTTTGGTGTGGGTCGTGGGGGTTCTGTTGCAGCGATGTGCGCCAAGAAGTAATACGTTGATGCGTGTCGACTGACCGGACCGGTGTCTCGCGGAGGATCCATTGTATAGGTAGATATCTAGCTGTCCGGAAGGCTCTCTGCGAGGTAACATTTGGAGGTTTAAAGGATACTTTCCCGAGATGGGAACGTCTTCCCATGTGTGCGGAAAACCCTAAAAACGCAAAGCATTTCCTGGTGTTCACTCAACGCCACCCAAAGAGCAAATAAGCTCAACCACCTGTCCATCTGTGTCAGAAGATACTTTCCCCGTTCACCTGTCCACCTGTCGTGCCTATACCCTACACATATCGTCCGCAACACGTTTGGTGCCTCGCATTTCAACCACGTTGTCTATTCTAGCAATCGAAAATCTGTGGGAATCTGATGGTCGGAGGATCTAGCCTGGAAGTACTTCGCCCTCTCTCTGCAAATAGCTCGAGACAACGGGGTGATCCAGTCTCGGAAGTAGCAATCCCGGTCTACTTGTTGACCGAGGCTCAGCCTCACTGTAACATCCTGGTCTACAGAACCTGTTTTATTTTGTTGGTTGTTGTTTGGTTGGACGGAGGGGGGGGTTCCAAACGCCTACAGAAACTACAATTCAAGACATTCAAGCTCATGCTGCACATATTATTCGGAAGACAAAAATAATAACGATACTCGTAGGATGTAGACTCACTTACTGTGATCTCGGAACATCCGGAGGTTGCCCTCGGCATATTCTCCCACCTCTTTGCCACCCTCAGCTCTTAATTGCCGACGGGAAAATTGTTTTTCAGGAACGATCCTGGGACTGATTTTTTTTTCCTTTTTTTCCTTTTTTTCTTTTTTTTGTTTTGTTTTTGAACCTGCTTCTTTCGCGCACACCTCGAAGGCACAAACCAAGCTCCGATAGTCACAGTAGTATCTAATCTACGTACCGCAAGCACAGCAGAACAGTATGAAATCGACCCTACACAGAGCAGCAAAGTTCATACAGCAGTACGTTTGTGTTGACCAGAGTGCGACAACACAAACAAGCAAGCAGACAAGAGCAAAAGTGTTGCCGAGAGCCATCATGTACGGGCATATTTTTATTATTCCTTTTCTTCTTTTTTTTGTTGTTGCTCTTTGAATATTGCGTTATAAGCCACCAACAACCAACATCTAATTTTGATTTTTTCCAAGTACCGCTGTGGCGCTCAGCCCTGTGGCAGACCGCCGTCTAGACGTAATATACAATTTTTAGACTGAAATATCTTAAGGTGTGACTGACGTGTCCAAAAACAGCAGTCTCTTTGCTGACACTTCAACCACGCTGCTGCGTGTGTGTGTTTTTTGCTAAACTGCTTTTTCCACCCATCGACATCCAGCGCACCCAGTGTCCATACCGATTCGTCATCCTAGAGAGACAAAAAAGCTCTAGTCACGAAACCTTGAGACAGAAATATACATCGCAAATACTACAGCAAGATACCAGGTACAACATACGGTATACTCATGCATGTGGTGTCCGGGTTGTTTTCCTGGAGCATGGCGGCGAGGCTCTTGGCATTTTCAAGTCGCCAGTTTGCACCTATAATCGATCATGGACTTTTGTCTGCTTCACATAATCTGTTCTATTTTTCCTTCCTGGGCGAGCGTAGCGGGCGGCGAATGCCGCCCGCGGAGCGAAGCGCCTTGTACCTACCTACGATCGCACTATATCTCACCTCGATGAGCTTTTGCCAGTGCCTCGGCTTCATGGCCTCGTTCTTGAGGTTGACAATGAGGGGAATGCTGTCTTTGAAGTTGAAGATACGTGCCTCGACTGCCCGGAACGTTGGGTGTTCCTTGAACTGTTTCTCCTTGCGGACCTTTTTCTCGAGTACCTCCACCCCTCGCTGGAGCGAGCTGACGTCAAGATCGCCCCATGGTGTGGCACTGTTGCTATCCTCGAAATCGCGCTGTTCTTGGTATAGGTCGTATATCCGGCCAAGCTTGTCCAATTCTGCGACGACTCTCTGCAGCTCGGGGTATTCCGTGGTCTCCAAGGCGAAGAGCCCTTCCGCATTAACCAGCTCCAATTTCCTTGACATGCACACCTGATTGTGCACGACGTAATCAACATCATGTGATGCGGTGCTTTCGTTCAGTTGTCATGAATTCATGCATAATACCCCGCGGTATTAGTTATGTACTTCGAAGGATACTCTTAATCGCAATAGGTTACATATTAAGCATGCATACTACGCACACTATGCACACTCACCTTGACCCTCTGTTGGTATTCGCCAAGGAGGCGAAGTCCATCCTCTAGCTCCGTGTTAGAATTCCCGGGACCGGTTGCTTTGAAACTGATCTCCATTTCCTTCAACTCTTCGTGAAACTCCACCGCTTGCTCCTTCGTTACCTCCCGGAACCGCTCTTTGACCTTCACCAGGCACAGGTCTTTCGTCTTAGCCTCGATGAACAACGCCTGCCATCTGCGAGCGATCCCCTCTGCCTTGGCCATTTCGTCTGGCGGGACAGGGATAGCGTATTGCTGCAAAGTGCGGTACCGCTCCATGGTGTCGAGGTAGCTGAGCTCGATGTCCATGCCCATGCTAGAAACATCGGCGATGGTGTTCAGGACAAACTTCAGGGCGTCCAAATCTTGAGGATCTGCCCGGAGGTCTGTTTCCAACTGCAGAAACACCCAACGAAGATCGTCGGGGGGGGGAGGTGTTATTAATTTCTGGTATGTAAAAATATGAGAGCTTGACACTTGTGACGACTCGTGACTCGTGAGTATTCGAATACTCAGTTGGGTAATTGGGTGTGGGAGGTCTTTACGTGTTGACGTTTTGACGTTTTTTCATTCGTAGTAGCAGTTGAGCAGACGATGCAAAAGACCTCACGGGCGGAAAAAAACCGATTCAATCGAAACCGAGTGAGGCGGACGCGCAACAGACCAAAACAACAGAATAAGGATGCTCGCACAAGAATGGAGTAGAATGAGAACGACAACCCCACAAAACCACAAATCCAGGTCCACAACTTCTGTGCTTAGATATCAATAGGTAGCGTTTGCACTTGTCTACCGCCATTATGCCTGTTTTCCTGGGTGGTATGCGTCCCCTCACGGGCAGGAGGGTTTTGGTGTTCTTGCATAAATACTACTACTACATTGCCGTTAAGTAGGCTAGGCTAACCTGAGTCATCTTGGCACACAGTTCTTCAAGAAGCGTCGACGAGCACTGGTGTAGCACAGCTCCGTAGTCCGCTTTCCACTGGTCTGCTTGAGCAGCAATCCCGACAGCGACCGCGTAGCAGTCCACACGAATGAAATCCACGTCCTTTTCGCTCGGCTGCGCCCTGACTGTCACGGCCAACAACTCGTAGCTGGCGATGCGCGTATCGAAGTAAACACATGTGTGCTTTTTTTCGGGCAGTTTATCCAACGCTTTCTTTCGCTTGGGGTTCCACAAGTTGTAGACAGTGTCGTACCGCCGCCAGCCATCGAAGTACTTGTTCATCATGGAAAATACCTTGTGAACTGCCTGGTTGAGTTGAAGCATGAGCTTGATCACGTGGGGGTTCTTGCTCATGTCTTGATAGAACGAAAACACCAGCGGTTCCTCTTCCTCGTGCACCACCTGTGGTGCCAGAACGGCCGCATGAAAACATAATAACATAACAACCTAGTCAGAAACACAGCTGGCTTGTGGGATGCGGTATACTTTAAAATATACCTATGATATATTTCAGGCGTAGAATACACTTTTTTTCATTTTCAGACCTCTCCCGCGGCCGACCGCCTTCGCGTGGTTTCTGCGCCTGGGTCCGCCTCGGTCGCAACGGCTGACACCGCGGATCAGCTCGCGCGGCGCCGCACGTGCTCGCGCGAGGCCTCGATATCGCACTCTACGACGGGTTCTCCGCAATCTAATATTACTGAATCTAATACCAGGTATTGCTGAGAGTATGTTGTTCACCTGCGGTGCCGTTTGGCAGCAGGTACCGTGCATCCAGCGCACAAACATGCGTGCCGATTCAACGATATTCTTGACCGATTTGGTGAGGTACTTGTAGATATCGTTGACGGTCGGAGTGACGACGAGATCCTTGCCGTTGAGGTTGGCTTTCACTTCGCACAGCGGTGGGCGATCTTTGCTCTGCAGCAATGCGAGGAATGTGGCCATGCTGGAGATGATGCATTTGGTGATGGCGTTAAAGATACACTTCTCCCAGTAGTGATAGTACCCCGCCAAAGACTGCGACATGCCTGTGTTGGTGCCAGCTACGACCTCTTCCACCTGGGCATGTGCACGGAGGATCCGGCAGCGAGGAGGGGTCGGGGGGGGCACGGTACCGGCGATATTCGATATCGCACAAAGGGCACTTTCTCTACCGTATCGCATCACCGTCCCAGATATCTAGCCATGTTCATATTTGGCGATTACGACTGGCATAATTACGCTGGTCGGCGGGAACGGTATATCGGTGTCAAGAATAAAAACAACCTTACAATACGCGCAAGTTTTTCGGTTTGCTGATTAATGTCATCCAGCGATCAAGTTAAGTTTGAGTAAGCAGAAGGAATCGTCTCGATGCCACTCGTTTGCACAGTATCGGTGTGGCATTAAAAGCGTATCTGCCATAATTTTCAAAGGCGCAAGGTGAAAAAATAATGTATCGTACAACATCGGAAATAGGCTGTTTCGAAGAAACAAGGTACCGTCGTTCTGCTTTGCTTTTGTTGCCCCTTCGCTCCTTTTGAGACGACACGAACATGACACCAACATGGTGTGTCAGGTTTCTACTCGAAATCCCTTGCTGATACGGCAAACACTTTGATTCGAAGGAGAGAAAGAGAAGCTTGCGCGGTCAAGGGAGCCACATCAAAGGATTAAAGCTGGACAGGGTGTACGACCAACTAAATTGCACCCTGCCCGCCATTAAGGCACGCACACACGCCCAAACAAAGCAAACGGTTTATGTGACTCACCTTGATGAGTAGACTCTCGATGCTGTTGTACTGTTGCACCAAAGCATCGAGTCGTGCCATACGCTTGGTCTCTAACGAGTCGTAAAATTCCGCCACATCCATGGGAGCGCGAGGCCCATCGGGCGTCTCGAAGTCCTTCTCTTGCATGAGAACCATGTTGGAGATGCTGTCAACGAGGAAAAGAAAGGATACGACGACGACTATGTCTGGTCAATATTGCCGTGCGCCGTGCAGTACACGCTGTCGAAGAGTATGTGAAAAGTGCCTCAGTGGGGACGAAGGATGTCGGTGCTGGGTAGGTCCCTTTCCGCCCTAAGTTCACTGGTGTCGCGTTCATCTCCACGAATAATAACTCAAAGGTCAAAACACAACAGAAAAGGAAAATGTGAAATGAAAGAAGGTGAATGATCAATCAGGATCCTGTAGATGATCCCCTGTAAACGTACCGCCTGTGGGAAGCGTGACTTCACGTATATACTCTACAACACATGAGAAATCTGACCTAAATTCATATATAACGCGTACATAGTTTACTCATCTGCGTACGGCACTCCATAACATTAGCCCACCCTGAATAGCCGTAGATGAAGATCACACAACGATCAAAGGATGTCAACAATAACATCCAGAAGACGGAAAGAGGGTCGAAGATGCGGCTATTCGAAACATAAATTAGGCTATACATCTCCCCTTCAACTCGTAATGAGGCTTAGACGCCAAACGTGCTATCTACTGTTAACACTACTATAGTGTAGAGCCCTACGTACTACTACTGTTACAATTGCCCCCACTAGTTATACTACTACTACTACTACTACTGCTAGCTGTACTATGCTACTTATACGAGGTACGTGTATATGCTGTGTCGGTAGATATGGAGAGGGTACCATGCGCCGAAAAGGCGCCAAATAAAAAACGACTCCGCTGCTGGTAATATACATACACCATGACGCCATAAAAAAAGAGCAAGATTGATATCGTACCTGGACACTACCTCCCTTATCATGGTGGAACTCTTGTGGATTTGGCTGACTATGCCGGAGAACTCGTTGAGTGCCTTGTTGCAAGTCTCAATGAAGGAAGGGATCCTTTGACTGTTCCAGTTGAGCGGGGTGAATCCCGTGTTGAGTACGGCCTGTAGGTGCTGCAGCTGCCGCGATAGCAAGCGTGTTTCCACTTGCGACAGGCTGCGAACTAGGGCATCGTAGTTGTTAAGCATGAGATGCATGTCTTGAATGTACTTGTGGTACTTGTCTTCTTGGAGTGCCACGTTGAGTGCGGCCTCAGGCACCTGAGAGGGGTAGGGGTAGGGGTCGGGGTCGGGGTCGGGGTCGGGGTATGGGTAGGGATAGGGGTAACGGTAAGGTTAGGGGTAGGGGTAGGGGTGGGGGTCGGGGTAGGGATAGGGGTAGGGGTAAGGGTCGGGGTAAGGGGCGGGGGACGGGTAGGGGTAGGGGGAGGGTTGGGGGTAG
>JAYJMJ010000218.1:536907-547994 GCA_036873875.1 Laminaria ephemera | reverse complement strand
TGCACTCGGGGGGGCTCGAACCCGCGACATCGACCTTAGTGGTTACGCGGTTAACCCACTAGACCATCGGGGACGCCTGCCACGTAACAGCTACCATATGTTTATGCATCAGCAGCAGCAGTAGCAGCAAGGCAACAGCAGTAGTAGCAGCAGCAGCAGCGCTGGAGCAGTAGCAGTGTGCTTCTTCTGCAGCAGAAACACACACTGTATATCACTGTCCCCTCCTGAAACAACGCACAATATATATGTCAAAACCCCCAATCAGTTATAGATCGACCCTGCCAACCCTCGACCGACTCGGCATCACCTCGCGCCTTGACCCTCCCCGATACAGTCGAGGCCGGCGGGCACGATGGTTGACAAAGCAAGCCTAAAACATATCATCTTCTCAAAACACGGGGAGGAGCTCGATTCCAGTCGAACGATTTCCGAGGTCGATGGATATTGTACATGCCTGGTATATTTTTACCCGTAGCATAATATACTAGCACTAACACTGCTGCCAGTTACGCAGTCGTTGAGTATTCATATTAGTGGATGTATTGTACAAGCAGTCCGGGAGTGCTCTATACTGAACTAAGCCCCTCCCCCGCCCCCCTGTCCCCATGCCCTGTTGTACCTGATGGTGTGCCTTGATGGTGTACCTTGATGGTGTACCTTATACCTTATGGTATGAATCCATTGCTACCGGCGGCCATGTCTGCGTGCGAAGGTGGTTCTCGCAAGAAGCTCGATCAGTGATCGATCGCATCCTTGTGCCCGACCCTACCCAGCGCCTCACCCTCGCACAAATGAAGGTAAGATATTACTGCTAAAATATTAATAGTACGTACTCGCAGTCCTTGCGTGTACGAGTAGATAAGTGCAATACAACATTAGCCGAGCGTAAGCGTTTGTGTCTTTCGTCGTTAAGTGCGACCTTTCCGTAGTACGTTGGGCTGGTATCATACCTATCTTATAGAGCTGTGATATGTACCAATATATGTTGTGTGTGTATAGCTTAGACGCTAACCCCCGAACGGTCGACGTCATCTCATTATTAGAGTGTAGTTCGTATTGCGGTTAAATTATTAATAATAGGTTTGCATTACATGAGTCCCTTTGGGATTGGAGAAGAAAAAATATATCGAAAAAAAAGGACGATTGCAGCGTCGCCACACTACGAAGAGCAGCCCGGGCTGCTAGGTTGGGGTGTGTGTCAGAAGGGCAACATAGGGAGATGTACGACCGACGCGCAGCATCGTGATACGTGTGCTGCTTTACCCCTTTACTATCAATTGACGGTTGATAACACCGCACTTCTCGTGTTTTATGTCGCTATCCGTGGGTCCCAAAAGGGTTAATAGTATGTACCATGGTGTGCATATATGCATGTGCGTACTGGTAGGAGGCGATCTGTCTAGTATGTGGTGGTTGCTTTACTGTTTGCTGTATCATAGCTGCCGGCAATGTGCCTGTGTGGCTGTATATGGCTTCACATATCGTCACTGTCGTTTCCCGTAACTTATGCAAGCTATCTGGTATAATCTTGCATCCCTGGTTGAATCTGTTTTTAGGCGCACCCGTTCTGGGAAGCTGGCGACGAAGTGGGTACCACACCGTCAGTGCCTGATGTCATCGTTCCTACCGAGGACGAACTTAATTCTGCAGTACAGGTACGTGCCAGCGCGGTCGGCTTCACTCCAATTTCAGGGTGTATACCGTGCCTGTGATACCTGTTGTACATACTTGTGAGAACTGGTGATGGCATCTCGTGCGATAGTGGGGATTTCTCGCTGTAGGCATAGCGACTTGATCATGCGTGTCATGCGTGTCATACGTATAACACTTCTAACACTTGTAACATCACATAACGTATACGATGACACGATGACATGTCTGCGAGAAAAGAAAGACTTAAAATTTCACCGTCTTGTATTAATAGTGTGAAAGAGAGCAGGCCTGCAAGGTGTCGAGCTCGAAGGTGCACACGACGCTGCACGTCACTGCAGTTGTATTGGTGTCTGTACGTAGCGTGCAGTGATTGCTCCCGGCATTACTGCATGTGTACCCAGTACGTGAAGCGTATGTAGTGCGTTACGAAGTTGTTTAGGACTTTCCATGCGTTGCTCGAGTTTGATGTAGCGTACGTGCAATGGCTTCGGGTTACTGGCGCATCTCCTGTAATCTCTGTCATCGAGAGGTGTTGCGGTAGCATGTCGTGGCTACAGATAGTAGCGATCACCTCTGTTCCGTTGGACGAGCAATAGGCCTTACTAGCATGGCTCGAGGAGAAGGAGCATGGTTCAGACGAACCCACTTTCTTTGTGACAACGGATGTACTCGTTACGTACGGCATCGAGCGCTGCTGCGATAGCATGCCGTAAACTACAGTAGCGGTCACTTCTGTTTTCTCGGATGGGCATTAGACGTCTATTAATACGAGTTTACAGCAGTGTTAGCATGGCTCGAACAGAACGAGTATGGTTC
This sequence comes from Laminaria ephemera, assembly GCA_036873875.1. NCBI lineage: Eukaryota > Phaeophyceae > Laminariales > Laminariaceae > Laminaria > Laminaria ephemera. Next base: position 545,525 of record JAYJMJ010000218.1, on the reverse strand, counting down.
AAACGAACCCACTTTTTTTTCTGACGACGGGTGTACTTGTCCGGTGTTCTTGTCCGGCAGGAGGGAGTGGAGCCGGAGAAGACGGAGCAGGAGGGCATCATGGAGCCCCCTTCTGTAGGAGACATGGAGCAGACCTCCACCCGCAGAGGCTCGGTTCGCCTCAACACCTTCGAGACAATGCTGGACCCCTCCGAGATTGTCAACACCCTTGCCAAGGTAAGGTCAAGGCACCATACTGTCGTAGTTACAGTAGTTCTGACGCCTACGGCCCCGGCACACTTGTTCGTCTTGCTGCACACTGCAGACTCGTTGCGTGGCTGACGTTGGCATTGTTCCCGTAGATGGCAGATTTTGTTTTCCCTTTGTGACAAGTGATAATAATTAAAAATAGACACTATTAATAGTATACTTACAAAGTACCTTCCGAGTCTTGCAGCAACGACCATCCAACGCTACGCTTACGCACCGTAGTGTTGGATCGTTGTACTATTTTTATCAAAAGCCGAAAATACGCCTCAGCTGTAAGGAGTTCGTCGAACATAAACTTTGCAAGCTGTGTTTGATACGTTTTGTATGGTAACATCGCCCTCGGGGAATAATGTAATACCCTTCATAAGCACCTTGTACCATGCGCCTAATAATGTGCTTGTGTTGTATGTACCTGCATCCTTTGACGTAATTTTGCAATTTTGTATTTTTCAGGCACTGCAGGAAATGAACTGCGAGCTCCGGGTGTTCGAAGCGTCGAACAAGATGAAGGCATGCCTCATGACAGCTAAGGGGATGGTCGGCGTGGTTTTACAAGTGTATGCGTCTGATGGAGCGGGTACTCCGAGCATGGTAGAGGTCAGTCATGTTGAGTCTTAAGGATGAGGTAGCCAGCGAGTGAGGGCTAGGGCTCGGTTTAGGAATGTGCTACTCGTACTGTACTACTGTACTGGTATCTGGCGTGGTGAATATGTGATCTTTCCTGGCCCCCTCTTGGTCCCGCTTCGGTTCAGCTGTTTTTTAGCTTTTGTCACGCCGAGACCCTACTTTTTGTAGACGCGAAGTCACAGAAACATTTAGATTACTCTCCCTTCTCCTATGTCGATTCCTACTGTTGATGCGTACTGGTAGGCACCCGTACATCATTACAAAGAGCTGCAAGTGTCTTCGTCCCGTTCGTGTGTTTTGGGTCCAGCCGCGCGTATTTCCCTGGTATTTGGTATAGATGCGGAGCAGCAAGTCTTGATAGAGCTACAGCAACAGCTCGAGGGCTCTACTATTGTATACCACTATTGTATACCAGGGTATACACCAGTACCAATATATTACTATTGATATTGGCGTTAGATTAACGCTATATTCCACGGTACAAATACCAGGTATGATATGTTACACACGGTACACGGTATATTAACATGTCCGTTTCCCGTGACTCGTGTCTTGATTCTGGTGATTATGATAGATCCGCCGGGGAAAAGGCGACAACCTGGAATTCTCAAAGTTCTGCAAGGAGCTCATGGATGTCAAGCTGGCCGGCGTGGTTCACAACACAAATATCGACAGCGTCGGCGAACCAGTAGCTGCGGCGTGAGAGCCTCAAATTATAGCTGCGGGGTGAGGCGTGTGTGCCAAACGCGCCCTTCCTCCTTAAGCCCTCCTTGTATAAGTCCCCGTACAGTCCTCGTACAGAAACTAGCACACGCTCTCTGGACGGGGATGGCGATATTGATGGCGATGGCAATCGATGGCGATGACGATGGTGCGCGAGAAGAGTGTGATAGGAGAGCAAGTCGGGCCGGCCCAGAGTGGACCGGGGGCTGCCACGCTTAACAGTCTACTTCGATCGCGTTGGGAGCGACCATGAACGGTCGCCATGTTACCCCTCTGTTGCCATGGTTTGCCATGGGTTACGCAATAGGTTGCCATGGGTTTTGCCATAGCGGGCAAATTTGGAGGGTGGCCGCGGCATGCGCGGTACTGGCTCACACCGCGACCGCTGCCTTTGCTCTCAGCTTAGATCTCAGCTCAGACCTGAGAAGAGCCTGGAGAGCGTGAAAAGAGGCCTTGTATGAGTGGAGTAAGGTGGGGTGGTTGGGCCGTGCGGAGGCGTTTTGATGCTTGTTATAAGAGCGCGTGCACCGCGCTTCGGAGTAACCCTAGTAACCCTATAGAGTATTTGGTAGCCCTTATGGGACCATAGCTTATCTATATCCAGATACTGCAGTGGAAGTGGCACATGATTCCTTCCTTGGGAGGGAGCTCAACTTGTGATTATATTTTCTGTATTTGACACTACAGCAGTATTGATACGCGTAGTACGTTCTTGTTCGGTATGTAGAATTGTCGCCTGACCACCGATTTGAGCAGGAGAGATTTCGTCCTGTTTTGTACTCGGGAACAGGCGATGGGTCCCCCTAAACTTTGCCGGTTTTGCTTTCGCTCGGTAGGTTCTGTTTTTCGCCGCGTCTGCTCACTACGATGTACTCGCTCGTGCTTGTAGCGTTGTGGCGTTTTTATCGTATTAGATAATTCCAAGTTCTACCACGTTTTTGCGATGGGGATGTCTTCGGTGGTATTTCGCATCACAGGTTGGCAGCGCGTGGTAGGGTCTGCTGTTCATGTGTATAATAATATTTTGTCGAGCGCCAATCAAGCGGTGTTAGGTAACTATCAGGGGACTACCGAAGTAAACGCAGAGGGGGGACGGCGGCCTGTCTTTTCCACAGGTCTGGTATCAATATTAATATCAATAGCCCTGATGCAGGGCCGTGTCTTTTCAACGAATCAGACAATGAAATATCCTGTTCGTGATACAACAACGGATCGCTTTGGGTGCACGTGTAGATATGGGAGCAATCACTGCTCTTTTACGGAGATTCCGCTATTACGGCTATTCCGTACCAGGTATATTCTTACGAAGTCTCTTTCAATCTGTACAAACTGGGAATCCATACCATCTATGGATATCAACGTGGCTGCCTACCCTTCCAATAAGCCCTTGATGACAACTTTCTCTTCTACCTCCTCAGCTAGGTCAAGCAGCCCATCCGGCAGATCCATGAGAACAGTACAATTTTCCCCGTTAACCCTGACGACCGGTACCAAGGCTGGCACGAAAGGTATATAGCACTGCTTCGGCACATCGGTGGGCTTATCCAAAGGGAGGCGCAACTCCAGCATATCGCTGGCAAGCCCAACGGTAGAAGAGAGGTCGTCCCCCAATACAACACCAACCACTTCCCCCAGATAGACAGATTCGTCATCCATGCGATACGCACGCGCCCCTACGAGGTCCCTAACCATGTACTCATTTTCTTCCAAGTCTACTTCTTCATCCTCTAGAACGTAGACCTTGTGTCCACGCAATGCTGCGGCAGCGTCTCTTGTACCGATACCCTTCAAAAGCATCAAAAACAATTGCAGCAAGCACGGCAGCGATAGGCGTTGTTGCAAGGCAAGGGTTAGCGAACGCACGTCAGAGAAGGGCCAGAGATAAAAAACGGAATATTTGTGGGGTGTTTTATTATATTCCGCATAACTCTATGGCCACACGAGCGACCTAGAAACATTAATATCCTCGAGCATACCAGGTATACTTAGAGGTATACGAAGTATTTACATTGTTCGTACGTAGTGCTCGGCAGGCGTTGCCGAGCTATCCCCCAAAGGTTTGGTGTTGAGTTACTGCTGCGAACATGCATCGACAAAAAATCTACGAGGTAGGGAGTTAGCCACAAAAAGGTATGCCAGGGGTGGTTTGCTCCACTTGCCGTATAAGGGAAACTTGCCCCAGGCACCATACTTGAAGTATCGACATGATGAGCCATTCACTGGTGACTGTACGTCTACTGTTCACGGTGTAGAACCGAACCACGGTATTTGCATAATCCTACGGTGCCGTGCGGTGCTGTGCGGACGTCTGTATTTGATAATCGTGCGGTGCGGTGCGGTTTGAAATCGTTCTGGGTGGTTCGGTAAACACCGGTAATCAACCGTACCGCACTGCACCGTGACAAACTTGCTTTTAAAGGCCCTAAGGCCTTTTCATGGTTGATATTTTTGTGAGTCAAAAGGTGCGGTTCGGTGCGGATTTTAATGTTCAGAATCGTACGGTGCGGTGCGGTGTGGATTTACAATTTTGAGAATCGCACGGTGCGGTGCGATGCGGTTTTGTTAAAGGCAAAGTCGTACGGTGCCGCGCGGTGCGGTGCCGAAAACCCGCACTGAACCAAACCACACCGTAAGAAAAAACCTCACCGCAAACAACCCTGAAAACTTATAAGCCAGATGAAAATATCGACTTGACGAGAGGTGGGCTGCAGAGCTACAGTTTGTTAAAAAGTGGGCAGCAAATAACTCACCTCGAACTGCAACAAGAATATCTCTTCTTTCTGCCACCTGCCCCCAATGAGTTCCACGTCTCGCGGAAATCTCCTGTTGGGCGCCTTGATGTACTTGACGCCAGTTGTACACAGCCTCTTCATCGCGAAATCGGAACACGATCGCACCTTTACTTCACCCTTAATCCCATGCGCACCTTGAATTTGCCCGACCTATTAATACGAGTGCCAAGCGACCAGCGAGTTGCGGATGCATGCAAATTCAGCAAAGGAGATGCTGTGTGTACGCAAAGGAACGAAGAATAGGTAATTTAGGAGCCTAGATATACATAGGTACACCAAGATTTTCCAATCGAGAGGCAATGACGCAGGAATGCACCTCTAAAAGTAAGAAGACATACATGTACAGCTACAGCTCGAGTGCTAATACATAAAAAACAGTATACATGGTACGTGTAATAGCACCTTCATTGCAACCCTCAATTATAGCATCATAGCGGGATCAACGGAGCGCCCCGTCTTCGCAAAAGGGTCTTGGGATATCGTAGTGTTGTTTGCATGGTACGATATGACACCGGCTGGGAAGGAATTGCCTCTATTTCCCGCTGTGCAATACCCCAGTTTAAATGTTTAAATGGTAAATATAAATTGTAGGAGTATGCATCACACCGGCGGAGGGCGAGGTAAGGGCTATCGCCCGGTAGTAAGGGGAAATGCCGCCTTCACCGCACAGCATGTATCATACTGGTAAGCTGCTTGAGCTGCTCGTCCTGTTGAGCTTGATGTGCCATACGATGCAAAGCGTCATACATGATACACTACAGTGGTTTTGCCTCGGTCTTGCCGCTCTCTCGTCGCGACGAGCGCGGGCCGGCCAAGCGCAAAGACAACGCTTTCCCTCTCATGAGCAACCCCCCCCCCCGGACCCACTGCCAAAATCGGGGCCGAAACATCCCAGGACGGCGCATTCGCAAGGCAGACCACACAAATTCAAGTATGACATCAACATTCAACATCAACAGTATAACAATGTCAAGAGCAACAGCAACAAGAACAAGACGAACCACAACAACCACCATTTTGATTGTGACACTCACGCTGCACATTGTCGGATGGCAAATGAAATAATAATCAGCAGAACAATAATGTCAAGAACAACACCAAGAAGAACAACAACAACCAACACCAAGAAGCAGAACAACAACCAACAACAACAACAACGACAACAATAACAACAACAACAATAACAACAACAACAGCAACAACTGCAACAGCAACAGCAACAGCAATATCATTTCGTTTTACATATCCAGATAAGCACGACGACAAGCACAGTGAAGAGGCCGAGTTCTCACCTCGATGTATCCGAAAGTCGACGGGTCGTACGGGTCGATGTCCTCTTCGTCGGGATAGTATATCTCCCCTCGCTCTAGTCGACGCTGCTCCCTCCTCTCTTCCAACTCCTCCAGCTCCTTTCGCGCTCGAGCTTCCGCCTCGCCGACAGTTTTAGAGGCCTGCTGCAACTGTTTTTCCCAAGGATCTATCTCTGCAGTTTTGCTTTCAGAGGAGTACTTGTTGGAATGGCGCCTCCTCTTCTTGCCTGCATGCTTGCCCTTCCCCGCGCCGAATGCCGCTTCCAAGCTGTTATCATTAGTAGCATCCTTACCCTTACCCTCGTCCTGAGTTTGCGCAATGTCTGCTGCGCGGACCTGAAGGACGGAAGAAAAACGAAATCAATAGTCAAACCAGTGAACGCCATGTGTCATCGGGCTCAGGGGTATGAGATGGACATGTGACATGCGGATGACACGTACTGCTGTCAATATGTACGGTACCTGGTACAGACCACTACTCCCATACTCAATGAACACTTCAATGCAGTGGGGGTTCCACTATAGTGCGGTTCCATTTAGTTCGAGGTCCCACTGTAGTGCGGTGAAATTTGCTTGTCACGACTTTGTCCCACGTTGGTGCGGTTGTCGCACTAACTACCGGTCCTTCATTTTTGCAATCAATCCCTTCATTATACTGGGCCCGTCACGCCTCCGACTCACTAGAAACGGCAATTCAGTACAGGACAGCAAGACAGCAGTACCAGCGCAACGACAATGCAACAGCAGTCACAAACAGCAAGTACTAGTTGTGGACTATGGAGCTCTGATCAACGTTGGTGCGGTCCCCGCACTATTCTTATAGCTGCAATACACCATACTTTCTGTATATCCCACTTTAGTGCGGTACCGTACTCTATCGGGGCCTGCTTTATTGCGGTACCGCACTATACCGGGATAGTGCGGGGTCCCAATTTAGTGCGGTTATCGTCGTCTAGCGAGGCACCGCACTCAAGTGGGACCCCCACTGTATCAAGGTCATTTTACTGCTGAAAACAGCAACAGCCGCAATTAGCGAGGCACCGCACTCAAGTGGGACCTCCACTGTGCCATTATACAGCTGAAAACAGCAACAGCCATAGCAACAACAATGACAACGACAACGACAACGGCAACAACGACAGCGACGACGACCACAACAACAACAACAACCACAACAACAACAACAACAACAACAACAACAATAGCATCCTTGTACATGGCAGTCCAGCCCCCCACGTCGCTTCCCGAACGTATCACCTTGACACAGACATCTTGAACACCCTCCTCCGACTCCGCCACCATCAACGGCACCGTCAACGGAAAGGATGACAGCGCCCCTCTTCTGCACGGGAAGGTCCCTCGCGAGCATGGTCGCCGGGGGATGCTACTGCGAACACGCTCGTGCCGTACTCGTAGCCCGACAGAATGCTGCGCGACTCGGCTTGGCAAAGGCGAGCGGGGATGAAACGATTGCAGCACGAAAGCCAAGCTTTCCGTTGCCAAAACCAGGGACAACCCTCTTGCTATTCGCGATATTGGCATCACCATGTTATGCTGTAGCAGTAGTTAAAACTCCGTGTGAACTGCAGTGAGCGAGTGACACGTCAACCGCGCTGGCACCGGCACACCGCCGCACAGCAGCAACTTTAGCCAGGGAGAAGGAAACGTTATCCCTCTAAAACACTGCCTCCATATATTTGGAGCACCTTTAGAATGTCCCGCTTTTCAGCTGCCTCCATATCTTTGGAGCACCTTTATCAACTTCAACCGCCCTCTTGCTACCTCGGGTATCCTATCTGCACCTGCGCAGAACTCGCTGCGATAGAAGCTCCGCAATGGTGGGGTCAGCACGTGGCTTCGTATTTATAGCGGTGCTTTTCGTGTCATGTCTCCTTTACGCTACAATACTGATGTTCCCTGCTACAGTGCTGCTGATTCCCTTGGTACCACGTCCTGTGTACCGTGGAGCTCGGCGGGTGTACCGAAGATGGACGGGGTGGGTTGGGTACCTCTTCTTGGCCATGGCAGCGTACTTGCTGGAAAACTTCTGCAACATCAAGGTGCAGTGCTGCACAGATACTCGTAGAACAGAGAATAATGCGTTGGCTTGGCTGATTGCGTTGAATCGATCGTATAAACGATTATTCCCGAATCCCACACAAACGCGCAGGATAAAACCCGCGGGAAAAATCTCGAGGAATGCCCTGGAAAATTAGATACCCCCACTCCACTGCCCCTAACTGCCGCGTACTGGCTCGCCCCAAGTGCAGAACGCACCGACAAAAACAAAGCTGCCGGTCGTTGGTGGTCAATTTCAATGTCGCACGTCGGGCCAGACTAACCCGACAGCTGATCTAACCCTAACCCTAACCCCAATCCTTTGGGAGGCTCGAGATCGGCAGGGGCAGTCGCGCGGCACCGCAGCGTGTTTTGGTTGCGTTTTTCCCGGTGACTTTAGTCCTGGGTTCTGTCGCGAAATTGTTCGACAATCCCCAAATCCCCTGCTTTTCAACATTATTTTCAGGTCTAATTCCGTCATTTTCTCGCCATCCCCTCCCCTACTTAATCCAACTTCATAAGCAATCTGGATCTGTCGCCAACACACCTTGGACAATAGATACAACAATGCTATATTGCTTCGACAATAGACGAGGGGGAAAATCTATCGATACGTATTGTCTGCGACAATAGACAAGGGAGGAATCTATCGATATATATTGTCGGCGACAATAGATTGTTGAAGGTGCCTATGTGCCTATCGATAAATATTGTCGGCGACAATAGACTGTGGAAGGCGTCTATCGAGATATAGTCGGTGACAATAGACTGTGGAAGGTGTTTATCGATAGATATTGTCGGCGACAATAGACTGGTGATACTATCGATCGATAGATATTGTCCACCACAATAGATTGTG
>JAYJMJ010000218.1:503298-513807 GCA_036873875.1 Laminaria ephemera | reverse complement strand
GGGAGTCGCCGACCTATATCCTTCATGAGGACATACACAATCCGTAACACGCGCGATCGGAGTATCACACACAGCTTTCAAAGATGATTTATGATTTTTCGACGAAATCCTAGATCTCACAGCTGTAGTGTATTTTTAATTTTTTATGAAAGTAAGTGACCTCAAGATTTAATCCGAACAATACTAAGGAAACGTTGCCGCAAAATGGAGCGGGTGGCATGTACCGTATTACAGCAATACACCTGGTACCAGTATGCACTGCGCCTTCAACCCGAATGCTTGAGGAAGTCAAGGGGGATAATTGAGCATGCTGGCACCTACCTTCCCTTCAACCCAAACAAGTGAGGAAGTCACGGGGTAAAATTGAGCATGCTAGCGCTTGTCGTTGAACTTTTGCGATGTGAACTACTTTAATACCTGGTAGTGTGAAGTAGCCGCGCTTGGCGTTACCCCTTGCGATGCGACCTCGTGTGAAATGACCCTGTTCCTTCGATACCCGGTTTGACTTGAGGTGATTCACGTGATTTTTTGTGACACGATTGTGCAGGGTGCATGAAGGGAGGGTCGCGGTCGGTGAAGGAGCACAAATGGTTTTCCGGCATGGACTGGGAAGCGGTATACAAGGGACAGGTGAGCAACGAGCACCTACTGCACTACTTCCAGCCCAGTTCTTTGGTAGACGGTCAACGATGTGTCTCCTACGTACCTGGTGTTAATTATTATTATTATTTAATTATTATTATTGTGGTTGCCATCCGACAATGTGCAGCATGAAAAAGCTTCAATGTCGATCACTCCTAAACATTTCCAAAAAGAAGATGGAATATCATGATTAATAGTACCTGGTATGTTTTTACCATCCTCTAAAGGTCGATCACTCACAAACATTGTAAACATCCCCAGAAAGAAAAACTATAACGTGGGCTTTTCGGTTATGGCAGCTACAAGATGGTATACCACTGCATCGCTCGCTCCGGTAGTTGTCCCTTCGTTGTCCCGATTGGCTTTCCCTCTTCCCGCTTCGCTCTTCCTTCTTCCGCCCCCCCCCTTGCATTGTCGTTCCGTTGAACAAGTGGACGATTGGACGATTGTCGTGGATGAAAGAACGATTACATGATTGCACCGTTGTACGGCTGATCAATATCACGATTGAACGATTGAACGATTGAACGATTGAACGATTGAACGACTGGTCGAGTCTCGCAGATGGAAGAACGATTGGAAGGTTGGACGATTGAACGATTACACGATCGAACAATGGAACGATTGAACTTACGCTGTCGCTCCGCCGATTTCGTGTCGCAGATGGAAGCGCCTTTTCTCCCGAAAGTTTCGTTACCCCAGTATCGCTCGCTCCCGTAGATATCCCGATTGTCGCCCCCTCTTCCCTGTCTGCCAAACGCTCTGCCCGTTGTGTTGTGGTTCCATTCAACGATTGAACGGTTAATGGAAATGGAAGAACGATTGAACGATTGAGTGACTGAACCATTATTATTTTTATTCCATTTGGCATCTGACAATGTGTAGCAACCATTGAACGATTGGACGATTGGATGTTTTATGGGTTTCTCTTGTTTTTCTTCTACTTTCTGGGAATGTTTATGAGTGATCGACATTGAAGCTATTAATAATGCTGCACATTAGAGGATGGCAAACATGATAATATTGATTGATTGAATGAACGATTGATTGATTGAACGATTGAGCGATTGAAGGATTGAGCGATTGAACGATTGAACTTGCACTCGTTCAATTGCACGATGTAACTTGTTTCGCAGATGGAAGTGCTTTTTCCCTGATGCTTCTTCCCTCTTCGCTTTTCCCTCTTCCCTCCTCTACTTTTCAATGTTGTTTCGTTGAACGATCGACCAATGTAACTTGTGTTGCAGATGGAAGCGCCTTTTCTGCCGAAGGTTAAGGGAGGGGGCGACACTTCTAACTTCGAGACCTATCCAGAATCGGTGGACGACGACTCGCCGCCACTCAGCGCCCACGAAAACTCCCTCTTCGAAGCCTTGGACAAGTTTTAGTCTTTCAATGAGCACGCATGTCAAACCATGTATGTGTGTGCGGCAATTTTCTCTTCGAAGTAGAAGCCCTGGACAAGTTTTAGTCTTTTACTGCACACGCATACGCAAGCCAGCCATATTTGAACGTGCGGCAGTTCTCGTTTGGAAGTCTTGGACAAGTGTTAGTGCGCAAGCAGGCCAACCATGTATGTATGTGCGGCTTCAGGCACCACCGGAACTACTACCTGGTACTGTAGTTGTAGCATTAACGTAAGGTATACCACTCTGTACGGAATTTTAAGGACGACGCGGTAGTCATGATAATACCCCAATGGTCCCTATAGTTCGGTCTAGAGTGGTAGGTGAGATTGATCAACGGCGATTGATTGCACTTGACCATAACCTTAACACTCAAGGTGCGGGAAGGATCGAGGAAGGATTGAATGCATGCGTAGGAAATCGCATGCAAGATGAAGGAAGGTTGAACGCAGGCGTTGAACGGGATTTATAGTCTGGTCGCGCTTTGTTGTTCGTGAAGTTGCCGCGGCCTCGTGTTATCAGGTTTTCGTTTGTCTGCGGGCTAAGGTTAAGAGCAAGCACCAAGCACCAAGGTGCAGACGCTAGCAGCAAGCAGCAAGCAGCTTGCACGTCATAGCACACGGCTGTATAGGGGTGCATATTAATAGGTTCGTATGAATAGGTTTCTTCCCCATGCGAAAGGAAGGATACCGGTATCGAGGCAGCAACGAAGCAGGCAACACGAATGGAACGCAAATGGTGATACACACCATTATTGGGATATAATATATAAGCATACCAGGGGTAACATTAATCGGGAAATAATTGTGTGCCTATACGTTGCTTGGGCACCAGAGTCCGGGGGCCTTCATTTTATCTTTTTTTTTTTAGTGTGTATGTCGGATTTTATTTCATTCCAGATATTATGATCTACATAACAAAACGTTTCACGCTCTGCTTTCTTTCGCTGGGGATGCCATTTTTTACCGCTGCATTCTGAACGCACCTGGTACTGAATAATGAAGTGCGGTGAAGTTTGTGGAACGCGTGGAATGCAGTGTACAACTCTGCACTCTGCAAGGGTTGTTGTAAAAAGTCAATCAATGTTGTAGATAGGTTTTATCTGTAGTGTAGGTATGAATAGTACGAGAACCGTTTCTTCGTACCGGTTTTAACGATTTTTAGCGGAATACAACCAACGACTAGTCTGGAAAGGGTTTGGTCTGGGTGCAACATCAATCGACAACCATTCTTACACGTACGCCACTGGTGTATGCCTGGGTGATATGGTTTCGTTATCTCGCCGCTCCTCTGCGTGCGCCTAAAGGTCTTGTGTGTTGAACATCATGACATGATGAGAACATCATGACACGATATCACCATTATTTGCATGTAAGCCACTTGAAACGGGGGTCGACCCCTGCTCAGTGTTTTGCGTCCGCACGTCGACGATTCAGTATACCGGGTGCAATTCCCAAGAGTTTTCTCTTCGGTTTTCCCTCTCGGGAATATCGTTTTTGAAGCAAATTAAAGATTTGAAGCACCTTTCGAAGCAAATTTCCTGTACGATTTTGAACGTCTTTTGAAGCCAATTTCCGAAACGATTTTTGAAACACCCTTTGCTCGATCACTTTCTTCTGCCGATTCTAGTGTTTTTTTCCTTCGCTCCCTCACCCCCACCGCGCCCGTACCCATACAACTCGCACACCATCTCCCACACGATAGCATTGCATCGGCCCTTCTCTCAGCCCCTGGCACGCGCTATGGCCTTCACACCAGCATCGCATCGGTCCTACTCTCAGCTCCTGGCATGCGCTAGGGCCTTCAAACCAAATATCAGCTCCATGTGTTTTCCTGTTGTCGTGCATACCATCAATGTCCCATCGATTCCGCCGTTTCAAATCCAATCGATGCGTCTGCGCAAATCTCGCAAAGAAATATTTGCTTACGGCATAGTTGGGACCATGAAGGGTCTGGCTGCTTTCCTCGCCTTGGTCTGTGTTATGCCAAATAGCGAAGGCGGCAACTAAAACACTTCGCCCCCCTCGACGGCAAACGTTAAACTTCCCACCCCCGTAGAATGGCACGCTTGTGCTTGCAATATCAGCCGATCGCCCTGACAGTCTTCCTGCAAGAACGATCGTGCCTCGGCCGCTCCTAGTACCTCGAAGATTCGTCTGTATGTCCGCCGTCCTGCATGCTTTAAGGAACAAGCCCGTATCCAAGACACGCTCAAGATAGCTTGTCCTCTGCCCGAGGGGTTCGATGGTGATAAAGGCCATCGCTTGCTTGCCTGGCATGTCAGCGAGACAGCGCACCAGGCGATACGCGAACCGCTGTCTCTCACTACCTTCACCGCGCGGTCAATGGCGTACTCCTCGGTGCCGATCGAACGCTACGGTAGGGGTGCATCTCATTTATCTGGGGCTCCTGATTTGAGGAACTCGATACGTACCTCACCCAAAACTAAACTTTTTTTTGAGAAAAAATGCACGCGTCACCGGATGAACAAGCCCGTGACTTCGGTTTACAAAACGAGTGAAATTTTAGAACACAAACAACATTCCAACGTCATCGGGGAAAATCGTCGGTTAAGGAGCTCCGTCAGCCAGAAATGTTTTTACCACATACTAGTGCCATCCCTATCGTAGCATGCGTCATCCCTCCTTCCCCAGTGATGCTGACGTTGGCACTTTCCAGGTGCGAAATCAAATGCGCTGTCGAGGCGTGCCCTTTGGGGGTAGCACCACCGTCTTGGCGGGGTTGGCCATGATGCCGATGTCGGTCTAGCTCGCGCCGGACGAAGGTGATATCTCAAGCCGTGTTAGCCGTGACCCCCGCAAGGCTGAGAGATATGTCGCCTATGTGTGCGAGGACTTCCACTACTTCTCCCTCGGACTCCTCTCGGAAACGCTTCAGCCCCGGCCGCAACGCCGGACAGAAAATCTCTGGCCCTCTAAGGTCCCCCTGTGGGCCCCACTGGAGCAAGCAATCGTCCGGGTCCCCCTGGAGTTCACCCGGACGCGTTCTACGATAGCGGTAGCACTTTTTGGCGACATTGTTTCTAACTGACGGGGTCTCCAAACTGAGAAACTGCTTAATCGATCAACTAATCGATCAACTAATCGATCAACTACCATTAGTGCTTTACATTATCGTTCGCTATTATATACCCAGGCCATGAGGTTTTTCAACGGGTTTCACTTCTTTGTTTTTTCTCAAAGTCAGTATAGAGCTTACCAGGTATCAGGTAAGGAGCCTCAGAAAAAATGTATGCACCCCTACCGTGGCACGAGCCTCCGGAAAAAAACGTCACCTGGTGTCGCACCATAGTAGTTCGTCACAAATAGCGTGTGTGCTGGAACGCAGTTGACCACCTCCTCAAGCACCATCGCCCTGTTGACCGTGGTAAAGGCCTGTTGACTGAGTTGACGGCTTGTTGACCGTATTTAAGCCCTGTTAGCCGTGTTGAAGGCCTGTTGACCTTGTCGAAGACTTGTTGACCGTGTTGAAGCCGTGTTGACCGTACCGTGTTGAAGGCCTGTTGACCTTGTTGAAGGCCTGTTGATCTTGCTGACGGCTTGTTGATCGTGTTGAAGGCCTGTTGACCTTGTTGAAGACCTGTTGACCTTGCTGACGGCTTGTTGACCGTGTTGAAGGCCCGTTGACTGTGTTGAAGGCCTGTTGACCATGTTGAAGGCCTGTTGACCGTGTTGAAGGTTTGTTGACCGTGCCGACGGCTTGTTGACCGTGTTGACGGCCTGTTGACCGTGTTGAAGGCCTGTTGACCGTGTTGATGGTCTGTTGACCTTGTTGACGGCGTGTTGATCGTGTTGACGGCATGTTGAGCTTGTTGAAGACCTTGTTGAAGGCCTGTTGACCGTGTTGAAGACCTTGTTGACGGCTTGTTAACCGTGTTGACGGCCTGTTGACGATGTTGAAGGCTTGTTGACCGTGTTGCAGGCCTGTTGACCGTGTTGAAGACCTGTTGACCGTGTTGAAGATCTGTTGGCCGTGTTGAAGACCCGCTGACCTTGCTGAATGCCTGTTGACCGTGCGGAATGCCTGTTGACCGTATTGATGGCATGTTGACCTTGTTGAAGACCTTATTGGAGGCCTGTTGACCGTGTTGATGGCCTGTTGACCGTGTTGAAGACCTTGTTGACGGCTTGTTAACCGTGTTGACGGCCTGTTGATGATGTTGAAGGCTTGTTGACCGTGTTGAAGTTCCGTTGACCGCGTTGAAGGCCTGTTGACCTTGTTGAAGGCCTATTGACCGTGCTGAAGACTTGTTGACCGTGTTGAAGGCTTGTTGACCGTTTCAAAGTCGTTAGAGCACTAGACGAGAACAAGCCAAGTGCCCGTGCCGTGTAACGCTCGTTCCCTCAGTCCCACGTGCTCTACCCCTCCTGGCACCGCGACCCCCAACCGCCTCACCTCACAAATTACCTCCTCCAGCCGTGACTGTCACTGCTGTCACACAGAGCCCCAGCGGTAGTGAGCTGCATCCACGCCATGCGAAAGCAAACCGACCGACACTTTTCCTTAACGCGGTGAGGCTGGACTGTAAGAAAAGCTGCCAGAACTCCGGCGGGAACGCATCCCGCTCGTCGACGATTCTCCTCGATTTTATTGTCATGCCCCGACCAAAGGCGAAAGTCCTCCCGCCCGATGTCGGTGTAAATGATGGACTGGAGGTGCGACAATTGTTGACCATCATTTCCGGGGCCCGACAGAACGTTGCGGGAACTGATGGTACTGAAGAGTACTACAGTGGCGACAGCGCTGGTTGTAGGAGCATGGGCAGCCCTTCTCCGCGAGTGGACGGCAGAGCCTCTGGCATACGGGCCAGAGGATGAGTCCCGGTCGTACCTGACTGCGACGGGCGAGAGGACCCTAGCTGCTGGGCCGACACGTGCTGTGATAGGGGTAGCACGTTTTTGCCAAAATATTTATAACTGACAGGACTCCTCAACTGAGGAAATACCCAATGTCGTTGCAATTTTATTGGTGTTTGTTTCCTGATGGTCAAGGAGTCTCAAAGGTTTATCCGGTGGCGGACAGTAGCTGGGTAGAGGGGTCGATTGCCGACAGAGAAGAGTAGAAGTATCAATATATTAACCGCGCTCCCCCAGCGTCTACGTAGCCATCATCTAAATATAGAAGACGTGTACCTGGTATATATTATTAAGTATCTCCTGAGCACAGCGTGGAGTGCCTCGAGTAAAGAGGAAGCGGCAAAAAGACAGAAAATAATTCCGCCAACTCGGGGATATTCCGCCGTGTATTTCCCACTACAATAATCCCAAAGTGCCATTGGAACTCCCTAGCACCGCCAACCATTGCCATATCCGTACCACGCATCAAAGCACAATCAACAGCCTCCCTGCTTTGTAATTGGTACGGTATGGTACCATATTATCATTTCCTCAAGGTAAAACGAGTCCAAAATCCCATTTTCAAAAGTCCAAAATCAGTTATCTGCTTCCCCAAATTTCCATCAGAATTTTTCAATACTGAAAAGCAAACGAATCTCATTTTCACCATTAAAAATCTTTCGACTAAAACACATATCTTCAATCCATGATCCTCCCATTTCCCAATCCTACTCCTCTTAAATATCCTCGATCCAAACCGTGTTTTTAGGCCTCCAGAGTCATCAGTAAGCCTCTCGTCTCACGTTCCGAGTACATCAGCCACATATGTGAAATTTCGAGAAATCATGCCCTCCCCAGCATGGAAACATTTCTCGCCATCGTCAGAGGAAAAATCAACTCGTAAATCACACTTGTAAAATCACGCGTATCGCAGATTTATACTGACAGAGTATTGTGCAACTAACAAAGATGAATATGTCATGTAGCATTCCATCAAATGCATGATTTCTGTCTAACCAGCGCCGATCTGGTTTTGCTTATACCAGGCTTTCAACACGCGTTGGATTTACAAGACTCTTTGTTTAGAACATAAACATGCGCTTCTTCAACTACGGACATGCATTCTTACTGTTACTCCAAACCCCGCATTGACCTGCAGACCTGGTCTTGTTTTCACTGATCAACTCCTGGGATCTCTCCTTCGGGTATTTATAGTCATAAAGACAGACTGAACAAGTATTGGTGACTCGCAGACCTGGTCAGGGGGATTTACCGTCATTACCTACGGAGAAAGTAACATCTCATGAGTCACATTTGTGGAAGTTCACGCCGTCCTCAGCGGAAAAAGCAGTATGAGTATAGCATTTCGTAAACCACATTTGTGAATTCGCGCGTCGACTTCGTCGCGGATGTACTCAGAACTTCCTCATCGTGGTGGAATCCCTCACCGTCATCAGCGGAGATGTGCACCGAAACCAAGATGAAAATTCTCCCGTCAAGGGACCAGCATACAAATTCCTAGAAAAATGTCTACCAGTGTACCACCTCAGCTCACAACGATCGTTGGTCGACACAAGG
Organism: Laminaria ephemera; assembly: GCA_036873875.1. NCBI lineage: Eukaryota > Phaeophyceae > Laminariales > Laminariaceae > Laminaria > Laminaria ephemera. Next base: position 505,325 of record JAYJMJ010000218.1, on the reverse strand, counting down.
CTGCTAAGGTTTTCGCAGGATTGATCATTCATCATACCTACCATCTCTTCCTACTCACGGTAAAAACATCATTCATACCTCTTACTCCCCCTACTCACCGAAAATTCTCCCGATAAGGTGATCATATTCCAGAGTTAACTCGGCGCCTATTTGACGTCGGGATGAAACAAATTCAAACAAGGTTTTGTTTCAGACTACCAATTAATCAGAGTGCAAACCCCTCGCTACACGTCACGAGATTGTCAAGTCGAGGATCAAGTTATTCCGCATATTCCTTCCCGGAAGAGCGACACCTGGTACCATAGTGCTTCAACAGTTTTCATCCATGCTGCTACTTGATAAGATACCGTGATAAAGAAGTAATGATCCTCTGAATAGTTTGGTAACTTGATTTCGCGTATATACAATACGGTGTCTGGCAAACTCGCATAACGAATGGAGGGGTATTTATCATTTCGCCTGCACTCAACATTACTCGTGAAATGCGTACACAGAACGTTGAGCACCTCTGGACTACAAGTAGTATCCTACCTTACTCCATTGCTCGTATTCTACGTACGCAAAACGTCGAGTACTTCTGGACTACAAGAGTATCCAACCCCCCCCCGTAATCAATGGATTTTGTACGCATTAACAACGTACAGCAATCGCTATTAATGGAGGGGGGGGGGGGTCACTATCCTGTGACGTTATAAAGCATGTAGCACTTTTGCTGCGCAAAGCTGTCACCACCACATGCATGCATAGTGAGGTGTTAACTACTCACAGTGCAGTAGAGCAGTCACCATCACATCATACCGAAATTCCCACCAAATTTTTTTTCAGGGTGGACAGATCAGTTCAATGTGAAGATCACAGATAAACATCTCCACCACCAGACCATACAATACGTGAGTACTGTGTTTCACCAGCAGTTTCTTGTCCAAAACAAACTCTTTCCAGGTGAAAATGGCCGCACTATAGTGGGGTCCTCGCCGCAAGTACCCCGGAAGTACACAGTACTGCATAGGACAAAAGACCGACAATCAACTGCATCGCGAGGCACGACCATGCCCGAAAGTTCATCATACGCATCTACCTACGATCTGTAAAAACAGATTGTGATATCATATCAAACGCGTAGAAAATTCTCAGATTCAAAAACTCGCTAAGATTTTTCGGTCGTAGGTCAAATGTTTGATTGAAAATGAACCAAAATACAAAAATTATTGTTTTTCATACGCAGAAAATAGAAGATCACAAGTCAGTGCTAACTGGGCAGTCATCAGTTGAGGATGCATATCTAGTAGAGCACTTGTCTCATTGCTGCATGCAAACGATTTTGTACCAGCTGCAACAGACGGCGTCATCATCAGCGTTGCCTAAGCAGTGAGACCTAACCTTCGCATAGCCTACCCAGCATTCCATGATCATCTCAAGCTTAAGCTTACCCACGATACTAATTCATCAGAGCGCAAACTTCTCGCTACGTGTCACGAGGTTGTTTAGTCAAGGGTCAAATTATCAACACGTATTCTAATGCTGCCGGGATCCATCCCCAGGCCAACTTTCCCCCATCCATCGTCCAACTCTTCGAAGGACTGAATGAATGGATTGGCCACCTCGGGCGTCAACACTCTCGATATGGCTATCTAGCAAACCAACTTTCCCCCATTCTGAATGGATTGGCCGCCTAGTTTAGCTGCTTAGCAAACCAACTTTCCCCCATCCTGATAAATATATTACAATGAACGGATTGGCCGCCTCGAATAGCTGCTTCGATGCGCTGCAAAAATTTGACACCGTGATAATAAGAACGACCTAAAACAGAATTCTTCGAACGTACAGACATTTTAAGTATATAACATATCTTCGGGCACGTCGATATTGTATACACTCCCCTACTTGATTTTCTCGTGCGTACGTAGAAACTACTCAATCCAAGTTCCACCTCATTACCCATATACCAACCCAAACCAAGCCCTGCAGATTCCCCAAGCCAAGAAGGGAGGGAGGGAAGAGGGGTTCCGGAGAGTATCGTCCCTATC
>JAYJMJ010000218.1:475914-488162 GCA_036873875.1 Laminaria ephemera | reverse complement strand
GCGAGAGGGGTTCAGCCGTCCCTTTCCCTCGTCGACATTTAAGTCGAATTTGTTTACTCACGAATAAAGTATCGCTTGAATGTGGATGATGCTGATGAGCGTACCTCGTCATCGGTGAAGTTGTGGGCATGGCGAATAATCGTCATCATGTTCAAAATGTTCATGGTGATGATAATGATGTTCATGTTGATGAGCATGAACGTGCGACGATCATGTTGATGAGCGTACCTCGTCACCGGTGGTCAAGTTGTGGCATGGCGAATGATCGTCACGAACATGTTGGTAATCGTAATATCCATGTCTATGATCGTGATGCCAATGTTTTTGATCGTGATGCGAATGTTCCTGTTCAGTGATAATCGTCATGTTCATCTTGGTGTTTTCATGTCGATGAGCGTACCTCGTCATCGGTGGTCAAGTTGTGGGCATGGCGAATGATCTCCTGGTCGTGCTCCCACAAAATGAGCAGGAGACGAGCCACAGCCCAGTGCCAGATTTTAGCCTGAGGCCAACACAAACGATCGTCGCGAATAGTGTGGTAACACGAAAGCGACCGAACAAATGCAAGGGGTCAGTCACAATGCCACAATAAGGTCGAATGACGCGAGGTCAACGCAATCACCGCGAATCGTGCGGAAAAGCGAAAGCGACCGAACAAACACAAGGCGTCAGTCAGTGACAACAGGTCAAGTCACAATGAGGTGAGGTTACCGTTCGCTTTTGTGCGAGATGCTGGTATAACATGTAACCCATGCTGCAAGACAAAAACAAGCCTGAACTCAGAATCACCAATCAGGCAGGCAGGCAGGCAGGCAGGCAAGCAACCAAGCACACAGGCAGATAGGTCGACAGGATAGGTGAAATTCTTTGCTCCTCGTGCATACAGACAACACACGACAGACCGTTCGTATGATAGCTTGTACCAGATAATCCCTACTAGCTAGAGTAATCTGCGAGTTACCTGGATGTCGGCGGGGGCATCCTTGCACGTGAGCAGCTTGTGGTCACCAGGGTGGTCTCCCGTCTCCTCTCTGTTACCAGCAAAAACAGGGTTGGCAACATAAATACACAACCCGTAACACGCGCGATCGGAGTATCACACAGCTTGCAAAGCTGAGTTTCGTCGAAATCCTAGATCTCACAGCTGTTGTGTATTTTTTAATTGTTTATAAAAATAGGGTTGGCAACATACACAGGGTTGGAAACAAGAAACGAACCTTTAGCACGGTTGTTTCGGCAACCGAGTAAATGGTTGTTTCGGCAACCGAGTACAATTGACACACGACACATAAATACGTGGAAGTGTGGCGTTAAACTGCACACACGTTTATGGGGAAACAGTTCTTGAGAAATTTAAGTAAGTTCATTTTTGCAGTGCAGTAAAAGGGTTAAGCTTTATTCTTACCCATCCGAAGGAGGATAAAACAAAATCATACAGCATTGGTCCCTCTATAGTGCCGGTTGTCCACTATAGTGCCTATGAAATCGCTTGGCACAGATAGGAACAACCAGTATTGGCTGTAAGCGGAGTAGTGCCGGTTGTCGCTATATTGCCGGCATTTCCGGCAGGCACATACCGGCACTATAGAGGGACCATTCCTGTAACAAAATAAAACAGGCAGGCGAGGAGATGGTGTGTCTGACGACTTGTCCGACGAGTTGATGGTAATAAGAGTCTCACTTGCAGAGGGTGAGGAAGGCCAAGGTGGTGTGCATGCCGTTGACCATGGTGATCTTGCGTCTGCAGAAGTAGTTGGCCTCTCCGTAGGTCATGGGGACCTTCACGTTGTCTCCCGCGAAGGCAGGCAAGGGCGCCATCGGGGGCGGCTCCAGGATAACCACCTGTCAACAGGCAATCAGCAGCCACCCCATGCCATGTAACGCAATGCCAGCACAAAGAAGGACGATACGAAGATATCGTGTTAGTTGACAGTACCAGGTAGGGAACAAGCTGAGATATAGCAAGGCAGGCAAGGGCGCCATAGGGGGCGGCTCCAGGATAACCACATGTCAATGCAATGCCATGTTGCTACGACATGCCAGCACAAGGAAGATCGATATGTAGTGTCAGTCAAGAGTAGGGAGGGAGCAAGCTGGTGCATCGACACAGAACATATTTTAAGATACCAAGAAGTATGTATAGTCAGGCAGGCAGGGCGCCATCGCGGGCGGCTCTACTATAGGATAACCACCTGTTCGACGGGAAACCAACACCCAATCCATGCAATGCCATGCGAAGCAATGCCATACGATGCAACACCAAGCCATGCAACGCAATGCCAGCACAAGGAACGACGATATCGCGCTAGTCGACAGTCGGGAAGAAGCAGAGGTATCGCGATAAAATACTATGAAAAAGGGCCAACAAGTAGGTTTAGGTTCCATGAGGGCTGTGTGTGACCTTGTGGGATTCGGAAAAGTCAAAACAGTAGACTAATGGAATAGTCAAAACAGAAATAACACTCATTAACAACAATATAAAGCTGTGTTCGACGCTACGCGACACCAGGGCCCCGCTAAAGCTGACCCAACTCGACGGTTGTAACTAAGCAAACGTACGAGTACGATACAGCTGAGATAAAACATTGATACAGGAAAAAATACATAAGACACCTCCGACAGCAACTAAGAGACAACGAACAGACAAGACAAGTAAGGTGCGATGCAAGGCGATGCGATGTTTTGACTGACCTCTCCAACGTGGGGTTCAGCCGAGACCTTGATGTCGTTGCCGACCACTTCACGCCCAGTGCAGATCCGGTCCACCTTCAGAGACAAACATACAAAAAAGCAAGGAAGCAAACATGTAAACAAGGAAACAAACATGCCAATAAACAAACAACGAACATCGAAGAAACCCACCGTAGCGTCAGTGTATTGGAGTAGTCGACATCTGTTGATTGTGAATCTTCCTAAGGTAGCTATTTACGCATTCCGGTTGGCCAAGGGTAATCTTGGAAGCGGCTCAACCAACCTAGGGTCTCTACGCACCACGGCATCCCAATCGGACCGAATCAACCCAGAGTCTTTCCAAGCACAGCAGCCACGTCTGCCGAGTCAACCTAGAGCCTTCACAAGCCACAGCATCCAAGCACAGGTCACCCTATAGCATTCGGGTTAGGGTTCGGGTTAGGGTACGGGTCGGGTGGTCGACTTGGCGTCACGGCCAAAACCCCCGTAAAGATTCACTATCAATAGGTGTCGAGGCCTTCCTAGCCCATGGGATTCCATATCTGGGCTTAGCGTACCTTTTTTTCTCAGAGTCGGTTGTTGGGTGAGGTGTAGAGTTACTCAAGTGGGGACCCTGAGAAATAAAGCCTGAGAAATATCAGGTGCTATCCCTACCACTGTAGCACGCGCTGATAGCACGCGTTGATAGAGCTGCGTCAACCTTTTTTTTTTTTGTAAACGGATGAGAGTTGTAGTGTTTTTTCTCTGACGTCGTGCTCTTTGCTACAGCCCATCTGTAGGGTTGCGGGTTGTTCTTGTCTGATACCGATACTTTTCAGGGTGATACCAATACTGCATACCTCCCTAAGGAAGACTTGACTGTTTTCGAGATTGGTACCTTCAGTTTCGAGTTTCGGGCGAGATATACGCGGTCAAAGTGACATTTTTGGACGGCTGACTTATGTTGCCATAGTATGTACCCTTTGGCAATTGTTTAGATATATTTTCATATTTTCGAAGGCTGCAGAGATAATAATGCAAGGGCGAGGGGGATGAAATATGATTAATTCATACTAATTCAAGACATTAGTTAATTCCCAACTGCAAAGGAGACGACATCAAATAGAGCGGCGCGTTCTCTACTGTTGGGTAATTCTGGTTATTAAGTGCAGTAATTCTATTTCAGAGTACAGCAGTAGTATATTGTCGGCGTCCCCTATGGTCTAGTGGGTTAACCTCGTAACCACTAAGGTCGATTTCGCTGGTTCGAGCCCCCCCGAGTGCATACTCGTATTGGTAGGGACTTTTTCTTGTGCTAAAAATTGACTTGCGGAAAGGGCGAGAGCGTGAGTTAGCAAAATTCGATGAAATCGACGAGCGTTGGGAATGCTGAACCCCCTGCGCGATAAAAATGAAGGCACGTACCGGGGGGGGGAAGAGGCGACACCTGTGACCACGGCTTGTCCAGAAGCTGGAAAGTAAAAATGAAAAAAAAGGTACCAGGTGACAGAATGTCGGCATCCCCGATGGTCTAGTGGGTTAATCTCGTAACCACTAAGGTCGATTTCGCAGGTTCGATCCCCCCTGAGTGCATATTCTTACTCGTAGGGACTTTTTCTTGCGGAAAAAATTGACTTGCGGAAAGCGCGAGAGCGGGAGTTAGCAAAAAATCGATTAAAATCGACGAGCGTTGGGAATGCTGAATCCTCTGCGCGATAAAAATGAAGGCACGTACCGGGAGGGAGAACGGACGACTCCTATGACCACTGCTTGTCCAGAAGCTGGAAAGTAAAAGCGATATTAAAATAAAAAAAATAAAAAAGTGTAGAATAGATGTCCATGTTTTGTTTCCATACGGTGTGATTTGTAGTGCGGAGGTGTTCTAAGCACGGCACACTACTATGCACTGCTGTCCTTAATTTTGGGTGTAATATACCGTTGTGTTGTAAATTGAGTTATCGCCCTACTAAACTACTGATTTCCACACCATTTTTAGTTTCGTTGAGTGTCGGGGTCGAGCCTAATCACTAGGGCTGTGGGTTTGCTGACTATAAGTCGCCGACTACGAGTCATTAGTCGGCTAGCTACTACAGTTAGTTGCTTGCGGCAATATGCGTGGTTCTGCGTCTCTGCATACGACTGGCGCGTTTGTGGCTCGACGTGTGTGATGATTAATGCAGACTAAGTCAATTAGTTGGCTTTTACTCCTCCACCCAACTATTAACTAGCCGTGAAATGAAGACTACTGTAAGTCAATTAGGTGGCTGTTACTCCTCCACCCAACTAATAACTAGCCGTGAAGTCCAGCCCAACTTACAGCCCTAATGAATACCGTTGTAAATCGAACACGTGACTTTCGACCAGGGCATGTTTTCTGCGGGCCAGTCCTTGAAAACCGCGGCCCAGGTCATGGATGCTGCAACGGCTGAGCTCAAGTCAGTAACAGGCACCGACACACCCGAACATGCCAAGAAGGGGAGACCCAGGAGGGAGGCGAACAAGGGTTCGAAAACCGCCGCCATTGGAAAAACGGGCCAGGAGGTAACGTGCACACCTCGGTTTCTTTATTTAGCCACGAGAAAAGAGTCCGATGGCTGGTACGCGTGAATTGTGCGCCGTACATGTAATGTAATGGGTGCGTACTTCGGAAAAATGTTTAGGGGGGCGGGGGGTCTTTTTTTTTGTCTCAATACATGCTCCACTTTTGTGATGTATATCGAAGACGTATTTTCCCGTCTACGCGTTTCTATAACTCGCTTAGGCCGTTTACTAATCGACCATTTTTTTTCCCCGACCCGATTTAGGCTTTTTAGCCAATTGCTGAAGTTTTACGCCTGCAAAGCGACGGAGTCGGACGTGCGCTTCTCGGAATGAGTCCAGCTACTCGCCGAGAGGTACCTAGCTCAACAATCCGCTTCTCGACTCATGCGGTTCGAATTATTGCCGACTACCTAAAAATCTTCCAAAAAATATCTGAAGCAGCTCCAAATCAGAAGATAGGCCTATGTTCTTACGAGGGACAACTTCAGATTTATTTTTCGTCTGATTGTACGGCATGGCAAACACTCGAACTACGCCTCTGGAGATGTGGAATTTTGGGCCGGGTGCTTCTCGGAGAGACGCTGGACTCATTCCGATAAATGTATGGCCGGTTTCCTCGGTTTACCGACCAGAAAATAACATAAAAGGTCAGGAAGGCCAAAATCGAACCGAGTAAATGCAATCCGTATGATCAATGGCCTTAGGGTAATCGTTATAGGCACATACCAGGTATCTAGCTACTTGTTAGCCAAATGGCCATGTCATGGAAACACTTATTTGCCAAATCGCGAAATATTTTCTGCATTGTCGTCTCGCTAAGAGCGAGGTCTACTGTTTTTTTTACCAGAACTTTTCACGGGTCTTGACCGGACTAGAACCGCGGTCGGGTCAGGAGGTTTTCAAAATCTCGGGGGTCGAGTCGGGTCGGGTCGAGAGGTCTCTGAAATCTCACGGGTCGGGTCGGGTAAGGCCAGGAGGCTTTCAAACATCACGGGTCGGTAACCCGACCCGACCCGCGAGAAGCAACCCGACCCTTATCCTTACCACCCAGTACTTGCATAGTACCAGGTACGCATTACGATACTAATCGTTCTTAGTTCTGTGCGTTTTCCTTTTTTGCGTCATTTGACATGTTGAGGGAAGGAGCCGCTCTTCCTCCTGCCAGATGCAGAACGAAACCTGCTTGTCAAAACCATCAGCGACGCTGTTTCCGAGGACGTCGCCACCAAGCTGGGCACCCTCCTTCAGCGGCAATTTGCTTGTTTGCTGCAATCGGCCGTGCACAGTATCGTAGCAGCGAGTGACAGGAACATCAAAGAGTTGCGAGCAGCGATCGAGAAGAGCACCAAACTACCGTTACCGCCATGCTCAGGCAAGCTAAGGTGAGTTCGCCTTCTTCTCTTTTTATTTTTATTTTTTGTCATCATTTTTACTTCCCAGCTCAACTCGTAAGAGGTTTTACCCTCAGCGACCTTCTGGACAAGCCGTGGTCACAAGTGTCTTCCCTTCTCCCCCCCGGTCCGTGCGTTCATTTTTATCTCACATAGGGTTCAGCATTCCCACTGCTCTTTGTCGGGAATCCGGCGTCAGTAGCGTAAACTGTCAACTTGAGATTCAGCGAGAAATGTCTTCCGAATGCCAGATATATATTTTTTGTGTCATATCGTTGTCGACAACAATCTTGACGCTAAAAGTCCAGTTACGTTGTAAACACACCGTTCGTAAACGTGTTCTTTTTGTCTGTCTGCTACGTGTTGGTGTGGTTTTGTATCGTCTTAACAGCCCGGGAAAGCTTTACGGAAGGGGCAAACGAGTGGGCAAGCAAGCTGCAGCACCCTCTACCTGTAGCTCAACTGATTCTTCCTCTTCGGATTCGTCCATGGGTCCAGCCACCCCCTCACCAGAAATCAAGAAAAAGAGAAGGAAGCTGGCCAGCAAATCAGCGCACTCAAGGTAATCCCTACGAATTAATTTATATAACCAAGGTTACGCAACGTGGGAGATATGGTATTTCAAGATTTGTACTCTTCAAGTAGACAGTTTCGGATTGGATAATGTTTCAGATTTATAATCCAAAATTTGAAAGAAAAAAAGAGATGGAATTAGTATAGGATAACGTTTGCAGTAGTAAATGAGAGACTGCTAGTTCAGCCGCAGGACTGGTCCGAGGAACGCCGCTAAATTCCGTGAGATGTTTTTCAAAATCTGAAAAATGATGCTCCGGCCCAGTCCGAAACACGCTAAATGTTGAAAATTTTGTCGGGAAAGCAGCGCGGCATCATTTTTTTACTTTTTCAATGTTTCTACGACGTACTCGTCATAATTCCCATCAGGTTTGAGGCTCTTCCCAGCATCGAACCGAACACGCGGCCCATGCCGACGCAGATGATGATGCCGACAATGCAACACCCTCCAGGCCACATGGATGCCGCACAGCAACAGATGATGATGATGCCGACATTTCAACATCCTCCCCGGATGGGTGCCCAGTCGTCAGTGATGGCACCGACCCCGCCTTTCCAGATGTATTTCCCTGGAAACGGAGGCGCTCCAGCGGGCCCGCCAGTGCAGATGGCGAGCAACAATCCCATTGGATTTTCGTTCAATAACTTCGGCGGCAATCCTTACCAAGGATAGCCTGCATGAGGTTGGGTTCTGGGGACTTGCTATTTGTGCATCAGCTTTTTGGTTGTCGTGCATTTACGTTTTGCCTACGAGTGTTCTTCGTTTTCTGTTTCTTCGCCATTTATTGTGATTGACACTCACGCTCCACATTGTTGGATGGCAAGTATTACATTTGCCACGGATACTGTTTCATGTACGAGGTATATTGGGTTGGAATTTCGAAATTTGTACCTTACTCGTATAAAATTGTTTTCCACAGCATGTTTCATTACTTTTTTTGTTTTGTCTTAGCAGGTTGCGCGATGCATTAAGAGTACTGCTGCCCGTGCAAGTTGTTGAGTTAGTGTGGGGGTCGGGGGCGGAGCAACCCGGCAGTGCTTTTTTTCTCTCGCCTTTTTTGCTGGGGTGATATTTTTCTTGGGGGACGGCTACATTGAGAGCATCGACCTTTTTCAATAGATGTGGTATCCACCAAGCAGTGACACCATGGTAGTGTTTTGCTACTCGCAGTACGTATATAAGTCGTGTATTGTTGTTGGACTGGGGTGAATTTTGGATAATATGTCGTCTGAATCGAGGTCGTTGTTTTCGTAGAGGCCTCGCTGTTCTACATGCTTCGAATTATTTCTTATTTCAATTTTTGTCTTTTGGCCGCGTACCAACCTGTGAACCTGTTATCACCTATGAATAGTTTTGCATGATGGGTGAGATTTGAGAGTATGCATTCAAGACGTACTTCTGTGTCTTTCCGAGCGCAGCTGTAGCTCTAGAGACTGGCGCCCATCCACGGCAAGCCTACGGGTGGTTATGGTGTGCTCTGTGTATTGCACGACGTACACAAAATTCTTACTTTACCTATCATACCTAGACTATACCTGGTATATTATACCAGGCTACATTTTACTGAAAGAGGTACTTCGCGCGTGTACTGTCTTACATGCCTGGTGTTAGCGTAGGACGCCAGAATAAACAGTAGACTAGACAGTGTAATCAGCACCAGGTATAGACTAAGCGATAAACTCGTTTGGGCTGGTCGGTGTTACTTGCCTGGTTACTTGCGCGGTGGCTATCATAGTTGTCTTTTCTTTAGTTTTCAAGAGCTTTTTTACGTTACACCTGGTTATAGCTCATAGGAACGCCTCTATTCCCCCTTTTCGACTTGCGACACCCTCGGGATTTCAAGCCAACCACATCCCGCAGGGGAACCTTGTAACTTACACATTCTTGGTCGCCGACGATGTCGTCGAAACCTTCACTGATGAGGGGGGTGATTATCGCCCCTCTATCCGCTGTGCTACTAGACTACCAGGTCGTGCGGATTAGATTGACGATGGCCTGGAATTATTCCAGTATGCTCCTGTTGTACGTATTGTTCACAACAACTGTTGCACATATCATACGTACGTCATACAACAGCAAGTAGTAGTTTTAGTAGTAATGCTATAGTACAGTACAGGACACCCACTAAGAAGCATAAATACTGACCCAGGCTGGTTTCTTATTTAGGAGAGGGTGCGTTCTACACTAACTTCAGTATAACGGCTCTCGAATTTCTTGTATTCCTGTTGATGTCAGCCTGCATTTCATACTAGCCTGTTTCTTAGTATTATGGGTGTCCCGAACTGTAGTGCGTGGTACTGCCGTCCGCTCGCGCCGTCGCTGGGCCGACAACCGCCGATCCGTTCGCTCGGTCAATCAGGTATACAGTACAGTAGTGGTCCCTCTATAGTGCCGGTTGAGTAGTGTCAGTTGCCCGCTATATTGCCTGTGAGATCGCTTAGAACAGATGGAACAAACCAATTGTGGCAGTAAGCGGAGTAGTTCCGGTTGCCGCTACAGTGCTGGTACTTCCGGCTGGCACATACCGGCGCTATAGAGGGACCACTACTGTACTCTACCGTAACCGTCATGCATCGCCAGATCAATAGGTGTTTTTTTCGCTCTCCCTTGCAACTACTTTTGCAACACACATCATTAATAGTTCTTGTTGCTGAAATTGGCAACCTTCTCGTTCGTCCGTCCAACCTACTTAATTAAGCAGTAGAGTACACTGAGGACAAACACCCCAACGAATATCGTTGGCGCTGTAAAATATTTCCGTCGGAAAAGCAAGGGACGAATCGAAACGACGAGCCTCCTCCTCTTGTCAGAGACCTTTCATCCGCCGTAATTGGACAATACAAAGAAGCTCTTCTAGCGAAGCACAAGTGAGTGACAAGGTGTCACCTGCTTCATAGACAATCCCGGAGGGAGATGCGTGTGTGTCCCAGGTCCCAAGCATACCTCCTCCATTGGCGTTGATCGGCGTCGGACTCCCGGCTTTTGGCTGTCTCGTGGTTCCGGCTCTGTTTTTTTTGCTTTGGTACCTGACGTTTTCGAGCCCCTGACGGGTACGAAGCTACCTTTGTTTCCCCTGTTAGCGTTTCTTCACGAGGCTTCGTTGCCCCGCAGGGAAAAGAGCGGGAGTGGGTTTTGAGGAGCCGCACCCTCGACAATGTTTCCCTGAATCTTCCGTATTTCAGCTTGTACGGCTCATCAGGGTGGGCTAGTGTTGTGGTATTGCCCTGGGCAGCCTATAAAACGGCCTAGGATTGATGGTTTAAGTAAGAAAGAAATGACGCACTACTTGGATGGCAGCAAAAGCAGGAGACGAGTCAAGACGACGAGCCCCCTCCCTTGTCAGAGACCTTTCATCCCCCAGAATTGAAAGGTTGAAGCAAAGCTCTCCTAACGAAGCACAAGCGCGTTTCAACACGGGACCCCTTTGGGATCCACGCATAGCGACCGAAAAAACGACGAGTGCGATTTTATCAAGCGTCGAGTGTGAGCGTACAACAACTAACAACAGTACAAGTATCACCAAGTGCGCAAGTAAGTAAGTGTCCTTACAGCTCCTTACATAGCAATTCGGAAACATCCCCGCCCCGGCAGCCCGGGTTGAGTCGTGTGGCCGATGCTGTAATCGTCAATTTTGTTCGGTGAGTTTTCCCTCTCACGTCCCAGAAGCGAACTTGGACGGGGATACGTGCGTGTCCCAGGCTCCACAATATTATGCGGTCTTCGTCCAGGATCCACAGGATGAGTTCGGTCATATAATTCGGTCGGAGGTTTACCAGATCCAGCATCCTTTAGCGATTGGACTTGCTCCTCCTGCTGCCCCTGTGACTCCTGATCGTTTCGTTTCTACCCCCAAATATCGGAGGCAGATCATCGATGGGTTTTATTTAGGGGTGGCACAAGGGGCGATACCCTGCTGAGCGCTTCGATCACTGCTGCTGTGATCGGGTCGAGTGCTGGCGACTGTGTTGAGCATGAATGATACTGACGCCTGACTTCGCATACTGCTGTGATGCTGCGGGCTGTACTCGGTACTCGCAGTCTTGTACATACTCGTACGTAGGGCGTAGTGCGCAGTGCGCAGTGGTGAGCATAACAAAATAACGGTCTACGAAGAAAAAATGTGACCGTTACATTTTTTGCCACGTGAAAGATCTGGCTCACCTACAGCAGCAGCAGCAGAGCAAAGTCGTGAACCATATCCACCTTCAGCATCGGAGAGGACACACCACCTCGCGCTTGAAGACCCAAAAAGCCTAAGGTTCATGTTCTAACTTGTTTCTTCCAACCATACAGCCGCGGGGACGCGCGAATCTTGTCCTCAATCAGCGTTCCTATCTTGTCACAGAAAGTGCAGGGTGCCAGGTAGCCCCAACTGGCCCCGTCCAAATAATGCACCAATATATTCCACGAAACCCTCCCTGTTCACGTTTGTGTGAATACGCGATATGGGCATCTCATCTCTTGTCTCTCAGACGTGCACCAGCTAACACCACGGATCTGTCCTTATCTGCAGTGGGCAATACCGCCATAACGTGAGCGGTGAGCACCTGGTTTGGACAGCAGCTGGCTCCAGTGGGATACTCGTACGCGATTCGAGAGGCTGGCCCATCACTCTCAAAAATTCAAAATTCAAAATGTCGGCGAGAGTGAAAATCGAGGCCGACAATGGCAGTGGCGGAGGAAGCAGCGGGATCTCTCTCGAGGACGCTGCTGGAAAAGGGGCGAGTGCGAGAGGCATTGATGTGCTTCCCGGCGGGAAGCGGCCGGCTTCTGGCTTTGTGGATGATGACCACCGGGCACATCGTGAGAGGGGGGCAGGTCAACGACCGTTGCGTTGTCAAGTTCATGGCTCAGGGTACCTGCGTTTTTTTTTTTTTTTGCTCATCCCATCTATTATCTTCGCACTTTTTCTATCTCTTTCTCCCTCCCTATTACAGTAGTACGCGACACATGTTAAGAAACTCCTATTTTGGCTAAGGCTCGCTTCTTATTTTCTCTCCGATTTAAGCAGAGATTCTTAAATCCAGTTTCTTATTGGGCGAAGAGGTGCAAAACGCTAAATTCTTAAATTT
>JAYJMJ010000218.1:457637-467997 GCA_036873875.1 Laminaria ephemera | reverse complement strand
AGAAGAATTCAGCACTTTCTTCCCTCGTCGACTCGCATCGAATTGTGTTTACCCACGCTATGAAGCGCTCTCGGCAGTTGGTGTCTCAGAAATAGAAATCTCCATACCAAGATTCGAACCCCCGACTCCAACCTTAGTAGTCTTCGGGGGTAACCACTTGACCACCGGGGCGACCGGCTAGTACGAATCAATAGAGTGGTTAAAATAGGTATATCGATACGACCTATCGTCCGAAACAATACAATAGTCACAGGTCTATCTATACCAATCGTCCAGATCAACAGGCATGTTGCCAATACCTACGTATCGATGCCCATCTTTCACTAACTACTAAGTAGGTATTGCCTCTCAGTCCCAATATCCTATCGACACTTTTGGAAATATCTATCGATAGCCATCTGTTTCAGCAACAATAGCTTTTGAGGTTAGATGGCAATACAATATTCGTCGAATAATAGATCAGTGAACGGGGCAATCGATACCTATTGCCGGCCAAAATAGGATTATAAAAATGACAATCAATGCCTATCACAAGCAACAATAAGCCTCCTATTGGAATAAGATCCTATCGATTGCCTATGAACCTTGAACCCTATTGTCCGAAGCGCCCTATGTGCAGGAGCGGCCTGCACACAACCTGTGCAGGTCGCAGCAGTTCGTTGGTCTTACTGGTCGAGGCTGGCCTTTCGGCCGCCTGGGTGTTTTTGACAAAACGCCACCAAAACACGCGGGGGAGCCGCGTGACTACCCCCGCCGACCTCGAGCCCCCCAAAGGGTTGGGGTTAGGGTTAGGGTTACGTCAGAGGTCGGGTTGGTCTGTGCCAACGTGCAAGTGTTGAAAATGACCTGTTGCGACCTGCACAGCTTGTGTGCAGGCTGGTCCTGCAATTTACGCGCACATATACTACTGGGAGACGCCTACTCGTATGCAGGACATGTAAAGAAATATTACGGCAATCGTACTTACAGCAGTTTGTAGATCGTAGAAAGTAGAAATGCCACACACCACACGAATATTCAGCAGTCTTGAAAGCTTGAAAGGGCGGCTACGCAGCTACTCTAGTATTGATAGTACTAACGAGGCGCGCCTGCGAGCCTGCATCTCGAATAACATACCGCACCTGTACGCGTAGCGGTGCGTCGAATACAATTTGAACAATAGGCAGATAGGCAGTGTTCATGCTCAAGCCGGATAAGTGCTGTACTCACACTGGCATGAATTTCGCGTGCGCAGCAGTCATGAAGCTGGTGACGGCGCTGATTTCTCCCTTAGCGCCTCGGTGGAACCCTTGGCGGAAGCGGCTGTACGAAATGCGATACGCCGTGATCGCATCCATCACCTTTTGACAGGTACCAGGTACGATACATGAGAAAACATCAAGCAGCACAACAGCACACGTATATCCGGCGGGGCATGAACGACATAATGACAAATATTCAAGCAGAACGAATACGTAATACAACGAGCAGCAAGAACAGCGAGCACAAGGAAGCAAATAATGCATGCATGCCCATATAGCACTAGAGCCGTACCGTGATTGCGAGAGCACACACACACACACACGTATCATACAGCATGGTTATGCAGGTGGGTTGTTCGTCCTACGTGGCGAACTCCAGCATAGAGAACTCCAAGCATACAGGTACCACACGACATGAACCTTGGATGCGTAACGCAGCAGCTGCCTTGCTTTCGTACACCAAGTTTGTAGTTTCACTCCAGCGATAAGAATATTTTTCCAAAAGGTGCCAATTTCCTAAATTTTGTAATCTTATCACCACGATATGCCTATCGATAGGCGCCGAGAGAGAGCACTATTCTCCCCTAATGCAGCATGCGATCCCACGCGAGGCAATCAGCTAGAAGCAGCAACAGAGTACGTGGCGATGCGCCATCGCTTAGTCATGTACTGCCGTGTATGATCGAGATGGAAAAGGTGGAACACAAAAGGCAACAAAAAAGTCCACAGAACTTAAAAATAAACATAAAACCACAGCAGCAGCAGCACCAGCAGACGTAAGAGTATGATGAAAAATGACGGTGCCTCACCTTGGTCATGGGTCCGGCGATCGAGAAGAAGGTCTCCTCCTCCAGCAAACTCTCGTCCATCGCAGGCATATCGGGCTCGACATGGAACTGATCTGTCTCTCCCTTGGCGCCCTGCGACTTCCCCAGGCGGAAGTTATGGTAGGTCCTCCGGTAATGCGTAATGCTTCAAAAACGCAAGCAAAAGCACGAAAGAACGAACGAAGGAACAGGACACAGGGCGAAAATGTGAGCTCTCGAGCGAAGGTTGCAGGTTCAAGTGAGCGTACACGTCACCACATGAACTCGAATCTCGTCCCCCCCGCACTCATCGCACACGCAAACACCGCGGGACACCAAGGCACTACGTCCAATCAAGGCACAATAGTTCAGTCCTGGGAGCTGAACTCGAGCTTGCACTGCAGCGGCGCTCCCTAACCGAATTTTCGAAGACGAATGGCCGTCGATTTTTGCCGGAGACGCCTGTGAGCGTGCCGCGGAGCAAACGTTGCTTCACGGCATCTATCTAACACACACCCAAGAGAGGAGCAATGCAACCGGGGCAAAGGCTGACCGGAGTTCACCTTTGACTGTGGGCATCCAAGCCGGTGCCCACTCGTTGGTTCTGGTGGAACGTTGGTGGTGGTCGCAAGAAACCCTCTACTTGTTTGTGGGGCGCTAGTACTAGCACGTGCACCAAGAGCACGAGATAGGAGTAGCCTACTAGACTACTCCTCTTACTCCTTCTGTAATTGCTGACCATGCTAACTATCTACCTCTAACCAGGGTTGAAGATCTTAGACTGACTACTGACTAGGTGCAGTCAGTCCCTCCTAACCCCGGTGCGAATTGCTATAAGTGCCCACGCAACGGAAGTTCTTGCTCACGCTTCGGCTTCTAGTGCCGGAATGAAAGGAGTTTGGAGCGTCGGAAGCGGGATCATCCTGCTGGCGCCCAGTTCAGATTGTCTGAATATCTGAAATGTCTTGATTAAAGAGACCTCCTCCAGCCCAATAAGATGTGATCAAAGTCGTACTTTGAAAAATGAGCACGTGGGGGCATGTAGGCTTTGAATCCATATTTTCTGTGCCTATTTCGTATAGGAGGGGGGGTGGGTATTATTAATATAGTGTTGGTAATCAACAAAAAATGGTGTTGATTTGACTATTGATTATTTCTATTGATTCGTTTTGTCTTCCCATGATTAACTAATCATGATTATTTAGTTACTTGGTTTATATCGGTGTATAGAATTAATAATAAAATCAAGATACTTCATTTATACGGAGTTTAGTCTACTATACTAAAAGTAAATGTATCTAAAATAATCATAAAGTCAAAACGATTATGATTAGAAATAACCATGATTGAAAACCATGATTATTGTTTTTAGTTGGTTCTGAACGCATTAAAATGTGGGAGGGGTTTGTTCCATGAGTTTCAGGAATATTTTCAAATTTGGATGTGCTTGTTTTCGGCGTGGGCCTATTGATGTCGAGCAACGCCGATGGACCTGGAGGGAGGAACGACTAACAGAGGGGAGCGCGGATAGTGCAATCGCACAAGCAAGCACTACTGGAGTTCGAGAAGAGGCAGTCGACATTGGCAGCTAGCTTGGGCTCCTGCTACTGTGGTCTGTCCGTATCATGCGGGCACTACTCGCAGTTGTTCTCATCGCAGTATTAATAGCAGCCCCTGAAAGCTATGGGATTCGAGCTTCCCACGAGGGGGCCGTTAGTGCTAGCCCAAGCTTGAACCCTGCCGAGTGCAAACGGCAGTCACCACGGCTCGCACGGCGATTCAGGGCAAGGCCATTGTCATTGCACCGGGATGATGTTGCCGTTGGCTGCAGCAGTTCATCCGCCGCACAAGCTCTGCTAGTTAGACTGCCAAGTCGAGGAGGGGCGAAGGAAGGGGTGCAACAGCTAAGGGGGGGCGAGAAGAACAGAGATGCCTTGCCGAGGATCACAATGCTGAGCGCTGTGAACAAGAGCGTTGCAGGCAACTTGCTGGCATGGACGGCGATCGTCGGTGCAGCACTCATGTGCAACCGTACAAAACTCAAGGACGAGGAAGGTGCGAGATATTGACACAGTAACTTTAGACTTTAGATACTACCAGGTCCTCGTGGTGCTGTACTGCTTGCACGTACGGCTACTGCGCTATTGCTGCAATCTACTGACATCCAAATACACATCAGCAGTATGTTGGTACTACTGCGTGTACTGCTGTTCAGTATCCTACTGACATCCGGATACACATCAGCAGTATGTTGATGTTGTACATACTGTTCTTGTACTCGGCTGGCTGTACGTACAGCAATTCCAGATACTGCTTGCACGCGGAGCTACTACCTACGCGTACTGCTGTAACCTACTGACATCCGGATAAGCTGCTGCATGTACTGATGTACAGTATCCTACTGACATCCGGATACACATCAGCAGAATATTGGTGTTGCTGTAGAGACTGTTGACACAACAACTCCAGATACGTACTACTGCTTGCACGTAGAGCTACTGCGCGTACTGGTTTTACTGCTGTGCAGTATGCTACTGATATCGGGATACGCATCAGCAGTATGTTGGTGTTGTATTGTTGTATTCGGCTGAGTGTACAGAAACTGCTCGCGCGTGGAGCTATGATACTGCGCGCGCGTACTGCTGCACAGTAGCCTACTGACATCCGGATGCGCAAACACATCAGTAGGTTGGTATTGTATTCTTGTTGTACTTCGGGTACTGCTTGCACGTGCAGCTACTGCTGCGCGGACTGCTTTACAGCAGTGTCCTCCTGACATCCGGATACCCATCAGCAGTAGGTTGGTGTTGTGTTATTGTTGTACTCGGCTGCCTGCACTTCTTGTTCGTCGATTCCGCGGACTATTTCCATTCGTATTAATAGGAGTCTGGTGATGATCTTGATCAATGCACAACGTTGGCAGCTGCGCTCGATCCGACGCCAACTCTGCATCGTAATCGTGCTCTCATGCACAAACATTTACGTCTATACTCGTACGACAGCTCAGTAGATATTGTTGCTATAATATTATAGCAATAATAATAAGGTAGCGGTAGCAAATCAATAGGGATAGAAAACGCGATAGAAATAGTATGTACAGTAGCAGGAGCAATAGCAATAGTAATAGCAATACGTAGCAATACCAATAGCAGTGGTAATACGTGGCAATCGCAATAGCAATGGCAAATGCAATACACAAAAGAAAGACGTAGGGACACGAGTAACATTATGTATTTACAGCAATAGTGAGGGTTTATAGCAAAATAAAACAAGGTATGATACAGCAGTACTTTCTGGCCAGCGCTTGACCACGTCGATCGTCCGCCGGTGCTCAAGCGCACGTACGTGTGCCCTCATGCTTTCATGCTTACAACTGTTTAGTGGAGCTGGTCAATTGTCGTACCAGGTATTCATGGTGCTGTGTGCGGGTGGGTAATCGGTTAACCTTTGACCAGTACCCCAACGGACTAATACACTGTTAATAATACAGGTAGTTTTACTAATGGCGTCGTCGGCAGGACATATGTCTTTGGCGTCGTGACTTCGAATCTCACTGTCCACAATAATAAACCTTTAAAAAAAGGGGAATTTCCCCATGTTGAACCTGACAAATACTCTGCTTGGGTCCTCAGAAATTGGAACCGCTGGCTTTGACACGTCGGTCCGTTTATCTGGCCGACTAATCCGGCCGACCTGGTTCAGAAAATACCCCGCCGTTCCGGGCGGGGAGAGTGTTATTCGCCACAGCATAAGGCTTAGTTTTGGTGGGTAATCACTTAACCTTTTACCACTGTAGCCCAGCGGACTAACACCTTAACAGCTATGATATGGGTTGCGTAGACAATTATGGCGCGAATAAAAAAACGGTGCAATGGACGATCTTGGCCGTCTTCTGCAGGCCGACGTAGTGCAGGTACAAACAGCACATACAGCACATGCAGCACACACAGCACATACATTGGTTAATTTGTCAGCCGCACCCAGACGTTTCGACCGAGCTCCGGCATTTAGGATAATCCTGGACACTCAGAACGTACTGAACATACTGTGCTGGTCTTTCGGGATGTACTGAACTTTCTGATTGCACTGCTGTACTTTCCGAAGTACAGTCTGAACGTGCGGGGCATTTTGAACATTCTGAACTTTCTTTGATCCTTCCGAATATTCGAATATTCTGGATAGTCTTGAAAAAAATTGCATGGGGTCGATAGTATCCCAAGCCACACACTGATGGCTCCCACACTGCTGCAGCTGTTGTCGGTAGAGCAGTGAGCCTGCACGACTTAAATCACCAACTAGCGATTAGTCGGACTAATAGTTACCTGGTAGTCGTTTGCCGGAGGTGCCGACAACCCGACTTCTTGGGTTTCCATACTAGTATAATACCAGGTAGGAAAGATTGTTTAATGCGGGATGCCTTTTTTCTTTCTCGGGCGGGCCCCCCCCGCCGGGGGGGAGGGGGGGGGGCGTACTCATTTGTTGCCTGCCTTAGTCATTTGACCATTGACCACGCATCCCTTTCGAGACGGAGCACCGTTTTGATTTTGGTTGGAGAGCGGGGCATCAAAATGAGTGTTTCTGTTTTCGGGTGGCGCACGGAGCGCATGTCTCAAGTCTGAACTATTTTAGAACTGCGCCCCGATTGGGGACAACTCACTTGGAATTAGAGTGGACTTTCTGCCAGTAGTAAAAGGGTAAGGGTTAAAAGAAGGGTTAAAGCCTCACCCATTGTAGATGGCGATGCCGAGAAGCATGCCGACTAGTTCGAACTCCTCCTCTGCCTCTAGCGAGTCACTGTTGAACCACAGGGTGCGAGTCTCCTCATCGTGCTTGAGCATGGAGTACTTCGGGTCCAGCAGCTCTCGCAGCATCACCTGCCACAACCAAAAACCCCCCCAACGCACCAGGACCACGTCGTTACAATTAACCCACACGTGTGATGTATACAACAATCAACAAAAACAACGTAACCGTACCATCACGCCAAAATAAACCAAACACAACCAAACACAACCAAGGGGCGGCCTGTAAACTGTTAACGCATTTTTGGCAAGTGGGTCAAATAAGTATATACCGAATTATGTGTATTGTTGCTTTTTGCTTTATTTTTCGTGAGGCATTATTCCACGCCAGAGTGATGTTGGAGCCTGTCTTGTGACCACGCACTCGATTATGGTGACGCGCTAATGTGAGAACAACACCAACACCACCACCAACCACAACGACAACACCACCAACATCAACACCATCAACACCAGCACCAACACCAACACCACCACCACCACCACCACCACCAACAACAACCACAACAACAACAAAAACACCACCAACAACAACAACTACAGCAACAACCGCAACAACACTAACAACACCAACACCAACACCAACACCAACATGTACACCTACACCAACAACACCACCAACACCAACACCACCACCACCACCAAGAACAACAATAACCACTTCTCCGCACCTGAAAATATTCCTTCTGCACCCCTCCTTCATCAACCCCTTCCTCGCCCACAAATTGCACCCGCAACGGTTTCTTCAGGTCGTCGTCGGCCAGCATAACCAGCGCCTTTTGTAACCGACAATGTAACCGTCAATCGCCGGCGAACCGTAATAAAGACCACAAAGAAACCATCAACCGTCGGCGAACGGTAACAAACACAACAAAGAGAGGCGGGGAGGGGAACGCAATAGATGAGAGATGGCGTCAAGAGCGACTCACGATGAAAAATAAATACGGGGATGGCTCTCAACCTTGCAACATATCTTCATCGGCCACCATAACCAGCGCCTTTTTCAACCGTCAATGTAACCGCCAATAACCGGCGAACCGTAACAAAGACCACAGAGCAACCGCCAACCATCGGCGAACGGTAACAAGCACGACAAGATAGAAGGGGAGGGGGACGCAGCAGATAAGGCATGGAGCGGAGAGAAACTCACGGTGTCAAAATCCCAGAAACCACACGACACCGATCGACACAAAACAGAGAGAGGGGTGGAGGACAGATGAAGAAGTTGCGTGGCATCGCCGCGAGTCGCTTGACACCATAAGTAGCTTCAACGCGCGTTTTTCGTTGCGTGTCTCCTGAGGTAGCCTTTTTTTTTTTTAGTTTTCACGCGCACAAGTGTAGGCAACTTGTTGGCGATCGCAGCGCGTAGCACTCGGACACTTGCACGATGCAAAAATTAAACATACATCTACCGCGCTTCAAGCAAGACCACATTCTTCACTTCATGCAGCAGCATTCAATATTGATAGCTCCCTACGGCATGCCATCCATCGGCATGCAAATGTTCCGGGCGGGATGATACGTACTGTATCCTGTCACTAGTCACTACCGGCACAAGCGAGTGGCATCATGGCAGAGCACGGACGAGCACCGACAAAAAGACGCCATGCACAGGAATAACACATACATCTTGACACACGCACACACAGTACGGGGCCTGATACTTTTGTTTCTTGGCGCATGTACGACTTGAATCAGCCAATATGTGTAGGTTCAGTTTTGTTTTTTTCCTGGGGCATTTTTCCACTCCAGAGTGACTGGAGCCTGTCCTGTGACCACGGACTTGATTATGAGAGTTACTGTGAGAACAACATATACACACTATTTGCAGAGACCTGTGGTAGACCAAATCGTTCGAGACACACCACGCCACGTATGCCACACTCACGAGCAACGAGTCCTCGACGATCTTGCTCCTTCTCACTTGAAGCACGAGGTACGGCGTCATCGCCATGCCCATCTCGCCCAGACTCCCGGACACCATCGCCTGGCAATATAAACCCCACGGCACCAATCGATGTCACGTAGACGGCGGTTGTGGAGAGGCAAGCCGGGACGGGTTTGCACCAAGGCACTCATGATGGAAGAACGAGAAGATCACATGCATATTATCCAGGTACAAATAGTAAAAGCGTGGGCACAGCAGAGGCATGAAATGCCACAGGGAGAAACATGCCAGTTTCTCTACGTATTCCCCCGCACCGTTACACAAATATCTCGAGCGCCGAGTACACCAACAATCGACACGAACAGAGAAAGAGGTGGAAACACTGCAACAAATATATACGAGTACCAGGTGCGGGCAAAGTCCTGCCTGCGTGCTTCGAGCTAAACAACAAAACAAAAATCTCGACGATTCCATGCCTTTAGCAGCTCAATACAGTAGCGGTCCCTCTATAGCGCCCGGATGTGCCAGCCGGAAACACCGGCACTATAGCGGCAACCGGCACTACTCCGCATACTCCGCATACTGCCACTACTGTTTTTCCCCCTTATGTGCAAAGTAAATTCACGAGCACCATAGCGGGCAACCGGTACTACTCAACCGGCGCTATAGAGGGACCACTCCTGTAAACTAAGCGTCCGTTGCGGAAACGACGTCTTCTACCGAGCGATATCCTCTCCCAACGAGAGCTACTAATAGCACGGTGGAACACCTCAGCAAGACAGAGGGTGAGGTACAAAGGCGGGGGTACCGTTAGCTTCAGCTACGAAAAACTATCCGTATACTACTATTACGGGGGATCATAGTAATCAGAACCCACGATAAAGACAAAAACCTATATATTCCCCCATTTTTGCTAACAATATTTGGTTCTGATTACCATGTACCCCCGTAACAGACTATTCCAGTTACAGCACCAATTACAAACTTCAACAATCCTCCTCCGCGATAAAGCTGGTTTTCCTGTGGCGTGGCCCAGCTCTCACCCGAAACTCGTTTGTTGATCGTCCCCCGCATGTGCACCTGGCTGTCCAGACTTAAGACGACATAGCCTCAGCTACGAACAACATATCCGTAAACCACTACCTAGACTATTCCAGTCAAAACTGCGACTACAAATTACAACACAATCCTTCTCCGCGAAAAACCTGGTTTTCACGTGGTGTGGGCCAGGTCTCACCTGAAACTCGTTGTTGATCGTCCCGCGCATCTGCACCTGGCTGTCCAGACTTAAGACAGCCGCTTTGCTGGCAGGGTCCAGGACTTCTCCGAACGAAATCAGCGACTTGAACTGCGTAGGATTCTGCTTCCGCGCGACAACACGCAGCAGCCGTGTACAGCCGCGACACCACCATGGGGAAGGGTCGAGCGGTCAGCGCCACGATACCGTACCGTATCATACCGTACTACATCGTACGATACCGTGCGACAGGCACTGGCGTCCTCAGTGGCTCAGTTGGTAACCTCGTAAACCTTCTGACGACTAAGCTGCAGGTTCGAATCTCTCCGGAGTGAAAAATCGCAATTTAGCAGTGGAAAGCGATACTTTATTCGTGAGTAAACAAA
>JAYJMJ010000218.1:441511-456933 GCA_036873875.1 Laminaria ephemera | reverse complement strand
GATATAGGTCGGCGACTCCCCTTAGTACTAGTTAGCACCAGGGTCAACAGTAGTGTCAAACTGTGCACGGAAACTATTAACTTCTTAAGAGGGGGGCAAAATCTGACTTCTATCTTACCTTGATGTTTATTTTCCCTATCGTTGGTCGCGCGTGTGTGTGTGCTTTGTGACTATTCTCTCTTGGTGTGACAGAATGTGAGATCGGTGGACTGAGCACAACAGGCAGTTGATCTCGATGGCCTTTGACGTTATACCGCACCAACGTTCGTTTCCCCTACTGTTGCTCGCGCGTGTGTTTGCGCTTGCGCCTGTGTTGTCTTGTTGTGTCTATCTTATCTTGGCGCACATTTTTTTTTTTTCAGAATTAAAGATAGGTGGATCGAGCACAACAGGCAGCTGGTCTAAATGGCCTTTAGCGTTATACCCCACCAATGTTCGTTTCCCGCGCGTCGTGTGGTTTAGGCTTTTTGTGTCTTATCTGTTCTGGAGGCTCGTTTTGACCCTGCCGATGTTCGTTTCCCCTGCCGTTGATCGCGCGTTTGTTTATGCTTTTGTCTGTCTTCTCTTGTTGCGCCTATCTTCCCTTGTCGTGTCTATCTTTTCTTGGCGCACGTTTTTTTTCAGCATGCGAGAACGGTGGACCGAACACAACAAGCAGCTGAAGGCGAACTCCAAGAAAACAGCAATGCCAACCTCTGCTTCCTCCGCTCCTGCTCCTTCCCCCGCCGCATCTCCCGCCACCACTGCTTCGCACCCTAACGCTGCCCCCTCTCCTACTACCGCCGCTCCCGGCGCGACGACGTCGTGGTGGTCTGAGGCGAGGGCTGCTGCGGGAGCTAGGGAACACGATTTCGGTCTCCGAGCGCACCGCGAGAGTTCCCTCTCGTATTACTGATTGGTTTGATGCGGTGCTGTTATCGCCTTTAGCACGGCACCTACTTTGTTGGGGATTTATTACTTGGAATTAGAGTGGGATTTTTTTTCCAGTGGTTTGTTTTTGGGGACTTATTACTTGGAATTAGACTGGGAGTTTTTTCAGTGGTGTGTTTTTGAGGACATAACACTGGGAATTCGACTGGGATTTTTCCCAGTGGTACGTTTTTGGGGCCATCTTACTTGGAATTAGACTGGGATTTTTTTCCAGTGGTGAAAGGGTTGTATAATCTTAACCCTTTTGGGGCCATTTCTATCGACCAAAAACACGAGAAGTGCGATCTTATCACGATCTTATCAACCGTCTGGGATGAGCGTGCAGCATTTCAAGTGTCGCTACGCTGTACTTGCAGCATTACGACGAGTGTCATCATGCTGCACGCGTGTCGCACAGCTCCTTACATTGCAGTTCAGACACATCCCCTGCCCCAGCAGCCTGGGCTAACTAATTCGTGTGGCCGATGCTGCAATAGTCAGTTTTTTTTCGATATGTTTGGTTTCTGAAGCTCGAAAGGGGTTATAAAGTTTTTACCACTGCACAAAAGGACACTCTCTAATGTCCAACTAGTTTGACACCGAAACGTGGGTGCAGTTCCTAAGCGGTTAAACCCTTTTCATAAAACTCCTGATCGTTTCCTAGTCTATTTCCAAGTGTTTTGTCCCCATAACGGGAGTGCAGCGCTAATAGGATTAAGGCGGCATATATTGTTGGTGTTTAAAATATACCAGGTACCATACTTGGTTGGCGTTGCTATTGGGTCGGAGATTATTGGTGTTTTTGAAATATGCCATGGTTGCCTGGCGACAGGTGGTTGGTGTTTAAAATATACCATAGTTGATGGAGTTGCTATATGAGTCGGGGATTGTTGGTGTTTGAAATATTACCATGGTTGCTTGGCGTCGCTGTATGGGTTGGAGATTGTTGGTGTTTTGAAATATACCCTGGTTTGCTTAGCGAGAGATGGTTGGTGTTTTGAAATGTACCATGGTTGCTTGGCGACAGGTTCTTGGTGTTTAGAATATACCATAGTTGATTGGCGTTGCCATTGGGCCTGAGATTGCTGGTCTTTTGAAATGTACCACTTGCTAATGGGTCGGAGATTGTTGGTGTTTGAATATACCACAGAGGCTTGGCGTTGTCATTGGGGCTGAGATTGTTGGTCTTTTGAAATATACCACTTGGTCTGACAGTATGCAAACAAATGTGAGATCACCAACCAAAGAACATTCTTCTTTCGGGGATGTTTGTGAGGGATTGATGTTGAAGCTCTTGCTGAACATTGTCGGATGGCAAAGGTCGGAGAGTGTTGGTGTTTGAAATATACCATAGATGCTTCTGTTGGCGTTGCTATATGGGTCGGTCCGCGCGAGTCAGAAGAGATTTTTGGTGTTTGAAATATACCAAACTTGCTTCGCGTTGCTATATGGGTGGCATTTGCGGAGGGGCGGGGAAACATGGCGGAGGGATGGAGAGAGCATGTGTGGACGACTGTTCATTTGATCCCGAGACTCGGCATTTGTCACGCTGACGGTGGCGCAGGGGCCGGTTGGTAGTGGCAAGGCAAGGATAGGCCTACCGTAACGATGGCTGCAGACGTCCGTGTAAAAGGTTCCAGGTGGTCGAGTGGCTTCACTATGTAAGATTTTCCTGGTACTGTTCTCAACTAGCCCCTCAGGGTCCCTCGTTAGTGACGTTCGCTTCAGCTTTCCGGCGTATCTCACGCTTTCCGTACCACTGTTGCGGTTAGTGTTGAACACGCACGCTATTGAGAGACGGCGTGTGTGGGGCATGCTATGCCAAGTCTTGATCGATAACTGATTTCGTGGGATCTCGCGGAGGCCGCGTCATTTGTGTGACAATGCGATGCGGCCATAGCTGCGGCATTGTCTGGGTCGTCTTGCCCCCGCGAGTGGATCGAGGTTCGACATCTCGTAATTTAAAGTTGATCTAACAGTTGATTTTTTGCATTTTTTTATCGAATACGTGGCGCGGAAATTGGGGTTCACCAGGGTGTGATATTCGTTTTCATCTGGCCGTTGGATAGGCGTTGCCGGCTACTTGGTGCGCAATAGGCAGGTTGCGGGTTTTTCCGATGAATTTTGTATACCAGGTAGAGCTTTATAACTTACCGGTACAATAGTAACTTTTTTTATCGTACATGGCTGCATCAGTGATTAGGGTGTATGCAACGCGAGGGCGAGAGCAATGGCAAGGCAAGGTTGGGCTTTCAGTTACCTACCGTTTCCTACGGTTGTCAAGCAAGACGAGACCATAGGTCAGAACTGGGACGAAACTTCACCGTCTGAGACATACCACTCTGAACGAAAATATAAAGACCTTTTTATATTAATATTAGTACCTCAACGGTGCTTACATTTGCGTCCAGAGTGGTGTCAGGTACCGGTATAATTTAGGAACTCCGATGGACCGAAGTCGAGCATGCGATTTCTCAGGGGAAGAAGGAGCGAAAGGGGCTTTGTTTACATAGGGGTCGAGTTGCGTGTGGCGTGGGATGTAACGTATGGTGGGGGGAGCGGAAGTTGTGCCGATTCCAGAGTCAATTTTATTTTAAGGGGGGGGTTGAGGGTGGCGTAGAATTGGATTTGCGAGGTTGGTGAAAGACTTGACAGGGGCTGCTCTGGTACCGCAATATCAGGAAGTAAGATTCGGGCGTCGTTGTATCAATCTTGTGGCGTCGGGAGGAAGAGGGTTTCCCTGTGCATGGGGTGGCGTTTTTTATAGTTGTTTTGGAGAAATGTGCAAGCACATCGATTTGGACTCTGAGGGAAAAAGTGATGATCGTAAATAAACGACGATTACAGCATCGGTCACTGCTTAATTGGGGGATGATAAATTTGGTGTTGTCCTAGGGCGCAATTCAAGGAGTCGTGCGATGCAGGCGCGGCACGATCATACTCGTACTGCTGCGCGCTCGCGCTACTTGTAGACGGTGGATATACTCGTAGACCATGCTTATATAATATTTTTGGTCTCTATCTTTGGGTTCTGAAAACTTTAAGAAACTATCGAGCGGAACACGTAGCTGTCCGCTGCACCATCAAGCAGCAGAACGACGAACCTGTTAATAGCCACCTCCCCGATGACCTTCTTGGGTGGGTTTGTCATGTGCGTGCAATCGATGGCCTTCTTATCGTGATCTCGTGTGTCTCATGTGTGCAATCGCTGCGGCTCTCGATCGTGCGCGCCGTCGAGAAAATATGCGCTAGGTAACGTGCCCCAAGGAACAATTTGCGTAGCGCCTCCTTGAGTTTGGCAGCACCTTTCGGCCTTCCCAAGAGGTTGGTATTGCAGTACTAGTCCCTCTATATATCATAGCGCCGGTTGGGTAGTGACGGTTGCCCGCTATAGTTGCCGTGAATTCTCTTGGCACATATGGGAAGAACGAGTATAGTAGCAGTATGCAGGGTTCCGTCGGTTGCCGCCGTAGTGCCGGTACTTGCGGCTGGCAAATACCGGAATACCGGCGCTATAGAGGGATCACTACTGTACGTGGCGGTGAGAGCCCTAAGTGGACGCGCTTTCAAGTCGCTTCCTTCACAGGGCACCTTGCCACTTATTCGGCACCACTGTGGGTGAAGGTCACTGTGTACGATACGAATGAATGTAGCTAACCCTAACCCCAACCCCAACCCAATCAACCAATGTGTAGGGTTATAGTCCTCTTCGCCTCTTACACAGTGTGCGTCAACCATAGTGTCGAATAAGTGGTAAGGTCTACTGTTCCTTCACGCCATCGACGGTGGCCGTGCAGGCGAACGACATCACTGCACGAGAACGTAAATCTGATCGGCCCTTTTCTTCCCCTCATGCATGTTACGGGAGTTTTGGTCGGAATGATTAACAATGTTAGGTCGACCTCCACGAGCAAGCAGCAAGAAATGTTGCTGTGGGTCGGTCGGTACAATGACCTGTAGTATATGTCTACTCGTAGAGCGTGTATCTTACTGAGTTTTTCAAGGATGGTTACGCCCACTCCTGATCACTTGTTGCAGCAGCCTACCCCACGATGTAATTCGTTGATTCGTGGTGACTGACCGGGCCAGTACCACGAGGAGGGGCCAATGTGTAGGCAGAGGTCAAGCTGTCGGAAGACCCTCTGTAGCTGTTGGAAATCTCGATGTCGTGACACATTGGAAGTTTAGAGGATAGGTTCCCGAGATGGGAACGCCTTCCTATGCTTGCAGAAATCCCTAAAACTGCAAATAATCTCCCTGGGTTTACCATGTTTCGGCGAGGCGAGGCCCTCAAGCCTTCCAAGTCGCCCAGGATCGCTACTTGCGAGACTAGCGTACCCTGCTGCGGTAAGCCAGTCTCGGAAATACCTAGACCCCCAATCTCCAATCTCGCGATCAAATATGTCAGCAGGAGGCAGTATAGGCCTGTGACGGACGGCCTTCTAGGCGTCGTATACTATGGTAGGGGTGCACCAATTTTTTTCTGAGGCTCCTCACTTTAGGAGCTCTATAGGTCGTCCAAAGCTGACTGAGAAAAATGAAAGTGCAACCCGATGAACACTCCCACGGCCTAGGTATTTAAAGAATAATATTGTGAAAACACAAATTGCATCCACCGATATTGGGTAGTTCCTCGTCAATGAGAAAAACAAACGGCCTAAAATCGCTTCCTCTATCGTGGCACGCCTCTCGTCACATACTACTGTATATGACAGTGTATGACACACCCCCTGGGATGAATTTCATTGACGATTTCCTCCGAAACCAGGGGGGCATAAACAATGAAAATGACGGCTTTCGGAAGATCTCGTCGAGATCTTTCCATAGACGCGTCGCTTGGCATTCAAACTGTACCGGTCGTCGAGAAAATCATCGGTGAATTTCGCGCGAGGGGGTGTGATATACACTTGTCATATACGGTATCCTTCCCCTCCTTGCTCCATTTACTAATCCTTGGTCCTTCTTGCCTTCCCTTGTTTTTTGGTCCTTTTGAACTCCTTTTTTTCGGTTTGTTCTTCGTGGTTGTAGTATGTTCTCTTTCTTGTTTCTTCCTGTTAATAGTCAGACCAATTACGTTATTCTTGGTCCTTCGATTCTTTCTTGGTCGTTCCCTTCCTTTCCCTTCTTCCTTGGTCCTTTTGTTCCTTCTTGGTCCTTCCAGGCTCTTTACCGGGTACCTGGTATATTTTATCATGTTTTCCCTTCTTTTGGTTCTTCGATTCGTTATTGGTCCTCAGTTCCTGTTTCCATTATCTTCCCTCTCTTGCATTCTTTTTTGATCGAGTTGTTGATCGCCCCGTTGCCCGACCATCGTGCTAGTCCAATTCCTCTTCCACCTCTATTGAATGAATACTCACAATTCATACGCACGCGGCCGCTTGGTACTACCCTGCACTGCGCGTTTGATAGCTATGCTCCCTAGCTCTTGGGAGGTATCTGCGTGTTTGGGAGCCTTCCTCCTTCAAGTTGTCATGGGAAACGGTCGGGGTTCGACAGGGATAAAGGTTAAAGACCCCCGTTACGGCTGTTTGACTTTTTGACGCGAGGACTGCTTTGCCCCGCGCAAGCTCACGGCGTCATGCACGCATAGAACACATGTTATACAACGCTGCATCACATACCATACATCACATGTATACCACATGCAAACGGATACAACACATACAGACGCATACAGCGCATACAGCCACATACAGCGCATACAACACACGCAATGCATGCATCACATACAACTCATGCATACATTAAACGCATACGGTACAACTCATGCAACGCATACGTCACATTTCACATACAACACATTCAGTGCATTATTGTGTCCTCGCGACTCAGCGAGCAACACACGTGCCTTGATACCTACTCTCCTGAACCTAGCAGGAGCTCGAGGCTAGAATCGCTGCATACCCGGCTCGGTAGATGGGCCCAGATCAATATCAAAGAGAGAAATAGAGTGACTTTGTAATGTATACTGGTACGCCATAGTCGGTGACGTTCCCAGGTCTCCTAATGTCGGTTGCATGTTACGGCTCGAGTAAGAACATGCACGCCTACACATCAGTAGTAAACCCCAGGATATGCCAGCATGGCCCCAGACGACACATAAAAACGTACAATACATGCAAACATAATAGTTCGAGGTAATAATACATACCTGGTACATACGGCACATCACAAACCTGGTACAACACATTCAACGCATATAACACATACCAGGTACAACACAAACATGACACATATCGCGTACAACGCACATACAACACATGAAACACATGCAATTCTTATACTAATAGACTTTACATACGTACAGCACATGGTTTTAGCACGTACCTGGTATGATAAAACACATTCAACTCATACAACGCATACAACACTTACATCAAACATAGCGCTTGCCGGTACAAGTAGTAAAACGTATTCACGACATACCACACATGTACCACATACATACAGCACATAGACTCACTTACTAAAAGGTCTGTACCTCCGGAGGCCACCCTCGGCAGTTCTCTGGCCCCTCAGACTACTCTCAGCTCTTAATTGCCGACGGGGAAATTATTTTCCGGAACGATCCCAGGACTGATTTTATTTTTCCTCTTTTTGCTTTTTTGCTTTTTTTTGTTTTGTTTTTGAACCTGCTTCTTTTGCGCACACCACGAAGGCACAGCAAACCAAGCTCCGATAGCCACAAGTAGTAGTGTCTACGCACCGCAAGCACAGCAGAACAGCATGCAATCGGCCCTGCACAGAGCAGCAAGGTACAAACGTACAGCGGTACGTTCGTGTCGACCAGAGTGCGACAACGCAAGCAAGCAGACAAGAGCAAAAGTACTGCCGAGAGCCATCATGTATGATACTGCTGTACGAGTATTTTTTATGATTCCTTTTTCCTTTTTTGTTGTTGTTGCTCTTTGAATATTGCGTTAAAAAAACACCAACAACTAATTCGAATTTTTCATTTTTTCAAAGTATCGCTGACACTCGGCCCTGTGACGGACCGCCGTCTAGACGTAATATACTATTTTTAGAGTAGAGTATCTTTAGGTGTGACTAACGTGACCAAAAACAGCCGTCTCTTTGCTGACGCTTCAACCACACTGCTGTGTGTGTTTTTTTAATTAAACTGTTTTTTACACCCGTCGGCATCCAGCACACCCAGTGTGCGTGCCGATTCGTCATCCTAGAGAGAGACAAAAGCTCTGTAGCCACAAACTTCGAGACAAACATATACATTGCAAGTACTACAGCAAGATATCAGGTACATACGGTATATACTCATGCATGTATGTGGCGTCCGGGTTGTTTTCCTGGAACATGGCGGCGGGTCTCTTGACATTTTCAAGTCGCCAGTTGGCACCTACAATCAATCATGGGTCTCTGTCCGCTTCACACAATTTTTCCTTTCTGAGCGGAGCGCCTTGTATCACATACAACACATTCAACGCATACAACAAATACAGCACATACCACACATAACGTGACACATCACATACAACACATTCACCACATACAACACATGTGTCACACACACAGGCTTCGTCCGGCGAGCGGTGGCGGGAGCAGTGGTAACGAGCACATACATACAACACAGACATCACACTATCGCTTACAACACTTCACCACGTACAACACATGTACCACATCCACAGGCTTTGTCAGGCGAGCGGTGGTGGGAGCAGTGGTGACGAGTACCAGCGTGCAGGTGGCATCCAACGTTTTGCGGACATTGTGGGGAAACGATGCAAGCAGCGAGCGCGATAGAGGCGTTTTGGTGAGTCATGTGCCTTGTGTAGTGGGTCATGTATCATGTGGTCATGCATCGTGCGTCCTGTGGTAGTGCGTCGTGTGTTATGTAGTAACCCGTCGTGTGTCGTGTGTCGTGTCATGTATCATACCATCGTATATTATGCGACAACTTTCAACCGTTCTCGTCTTGCTGCGCTATTACACGACAGTACTATTAATACCCATGACGGGCACTGCAATACCTTGCAATCCTGCAGTAGCAGCAACGATATACGGTGTTATTTCTTATTTGACTCGGCGATATGTACAGTATATGCATGAGCGAATGCGACTTTCTAATTTACACCACGCCAAAAAATAGGGCCCCTTTCGAGATGGCTGTTACGATCACCGACCATCAACACACAACTTGACGATATTTCCAAATATCCTGCTGCACTGGTCCGGCGCGCAATTAACAGCTGTTCGCGGACTTTGCGGGGTGTTCCCTAGCGTTCAAGCTTCCTTTTCTCTTCGGCTTTCCGTTACGAGGTCTCTTTCGACATGCTTTTTATATCGTGTTACTTGCTCGGTTGTAAACTTCTACCTTATGATAGGCGGGTCTGCGGAAGTTCCGCTGGTCATACCTGGGGGTCTTGGCCGTGTGTAACTTCGGGGAGTACGTCCAAGGCGCGCACATGTACAAGATATATTCAGAGGTATGCTATATTATGATCTCGCACTGCAATGTACTGCTATTACCCCTTTTGGGACCCAGGGAAAGCGGCCTGAACGATGAGGAGCGCGTTCTTTTCAAGAGTCTAGGAAGATGGTGCAGCAGTACAAGTAATATCATGCGCGCGTGTCGTACGCCTCCTTGCGCTGCTGTTTGGACACATCCGCCCCAGCAGCCCGGGCTGTCATGCATGGTATACATGGTATACATCGTGTGGCCGATGCTGGAATCGTCACTTCTTTTCGACACTTTTCTCCTCTGAAGTCCCGAAGGGATTTACAGGTGGTTTTTGTGTAGAGTGGCGTGAGCTGCTCGGTGCACCGCCCGTTGGCAAGTGCAATAACATCACTACCACCACCACCACCACCACCACCACCACCACCACCACTAGCACCACCACTACCACCAACACCAACACCGACACCACCACCACCACTACCAAAACCACTACCACCACCAGCGGCCGCAGCAGCATCAACAATACTTGGAGCCGGAATGAAGTACGTTCTGTCTTGCGCTCTTGCGAGTGTGCGACCCTGCAGCTCTCGCCCGATATCGTATTTTGTAGTACCGATATGATCTGCAGCAGTGTGATAAGTGTTCAAGTGGAGTTCCTGTTATTTGTTGTAATATTTTGATACGACGATCTCGAAATTGCTCGATCAATGGCCCTGTCTCCCTTTGGTTGATGTCGCTTGGTGTCGCTTGATGCCGCTAATGTTGTGTGCTGCTTGATGCAGCTTGATGTCACTACTGCTCTGTGCTGCTGTACTGCGTCGTGCTGCGTGTGGACATGGGACAGATTGCACAGATGTTGATAACATGGCGGTAACACGATTTTTGCCCCATTCTGTCTTTGCTTGATTGATGTCGCTATTGTTGTGTGCTGCTATACCCCTGTCGCTTGTTGTACTACTACTTCGTAATACTATGACATGCTGATATCGCAATATCACGGCCAACGCCCCTTTCTGTCTGTGTTTGATGTCGCTACTGCTGTGTCCTGCTGTGTGGTGTTGTATGATGCTGCGTTTTCAGAAGAACGGTCTGGACGTAGGACAGATAGCGAAGATGTTCTTGGCCGGGATGATTTCGTCCATGGTCACTGGGCTGTTTGCCGGATCTTTTCTCGACAGGTGGGCTGACGGGGGCGATTGATCTATTAACCCTTTTGAGACCCAGGTATAAATATAGCACTTTACACTTTAACCCTTTAGTCTATGAATAGTTTGCACAAGTGATCCCGCACTAATTGTAACTATTAATAGCTTGTCCGCAAACACGTGGGTGGGGTTAAAAGCGAAACATGCGATAGTATCAACCTTCTAGAAAGAGCGTGCAACAGTGGAAGTGACACCATGCTGCACGCGTGTCGCACAGCTCCTTCAGTTGCAGTTATTACTAGGACACACCCTGCTCCAGCGGCCCGGGCTGCTTGGTGTGGTCGATGCTGTAATCCTCATATAATATGATATCATATGTTTTAGACAGTTTTCCCCTCTCAAAGTCCCAAAGGAAAAAATACTGTGTTCATACTATGTTAAAACTAAAAGAATTGATCGATTGAGCAATAAGGGTCTTTGTCCGTTATTTGGCGTCGCGTCATCGCTACCTGTGGACGCATGTTGCGATATGGGTACCACCTGAATTTGTTGACGCTCCTCACTTGAGAAGCTCTTTACCCCACCCAAACACTACCTTCGAGAAATAATGAAAGCGCACCCCGATGAACATTCCCATGACCTAGGTATGATACATGATTCCTGGTACATTTCGAATACATGTTGCGCAACAAAAATGGTATTCCAACGATACTATTATTAAGTAGTTTAGTTAGTTGAGGAGCCCCGTCAGCCACAAATGTTTTGGCCAAAAATTGCTACCGCTATCGCAGTACGCGGTACTCCTATACACAAGATGATTGAATCCTCTGCGGGATGAGATTATGGATGGTACCAGCTCTGGCTTTGGCATGCCACATGCCATGCCCAACGAATCGAAGTCTGGACCACATCGGTCAATCGCTAGACGAGAACAACGAGCCCAAGGCTCCTGCAAGCGCGACGATGACGTTGAAGATTGCTATTACTATGACAATTACGATGACGATGATATTCATTCAGTACACGTACCTTTACCGTTGCCACTTTTAGTGTTATGTCATTATTGCCCGACCGCCGCCCGACTTTTATATTGTCCCTTGCTTTGCTTTGCTTTGGTAGCGTTATGTTTGTCTTGCTGCCGCTCGACGTTATGCCCTGCTCCTTACTATGCTATGTTTTGTATAAAAAGCTGTTTTTGATGTAGACTCGTTTACTAAATTACTAATCCGCCACGGCTTATGCGGTTGGATTGAAGCATTGACGCAAAGTTACGCTATTCCGGTTCAACCTCATATCTTGTACTTCTGCCTCTTGTACTTGGGCTGTATGTTATCCTCGTATTGTATTTTTACTGGCCTTGTACTTGTGCTGTATACGACTCGCATTAATATGGTTTTTACCATTCGACAATGTGCAGCGTGAGCTTTAACGTCGATCACTCATAAACATTCCCGGAAAGAAGAAAACCAATGGAAACCAATAAAGGACACCAAAACCTATGCACGAAGTCTAACTCCCTTCTGCACCTACTTCTGGCTTAGCATCGATCTAATCCACCTGCTGCCATTTCTCTACTCGTGTTGCATTGCTACTGGCAAGGTATGGTCGGCGCAACGGCTGCATGTTGTGGGCTGTACTGAATGTGGTGCAGTGCCTACTCATCCGTTCGAGGAAGCTGGGTGCCCTACTGCTAGGCCGCGTCATCGCAGGTATTGTACAAACGCGCGATCGGAGTATCACACACAGCTTGCAAAGATGAGTTTGGACGATATCCTAGATCTCACAGCTGTAGTGTATTTTTAATTTTTTATAAAAATAACCTATCATACCTCGTAACCGTAATAATATACCTGGTATATACTGTTGCTGTAACAAGCTAAAAATGGTGTACCAAAAGCTGCTGTGCTTATGATACGTTATAGCGCTGCTCGCCCTACTGCTAGGCCGCGTCATCGCAGTTATTGCACAAATAACCTATCATACCTCGTAACTGAAATGATGTGTGTACGTGGTGCTACTACAAAAAAAATATTGCACAAATAGTCTCGTAGCTGCGGAACGACGTTTCTGCCGCCCTCCCCTACAAATAAGGCGTGTGGTGCTACGTAGTACGAATATTGATGTTGCTGTAACAAGGCAATGGTGTACCAAAAGCTGCTGTGCTTATGTTAATAATTGTATTATTGCTTTAAATGCTGTAGCAATGTAACGTACCAACAATGGTGCTTACGTTATTCGCTCTCTTCGCTGGGCGGTTTTTGGCCAGGCTGGACAATGCTGAACACTATCTACAACTGCCACACCATACCACTGTGGTATATGGAAACTTCTATCGATGACTTACAGTGAGGCTGTTTGGCATTATTGGGACACGAACAGCACGGCGCAAAACCATTCCGCGGACTAGTATGGCAACCCCAATCGCTCCCCCAAAAGTAAAAAAAAACTACGTCTGTACGAAGAGTTGGCTTCCGTTGTTGCGCCACATGGCCACGTGCCTCTCTCTCTTATCTTGACTTGGAAGTACCAGGTATGTGTTTTCTCGTACCTCTCTTTTGTATCGTATGACACATGTCCCTTTTTGGTCGTATAACACCTGTCTTTAGTGGTATAGTCTATTAATAGTATGACGCATCTTTTTTTTCGTACAGCACCCCTCTTGACTCTCTTTTTTTTTTTTTGTGCTACCCTCTTGTGCCGTACTTTTTTGGCTGCCCTTCACTGCGCACATACGCACGCACTGTCAGGTAGTGGCGCCACCCTCCTCGCGACAGCGTTCGAATCTTGGATGATTACGGAGCACCACAGTCGGAAATACCCGTCCCACTTGCTAGCAGATACCTTCCGCATGGCAACGTGGGCAATCGGACTGGCAACCATCGCCTCTGGATTCGTGGCAGAGGCTTCTGTGAAGGGGATAAACATCTTGGCGCCTTTCAATGTCGCCATTGGGGTGAGGTCTTATAGGTAGCTCACGTTTAGGTAATTCTCGATTGAGTAAGGATACAACATGCGCAGGTAGTGTGACTAAGTCTGGAGGGTTGTTGTAGTTGTTGGTGGTTTTGACGTTGTTGTTGGTGGCGTGTTGCTGTTGTTGTTTTTGTTGTTGAGTTTGTGGCGGAAGCTTCTGTGAAGGGGATGGACATCTTGGCGCCTTTCAATGTTGCCATTATGGTGAGGTCCTCAGGCAGCTCAATAGACTACGGGTGTAACGTATGCAGGCAATGTTGTTTTTGTTGTTGTTGTTGTTGCTGTTGTTGTTCTGTGAAGGGGATGGACATCATGGCGCCTTTCAGTGTGGCCATTGGGGTGAGGTCCTTGGGTGGCCCGCCCTTACGTAGCTCGTGGTTGAATAAGGATGTAACATATGCAGGCAGTCTGGCTAGGTCTGAATGGTTGTTGTTGTTGGTGGTGGCGTTGTTGCTGTTGTTGGTTGTGGTGTTTTTTGTTCAGGGGATGGACATCTTGGCGCCTTTCAATATGACCATTGGGGTGGGGTTCTTCAGACACTTCTAGAACTGCACACACGTTTTGGGGACAAACTACTTGGAAATTGTGTGGGATATTAAAAGGGTAATGGTCAAACGGGGGTATACCCCCGGGTTTTTCGGCCACACGTCCGCAGAACGTGCCCGCTCTTGCCCCAAACTGCCTCAAATTCAATTCTGACGCGCTGGCAAGACACCCGCAGCCCATGCCGAGCGCGCACACCGTTTTTTGTTTTTTTCGGGCACGGTATTGGGGCTAACGGGACCGCGACGCAGGAGGGGGCAAAAGGATCCCCCCTTTTGACTACAAGTTGGGGGGTATGCCCCCGCAAATCTACTAAATGTATGTACTACCCCCTCGTGACCACCATTTCCCTCCACTTGACCGAAAACATACCCCTTTGTGACCAATTCTGACACTGTCAAACGCGAGTAGTACAAGTACGTCTCCACGTCACCGCCCAACAGCCCGAATAGACCACGAGCGGAACATCCAGCAGTTGCGAGTAGTTGCGATCGTTTGTCTCCGAAAAAATGACGGCACAAGAGACAAACAAGACAAATCAAATATTTAGACGTACTCTGTAGACGGAAACAAAAATATTTGCTTGTTAGAAAAGACAATAGGATAATCAGTTCGTATGTCGTGGGTGCTGCTCGGTGCTCGGTCCTCGGTGCTTGGGTGTCGGGAGGGAACACCCACACATGACGCGTTCTGTTGTTAGCTTCGAACTCACAGCACAGACACCCGGCGACTTGGACCCGTGGAGTCAGGATAAGGGCCAGCAAAAACGAAGAGAAAAGGGGAAACAAACAGAGGCCGCCAACCGCGCCAGTACTCGTATATCATACCTGGTACACCCGTACAGTAGTAATCCCTCTATAGTTCCGATATGTGCCAGCCAGAAATACCGGCACTATAGAGGAAACCAGCACTACTCCCCATACTGCCAGTACTCATTGTTCCCATCTGTGCCAAGCGATTTTACAAGCACTATAGCGGGCAACCAGCACTACTCAACCGGCACTAGAGGGACCTCTACAGCAGTTCGTGTCGTATCGTATCATAATATATACGTCGCGTTCTCGGTGACGGATAAGAGCATACAATCTCTGCTTTCATCTTCGACATGTCTAGGCCCAGCTCTGTACCAGGTAAGTATGTTGTACGCCTTGCGGGAAGCTAACAACGGAACGCGTCATGTGTATGTGTTCCCTCCGGCCCGACAACCAAGGACCGAGCACCGAGCAGCACCCACGACCTACGAACTGATTATCCCATTGTCTTTTCTAAGAAGCAAATATTTTTGTTTCCGTCTACAGAGTATAAATATTTGATTTGTCTCGTTTGTCTCTTGTGCCTTCATTTTTTCGGAGACAAACGATTGCAACTACTCGCAACTACTGGATGTTCCGCTCGTGGTCTATTCGGGCTGTTGGGCGGTGACGTTGAGACGTACTTGT
>JAYJMJ010000218.1:352188-374066 GCA_036873875.1 Laminaria ephemera | reverse complement strand
GTCGGGTCGGGTCGGGTCGGGTCGGGTCGGGTCGGGCCGGGCCGGGTCAGGAGGTTTTCAAATTTCATTGGTCGGGTCACCCTGACCCGACCCGACCCGCGAGAAGTGACCCGACCCGTGAAACGCCCTGGACTTTTTGTACGTGGTGGAGTTCTGGCGAGAAAAAAAACATTTTCTTAAAAGCTGTATGGTATTGATATGATTAATAGGACAGAGCTGTGTGTGCTACTTTAACTTGTCATAGTGTAAACCTATAATACCTGGTAGTCTCATGTGCCAAGCGGCGCGTGCCCTTTTATATCGTAGTTTTGCAGGGTTTGTTGTTTGTTTGTGGTGGCGGTGCCGGTGACGCTATACATGAAGCGTTTTAATTGTTGGATTGATCGAAACGTTTTGAGATGCACATGTGAGATGTTTCGCTCCCTGGTTGGATTTATTCATAATATTCGAGATGCATACAACGTGCTACGTGAGAGATCTTGTCTTCCTGGTGAGGCATATAATATGCAGGCTGTATGTTTGAAACCTGATTGTTCGTGTCTATATAGCTCCGCTGACAACGGTATTTGAACCGGGTTGTGTAATCGACCGCATCGTGGACCTATGCGCACTGACCGACCCAATCCTGGATGAGGTGTGAAACGAGCGGTGTTAGCCGTTGTGGTGTCAGCCTGACATGGCGTCTCATTGAGTGAATTTGATTTGTGGTATGTCTTGCTACATAGCTCTACGAGCACAGCCAACGAGTAGATGGTGTAAATATTTACTGGTAGCCTCTTGCATCAAACCGAAAACAGGAAAACGTTTGTTTTGACCGCATGACTGAAGCTTCTACAAATAAAACCCGTACACTCACGAAATCTACCGGTCGGTCTGACTTGACGCGACTCAGGGTGCCGTTCCACCGCACTACCGCATATCACGCAAAATACCACACCCCTGAGATGAATTTCCGAGTCCGATTATCTCCAAAACAAGGGGGCACATTCAACGAAAAATGTGGCTTTGGAAAGGTGTTGTCGAGGCTTTTCCGTAGACGCATCGCTCGGCGTTTGCCCTCTCCCCGTTGTCGAGAAGATTAGCTTGGAAAACCATCCGAGGAGGTGTGTTGCATGCTAGCAGTGCAGACAGTATACCAGAATGCCCTTTGAATGCAAATTTCCGGTGCGCCGTGCAAGACAGTGCGGCGTCCACGACTTATGCCCGTCTGCGTTGCAGTGTGCAGCTCACATCCAAGCACTCTATCAAGCTTCTCTGCGACGATGCGCTAGTATCGAGAGTACCTGGTACTTACTATAGACCGCACCCCAAGAACACGGGGCACATGCTCTACGCTTGTTCAACAAAAGGAGACCACCCATCGCTGTGCCGTCCAGTTCTTCCAGACGAAAAATCAGCCACAGGTTATGAGCCTCGATTTCACACGGAGCAAAACAAGTACCTGGTACTATTCCTCTGTAGAAACAGAGGCTGGGCAGGAAGCGTAGGTGCGTGTGATTGAACACCAGTTGGAAAGCGTAGCTAACCACAACAGGGTCAGGGTGAGCAAGCAAGTAAGCGCAAGAGCTGACTACGGATCACATTGGATGCCGCGGGATACAGTCGTTGATAGCAGGACAAGCGGCAACGGTATAAGATAACTGCCACACACATACATGCAGGTGATGTAGCGCCGTGCGATCGTGGCGAATATTTGGTTCAAATAAGCCTCAAGAATACAAAGCTTATCATGGAAAGCCCAATTCTATGGCGAGGAGCACAATCGCGAAAACTCACTCGGTTCCGCTCCCTCCCCCCTGACGCTAAACATATTTGGGCGGGATACAATACATCAGCACGTGACAACGTCGTTGTGTTCCACCTTTCCTCGGGGATAGTCTCCTCGGTGATAATCACCTCGGGGATAGTCTCCTCAGGCGTGTCGCTTTTGTTATTTGGCGTCCCTGTCAGCCATCGTCTGGACGTCCTATATACAATACGGCTTTTCGCTGGCTGGCGTTAACTCTTGTGGGACCGATGCACAGCGACAGAACACATGATATGTGCGGTCTCATCATAGTGTGCGCGTGCAGCACACGACAGTGCATGCTACGCGCGCGTTGTACCCTACAAATATTATTGAAGTCTGACACAGTCCGGCATTTAAAGCACCACCCCGTACCCCGCAACCTAGCAGTACGCTTCGCTTGATGTGGATGATGTGGATGATGATGTGGATGGTGATGCGGATGATGATGTTGCAGTCAACATTTATTTTTTCCCTCTGAAGTCCCAAAAGGGTTAACGCGATGTTAACACGATGTTCGTTTCCCCGCCGCTGTTGATAATCGTGGGCCGCGCCTTGTCGACGACGGTCACCCTGGTTTGGTTTCTTCGCCACTGACGATAGGGGTGGCACTTTTGGTAATTAATAAACCATTTCTGACAGGCGGGGTTGTTAAACTACTACCAGGTAGTATTTAGATCACCCGATATCGTTAGACTACCATTCGTGTTTTCAAAATTATCCGTTGCAAACCTAGGCCAAGGGATTAGTCGCCGGATTGCACTTTCACGTTTTCTCAGGTTTTGTGTGGGGTATAGAACTCTTAAAGTAATAACCCAAAGAAAATATACCTGGTAGGTGTTATTAATACCTACCTGGTACCTGGTAGTACCGTAGCATGCGTCCACTGCACGGCAAGCCACTGAACAGCAATCACATCGCTGTCTGTCACGGGTGTTTTTTTGTGGTCTTCTTGCGCGTTTGGAGGTGAGGCCCCTCGCAGACATTGCAAAGTACAGAGAATGTGTAGTGAACCAACGCAACGTCAAATCTGTGCAGTAATTGATTGATTTGATTGATTTGATTGATTTGAGTCATCTC
Organism: Laminaria ephemera; assembly: GCA_036873875.1. Taxonomy (NCBI): domain Eukaryota; class Phaeophyceae; order Laminariales; family Laminariaceae; genus Laminaria; species Laminaria ephemera. The sequence continues at coordinate 371,200 of JAYJMJ010000218.1, read as the reverse complement.
ATCTGTCCGACGCGTGGAACATGTAATTTTTAAAACGTTGCTTGTTAATAGCACTCTTCTTCTAGGCTCTACCATTAGGAACAAAAATATTGCGAGTTGCGGCACAGTTGCCCAGTAATGACTGGGGTATCCGCTCCACCCGCCCCTCAAAACTCGCAAATAACTTTCTGCTCTTCTTTGATAAACACGAATGCACCATGAATTTCCAGAGCTGTCGCAGACAAACGCTGCTGTCTGTCTTTTGCTTTCTGACAATGAACGCCAATAGGGAGTCAACGAACAAATTTCAACTTTCAAAACATATCTGGAGGACTTGTTATGTATACTCGTACTCAACACCCCGGATGAATTACCAATAGCCGTACTGGCTTCGCAAATCGCCATTAAATTCCTGGAACATGCAAAACAACATGGTGGTCAGGCTGCGGTGAGTTGTCCACGCGTACGTGGACAAGTTTACCTCTTTTTGGGACCCATGTATAGCGACAAAAACAAAAAAAAATGCTTGCAATCTTATCAAGTCTAGGAAGGGCATGCAGCAGTACGAGTATCACCGTGCTGCATGCATGCGTGCACGCGTGTCTTAAGAGCTCCTTACAATGCGCTTCGGACATATCCCCTACAATGCTATTACTATCATAGTACTCCAGCGACCCGGGCTGCTTCGCGTAGTCGATGCTGAAATCGTTATATTTATATATTTATTCAACACCTTTCCCTCTGAAGTCCCAAAGTGTTGCTTTCCAGTAAGAGCAACAGCAACGGGATATATAGCATAAAGGAACCGGGTCCACAACAAAATGTGATACTAGTTAATGCTCATCAGTAAAGCGCGCAGCAGCAACGGGATATACTCCGTAGCAGGTGTAGCATAGAGGAGCTGGGTCCACAACAAAATGACACACGACTTAATGCTCTCCAGTAAAGCGCAGCAGCAACGCGATGTATAGTAAACGAGCTGGGTCCACAAAAAAATATCGTACGACTTAACGACAAGTTTAACTGCACCACATCGATCAAGACACACAGCCCATGAACGCCCCGTTCAACCCGATGGATCAAGACTGCAATCGTGGCTGGCAATCAATGCAGTTCATGATAAATACTGCTCGATGGGTAATTATATTGCAGCCACAAAACTACTCGATGGGGGATTGTTAATTAACGGCGATAGCCCCCTCCTGTTACATCTGAAATCCCCTTTGAGAGCCGCCCAAAAATGTGCAAGGAGGATAGGACATACTACCGTGCGACCGTCAACACAACCCCCATCCTCAAAGCAACAAGCAACGACACAAACAAAACAAAAACAGGACAAAAATACAAAACAAAAATGCACCAGACCTGGTGCTATCGACAGCATTTGGCGGCACGGCACCAGCCACAAGAACAACGAACGCCCCTCCCCCCGTCCTTAGTAAACCTCCGTTCGCTTGCCCACCATTGTATCTACATTTGGCGTCGACGGCGAGCAAAGAACGCTACCAACGTGGTAAAAGACGCTACCAATTTCGTATTGATAGACGCTTCAGTAGCGGTCCTTCTATAATGCCGGTTGCCCGCTATAGTGCCTGTGAAATCGCTTGGCACAGATGGGAACAACCAGTAGCGGCAGTATGCGGAATAGTGGCGGTTGCCGCTACAGTGCCGGTATTTCCGGCTGGCACGTACCGGCACTATAGAGGGATCACCACTGTACCAATGTGGTGACAAATCTTTCGACGAAAGGTACCTACACTTGACTATTCGGTGCCCCCGGTTTTCCTATTGTCATTTGTTTCAAAGGGATTTTCCAGAAAATTTCTGATAGGCCGAAAACCCCTGTCGACCGGTGTCATCCAGGGTCGTGACGTCACTTTTCGGAAACATCGATTTTTTCCCAGGGCTTTTCACTGTTGGGGTCACTTCTCGCGGGTCGGGTCGGGCCAAGGTGACCCCACCCGACCCGACCCAACCAGCGAGATTTCGAATATCTCCTGACCCGACCCGATTCGACCCGGGAGATACCCGCGGGTCGGGTCATCACCTGTGAAAAGCCCGGAAATTTCCGACTTGTCAAAAATCCGTGATGTCGTCATTCAGGATCGCGACGTCCCTTTGCGAACACATCGAAAATTTCACGGCTTTACACGGATCGGCTCATTTCTCGCGTTAGGGTGAGGTTTGAAAACCTCCTGACCCGACCCGACCCGACCCGACCCGACCCGTGAGATTTCGAACATCTCCTGACCCGACCCGACCCGACCCGACCAGACCCGTGAGATTTCGAACACTTCCTGATCCGACCCGACTCGACTCGCGAGATATCAAAAACCTCCCGACCCGTGAAAAGCCCTTGAAAACTTTAATTTCCTTTAAAAAAATGACTATAATAGGAAACCTGCGGCCATCAAATACCTGATCGCCCCCTGGCAAGCAGGAGTATTCATACCACGTGGCGAGAGACTTATGTTATCTTAATGGCTGGCCCTGCTTGCTGCATTATTGGCTGCTCTTGTCAACGAAAACCACCACTTTTGACATACTCAAAGGGTGTTTTTACTAGAGTATATATATACTCTACATGTACCCGGGTATATACTCGGGTAATACCCGGGTACATACACCCGGATAAAACCCGGGTACATATACTGGGGTAATACCCGGGTACTTACGTCCGGGTATATACCTGGGTAACACCTGGTACCCGGGTACATATACCCGGGTAATACCCGGTTAAATACCCGGGTATATATCCGTGTATGATTAAGATAGTCAGGGTCGGTACCCGGGTACCCCAGAGTATACCGGTATACCCTACTTAACACTCTTAACACACTTTTGAAATATTCTCCTACCTACGAATACGTCAAACAGACTATTATAGTCAAGTCGATATACAACTACTCCCGCCTTTTGCCCCCCGCTGGTCGTAAACATCACGGTAACCAGTACCTGTCTGGACGCAAACAGTACCTGGTTCCATGGTATACCACAACTACTGTTACTTACGTTTAACCAAACCGTATTATATAACTAATAATGTGACAATCGCAGTTGCCGTACCCTATCGCAAGCAAAGACACTCGACGTGACGTGCTATTCACTCACTACGCCACAAATAAGAGTCACCCGCCGCGACGTGTTACTCACGCCACACATAAAAAAAAGGGACTGCTGTACAAGATGATTGGCCACGGCTCAAGGCCCGCAAGCCCGTGGGCATATGCTGTCGCCTCCAAAGGATACCGCTTTGATTCCACAAAACCGCCCTGCACTGAAAATGAAAATAGCAGCGAAATAGCAGTGCTATTAAGAGCACTGCTACTGCGCTACACCACTCGACCCTGCACTGAAAATCAAATGGCGGCGGCTACGTCATGCATCGAAAATCAAATGGCAGCAACATAGCATTGCTATTAATAGCATTGCTATATGCGCTACGTGACACGATGGTCACGTGAGGCCTCGACTCTGCATCGAAAATCAAATTGCAGCGATATAGCATTGCTATTATTAGCATTGCTACTGCGCAACGTCACCATGGTCGTGTCAGGACTTGACTGCACTGGAAATCAAATGGCAGCGATATAGCATTGCTATTAACAGCACTGCTATTGCGCTACGTCAAGATTGTCAGGTCATGTCCGGACTTGACTCAACCACTGACCTGAAATAGCCCTGATATTGCGCTACGTGGCGATGGTCATGTCACGAAACGACTGAACCCAATAGGTCAGCACTAGACTCCACGACAGAACCGAATTGCATTAAAATGCTTAAATGTGCAGTCTGCGCTTTTGCTCGTATCGCGCGGTATCAATCAGGCTGGAGTATGACTTCCACGGCATCACAAGGTTGCGAGGATGTGCTCATGACGTCATGACGACTCATGACGCGATGACGGCTCATGCTATGATGACTCATGACGTGATGACGGCTCGTGACGGACGTAATGACGGGTCATGACGGACGTGACGTGATGACGAAGGCGTGGAAATGGATGATGTCGATGATGTTGACGAGGTGGCGACAACGCGATGTAGCCCTACGCCGTCGGCGTGTGACCTGAGCCCACTGCGAACACCGGCATTTTTCATCACGGACAGGCAGCACAAACAGCACAAGCAAAAGCACAAGCAGCACAGACAGCACAGCAAGCAGCACAGCAGCACAGACACCGCAAGCAGCACACGTAGCACAAGGGGCAGTTTATAAAACGGAGAAAACCACGCGCAAAAGTCAATCGGCAAACATTCGTCGTGATGCAATGACGAGCATCTACAATTCGCGAGTCTACCAATACCGCCACGCTAACACGCCCTACCGTCGGAGCTGGCCGGGATACTCCTACTGCATACGCTTAATTTTCCCGCGACATGCTTGACGGTAAAATCATTTTTTTGAAGAGCGATCGCCCAACGTGCACGCATATTTCTAGTGTCTTGCATGTAGTGTAGTATAGATGGGTCAATGCTTGGTCATCTGTAATCATCGCAAAATGTTTCCCAAATATTTCGCATGCATCCCTGTGAAAAGGAGATGAGCAAAGGCAACGCCAAACGTAGCGGGCAAGAAAAATCACAAAACAAAACCAACTATAATATAACATCAACTGCAGGAACAATCTCCCCCCTTCCCGCCCCACGTGCATCGTCCCGGCATGGTAGGGATGCCAGGGTCTATGGTCCTACGGACTACGGCCATGCATGATACGATGGTTACACCCCTCCCATCGCTACCCTACGAGATAGATGGTGGCCATGGACGGCCAAACAGGAAGGGGACAAGACAAGCAAAAGAACTATGTAATGTATGGAACAAGACACGTGAAAAAACTATGTAAATGTATGGAAGAAACGTAGTGAGCGCCCAAATGTTGGAGGTGTCCCTATTATTAGGAGTAGAAACGGTGGTCCGTCTCGAAAGGGATGCGTGGTCAATGGCCAAACGACAAAGTGCAAGCAACAAATGAGTACGCCGCCCTCCCCCCTCCAATTATTACCCCCTCCACCCCCCCCCCGAAGACAAAGGAGCGAATTCTAACACCCAAAATCTCACGTGGTACGCCAAGCAGGCAGTAGACAGGTTCGTGGTCCGACTCTATGACCTCCGGCACTGCACCAAAAGTGCTCCCAGTGCTCCCACGTTGGGCCAACCCGTCCTCGCGTTGGTTGTCGCGTTGGTCTTGTCGGTTGTCGCGTGCGCCGTGGTCCATTAAGCCTCGCCACAATATTCTGTCTGTCCACGAAGGCGTCCGCTTGTCGTTATACCTGTACGATAGCATGATACAGCGTGGGCAAAAAAGGTTGTCGGTTTGTGGGAAAAAAAACTACGTTTCGGCAACGTGACCAAAGGGCAAGTCCCGATTTATAAGCCCCCATGCAGCAGCTACCGGTAAGCAGCTATCATGCAACTTGGCGTTGGTCTTGGTCCACCAAGGGGTCCGTTGTCGATATATAATACCTGTACGTATGATACAGCGTGTGTAAATGTGGTGGTCGGTGATCATTCATGCGGGGTACATACGACAACAAAAAAACATACGCTTGGGCAACGTGACCAAAAGGGCAAGTTCCGGTGTTATATGCCACCATGCAGCAGCCAAGCAGCCACTGAAAATATCGTCAACTTGTGCGCGTTGCTGAAAATCGCCGGTCCTCGTTTTTTTCTTTCGCGTCGGTGGACATTTCAGGCAACTCGAAACAGGTCCTTACTAGAAACTCGCATTCGCTCGTGATAAAGGATCCCTTTCTCACTTTCGAGGGGTGTTGGTATCCCCTGGTTTGAACGTGAACGTTGGCCGCACCGTTTCCCCCCTCGCAAGCGCCTCTCCCAGCCCATCCCGCAAGCCAGCAAGCAACGGCGTCACCTTTCCAATGGGAAACATGAACAACGAAAACATCGACGATGACACGTATGTTAGCCCCAGCAACACAACCGTCCTGTCCCTCTGAGAGCCTGGTGGTACTCGGCGACCCATGCATGATTGCCGATAACGACAACGATAAATACATTAGAACCAGCAATGCAATCGTCTTGTCCCTCCAGAGAGTCTGATCGTACTCGGATGGACGCGATCCGCGCTTGATTGCTGACAACCGCACGAGTGTGGGACATATGTTGGGCCCAGCCCATCCCGAAAGCCAGCAGGCAATGGCGTCACATTTCCGATGGGAAATACCCACCCATCGGACCGATCAGATGCCATTTCATGATCTACGTATTTCAGGGCAGACAGATCCCTCGCCTGCATGAGCGGCATGGCCAATAGATCATGTTGCCGAATGATCTGAATGATCTAGCACATGTTTCCTGTGTTGGATCTGTACTACACAGATCCTGCATAACATATGATATCATATCGACAGATAGAGGATCTAGATTATCTAAGTCGTGAAATGTCCCCATATGTGGAAACAACGACAGAGGCAAGAGTTAGGCGGACATCCCCGCAATCATGCCTGCACATACCTCTGGGCTGTGTTGATCGCCTTTTCGCAATGTCTCTTCGACATTGCCCGCTTCCCTCGGCCCCAGTCCCCCGCCCCCCTCTTCCGCCGAGCCTAGCAGGGGCCTCAGTCGATCTGCTGTGTTATATAACTCCAGGAGATCTTCGAGTTTCCCCGCTTCCGCCAGCTGTCGAACCATTGTATATCGAAGCATTTGGCACACGAGTAGTGGACGGCGAGAGACAAGAGACACGGCGGTGTTGGTGTTGAAGGCATAATGACAATACCACGAGAATAAACACCTGGCATGTTGCAGACTCAAAAGTCCAAAGAATAAATAGCGAAAGGCGAGGCCACCGCGCGTCGAAGGAGCGCTTTCATTGCGAGGGCTCGCTGCCGCCGCAGACGCGTGCACGCAGCAGACAGTCACTGAGAGCGGCTGATCACGATGGCACTGCTGGTGCTGGTGCTTTCGCACAGCAGGCGCAAGTGTTGCTATCGCCAATGGTCATCGCCACCAGCAGCGCGGTACACTATATTAACAGTAGTGTATAAATATATCGGAGCCCGACGATTATAACGAAAAATTCAAGATTGAGGTTTTGAACAAACATACAAGTACCGTATACGGTACCGCAGATCGACCAATGATGTCACCTTCACGACCGCCTCAAAGTCTTTCCCTCCCTTTGCTTTGTCTTCAGCTTCCTTCAGCATTTCCACCCTGGAACAAAAAATCAAAACAAGAGTTGTTATATTCCTGTCACAAATATCAGAACTCCATAAGTCAAGACTCGAGCTGTTACATTCCATCCAATTTCACGAACTCGAATCGTACGGAAACACGTTTACTATATGCAACATCATCTACGTGGGTGACGCTGTTTGTAGCCACGATACCTAGCCCTAATCTTCAGCATGTCCACGCTGCCACAAACTCAAACCCGAGCTGTTACATTCCATATAAAGGCACAAGCTCGAACCCACCTGAAGTGCTCTTGTCATATTGTGCATGGAGTGAAAACGCACAAAATTGTGCGTACTGGACCGTAAAATGCGGCATGTAACGTGATGTATCTACTGTACCGCAGTTCTGTTTCATGGGAAGACACCACGAGACACGACGCCCGCTCCCTCTCCGCCACTAAGCTACCTCGTGGGGCCGAATCGCGTGCCAAACAAGCAGCAACAGCAAAACAGACCACATGTAACACGATGTGATAGGACTATGAATACAATAATACTCCACCGGATGTGGCCGACGTGCGTTGTAAACAAACAGTATGCATAACATAACAGCAAAGCAAACCACATGTAACACGATGAGACAAGACTATAAAATGTAGTGTAGTTATCGCTAGGAACTCGCGCAACAGGATGGATGTAACTGTCATCAACCGTAGCGCAGCTACCGCGTGGGGCCGACGCGCGTGCCAAACAAGCGGCAACAGCAAAGTATGCCACATGTGACACAATGAGATACAAAATTATAGGATAAGCTGCCGCTAGGAACTCTTGCTGCAGGATATTTTGATAGTTGTAACTGTCGTCAAGTTGTGTACGTCGGTGGTCTTTGGACGCTTCAACACAAGCAACTCGAAAGGGGTCCCTGTTTTTGGCGCGGTCTGTGGTCGTCCGGGGACGTCCTGGTCCCATCCCCGGGTTTCATTGGTGGATGGATATGGACCTTGCGTGGGGCATAGCACAATGCTAGTGGTTATCCATGCCGTTAGACCATGGGTCAAAATTAGAACCTCGCATAATAAATTAAAAGAAATACCTGAAATTAAGGTCTCCGAAGATGACCATGTGAGCTGGAGCGGTACTCGGCAGCGTGGCCTTTAAGGCGTGTTCGATCACCCGCAGTTGCGTCATTCGGTACTGCAAAGGAAGGCGTGGACGCGACGAGGAGGTGGTTTGCAAAGCGAAGCGAGATAAACAAAACACATACGAAGTATCAAGTCACAGACTTGTATCTTTCATGAGGACACAATAGTAGCACGCGCGATCGTAGTATCACACACAGCTAGCAAATATGAGTTTTGATTCTCAGTGTGGCCTCTAAGGCGTGTTTTATCACCCGCAGTTGCGTCATTCAGTACTGTAAAGGACAGCGTGGAGAGGAGGAGGGGGTGGTTTGCGAAGCGAAACAAATAAAAAGAGAAAAAGACAAGGGAACGTAACCAAAAAGCAGTCGATAAGCCGGAAAGCAGATTCCTACTGTAGGTAGCAGCAGCCGAAACACTAGCAGCAGCCCCAGCAGCAGCACCATTCATAGCAGTAGCACTATCAACAGCACAGCGATAGCACTAGCAGTAGCAATATGAATAGATGAATAGGGCGCACAAGGCTAGGATTTAATTCGCACCTCATCGAATACGGCTTCCCCCATGCCATACTTGTTGTCCCGTAGCAGCACTAACAGTAGTAGCACCATCAAATGCACAATTATATAATAGCAGTCGTAGCAGCAGCACTATTCACATCATAGCAACTAGCAGCAGCACTCTAAATAGAGCTCTTAATTAAGGCTACGAGAGACTTCACACAGCAGCACTAGCAGCAGCACTACCATTTGGCTACGATTTACTTCACACCTCATCGAAGACGGCTTCCCCCACGCCGTACTTGTTGGTCCCGTACAGATGGCAGTTAACCAAGAGCACCTCGAGCTTACTCAAGGGGTCCTCCAGGTAGCATGCCACCGCGCCCTATATATATCCATATCATCCACATTATCAGACGTCGGGCGAAGAGCAGCAATCCATCACAAAGAAGCAGCACAAATAAACAATTGGATCAGACCTTGTGTTTTCGGTTTATTACTACACTGACCTGGCGGCAAACAATTATTAACCCGGTTGGTACTCACCCATATAGTTCACCAAAAACACCTCGGGCTATTATAGCTGAAGGACTCCTCCAGGACGCCTGCTACGACAGAGGCGCATCATTTTTTTTTCTGAGGCTCCTCGCTTGAGAAGCTCTACACCTCCCCCCCCAAAAATTAATTTGGGGAAAAATAAAAGCGCTACCCGATGACCAGTCCCATGGCCTAATAGGTATACAACGAAAATTATTGCAAAAAAAATAGTGAAATTCCGACGATTCTGGGTTAAGGAGCCCCGTCATTCAGAAAATGTTTGAGTCAAAAAGTGCTACCTCTATCGCTCTATCGTAGCAATCAGGACCAATCAGGAGCAATCACGAACAATGGCAGGAGCTTAGGTCCTCACCCAAAAACTGGCTTTGACGAAACTGAGAGTGCAATGTGATCAACAATAACAGTCCCACACCCTAGGTACATAACAAATAACATCGTAAAGCACAAACGATACCGCGTACCAGGTAGGTCCTTAGTTGAGGAGCCCCGCTGATGACCAATACGTAGTCCAAAAAATGCTATCTCTATCGTATATCGTAACACGTGTCCGTTGGAGAAGCGGAGGTTTCACCTGGATACCTCTAGGAGAGCAGGTGGACTCATTCTGAGAAAGCGTACCGCCACTTTTCCCCGCTTTTCGGGTCTACAACAACCGCAACTGGCCGAAAAGACCAAACGAAACCAAAAGCATACAACTAAAACATACGCACGTGTGTATCTGTATTTTATACCAGTCTAGAAACAGAGATGGCCGTTTTGTAGCACACACTTGTAAATGCGCATAAATGAGTTACGTACCAGGTATATTTGTATTACATGGCTTACTACATGGGTGAACGAGGGAACTCAGTACAGTCGTAGTCATAAAAATAACAAACTTAGATTATCGCTGTAATGAACAGTAAATACGATCCAGCTCCACCATAACGGTTTGCTGCAGCATAACTCCGAGCCGCCGCATAGCGAGTCTGAGTCATCACGCATGACTAGCCTACTGGTATGACTAGCCTATGCAGCTGTACGGCCTAAAAAGTTAATGCGCTAGACTTTAAAGAGCCCGCCCTCAGTGACAACGGACTAGATTATGGCGATGCTCAGATCAATGTGAGAACATCAACAACAGCAGAGCTCTTCATCTCCTCGAATTCATCATCGAATTCCATAAAAAATAGTTTACCTGGTATGAAAAACACAATCCGCAAGTATAGTCTTGGATAGTACAGGACGCGTTGGTAGACCCAACGTCTTGGTAGTGGCATACGGCAGCACCTCTCGTACTGTGCGTTGCCGTATTTGAGACCAGGGGGTTTGTTATATGTACGTTGCCAGATTTGGCACTTTGGTATATCTGCTTAAATAAGGTACAGAACTATAACAAAAATGACACGACGCAACACGCACGAGGTAACAACATATCCAGGGGAGCGTGGAACCGGAGCAGCCCATCATACCGTATACCGTATACAGTACAGTGGGTACCCCGATTTAAGGGCGCCCAAGATAAGAGCATTCGTGACTTAAGAACAGTCAAGCCGGCATGTCCCGCCATACAAAAAAAAAAAAATCCACTGCAGACAAGAGCAATGTTAAGAGCACCTGTTTCGGCTTGTCACGGGGTGCTCTCTTCTTAAATCGTGATACTCACTGTAACACGCATAACACGCATGTTAATACACCCCCTGGAACGAGTTTCCGAGCCAGTTTTCTCCAACACGAGGGGGGGGGGGGGACCCATTTGTTGCTTGCCTAAGTCATTTGGCCATTGACCACGCATCCCGTTCGAGACGGAGCACCGTTCCTACTCCCTACTCCTAATAGAAACACCTGCAGCATTTGGGCGCTCACTTCGTTTCTTAAATACAGGGTATGTTACATAAAAACCTCTTGCTTATCTTATCTCCTTCCTGTTGGGCCATGTTTTGGAGGGGGGCGCATACAACGAAAGCGGTAGGTTGCGACACACGCCGTCGACATCTGTCCATAGAAGCCATAGAAGCACCGCTTGGCGTTTGCACTCTCCCCGTTGTCGACAAAATTAACTTGAAAATAACTGGTCCGAGGGGATGTGTTGTCTTGATTATAGCATACTCGTACGGTAACCGCTTTCACAGGCCTTGCTGACCCGATTGCCTAACTATGAGCTACAATTTGACAAAATCGACGAGTGAGAATTGACGATTAGGCCTTCTTGACACGATTTACTAACGATCAGGTTATAAATTGAGTAAATCGACGACTGAGAATCGGCGAGTGGTAACTGACGATCGAGAATTGTCGACCGATCTTCTCTGGCGAGGTGTCTTTGGCGTAATCGTTTGGTGCATCGGCAACACAAAAGCCCTAACGGGCCTTTTTTTTCTCTGGCATGATCTACGAACTACCAGGGATAACTGAGAAATTCGACGAATGAAAATTGACCATTAGGCTGTCAATTTACTAATGATCAGGAACAATCGAATATCGAGTAAATCGACAACTGATAATTCGAGTCTGAGAATTGACGAGTGACCTTACCTGGCAAGGGGAAAATGGCCTAAACAGTTTTCACGTGCTTTTCTGGCATGATTTACTAACGATCAGGCATAATTCAGTAAATATACTAGAAAATAGACTCTAGGCCATCAATTTACTCATCATCAGAAACATTTGAGCAAACTGCCGAGCGACAATTGACGGACTGACCTTATCTGGCGAGGTGTCTTTCGCGTAATCTTCTGGTGCATCGGCTACCACAGACGGCTTGTCTCCGGACGGGATAACCACAGTTCGCACTCGAAGGTCCTTGAACATGTCTGAGGATCATCCAAACACAAACACCGCACGTAGACGCAAATGCAGACGGGATTAGAACAGTTCGCACTCGAAGGTCCTTGAACAAGCTAAGGATCATCCAAAAACAAACACCGCGCATAGACGCAATGTGCAAGCGGGATTACAACAGTTTGCACTCGAAGGTCCTTCAACGAGTCTTTGGGTCACCCAAAAACAAAAACACCTCAAGCTTAACCCTAACCCTATACCCTAACCCTAACCTCCCGTACAATGTGCAGATGGGGTAGATGGGGTTACATTAGTTCGCACTCGAAGGTCCTTGAACAAGTCTAAGGATAACCCAAAAGGGTCACTTTCAGCGTCTCGATTTTCAACGGCTTGGATCGAGTCGCGCGAGTGGCTACCACCCTACCACCCTACTACTGTAGTAGCTATTTGCTGTTCGGCTTGGCGACATGCACCGCCATGGAGCTGTTGCTGCGCTCCATCAACGAAACCAACTGAATATCAGAGCCACTTGAGCGAGTCGCCTGGCCTCTGCAGTGAAAATGATGTTACAACATGTTATCACACAAACATGTTATAACATAACATCCTCCCTACCTTGGTTAAAACCAAACACCGCACAACACAACCTACACTGTGCATACGGGATACACCGCACAACCTACAATGTGCAGACGGGATTAACATAAATCGCATTCAAAGGTCCTTCAACAAGTGTAAGGATCACCAAAAAACAAACACCGCGCAAAGACACACCATGCGCAAACGGGGTTACAACAGTTCGCACTCGAAGGTCCTTTGAGCAAGTCTTCGCATAATCGAAAAACGAACACCGTACGTAGACGCAAAACGCACAGTACACAGACGAGATCACAACAGTTCGCACTCGAAGGTCCTTCAACAAGTCTACGGATCACCCAAAAACAAACGCCGTAGACGCACAACGTACAACGTGCAGACGGGATTACAACATTTCGCACTCGAAGGTCCTTGAACAAGTGTAAGGATCATCGAAAAACAGACACCACACAACGTACGATGTGCAACACGCTTAGTGAGCCACAACGATGGCACTGTGGCAGAGCATCGCATCAGCGCGCGACCGCAATTTACATGGACCGTCCACGGACACAATACAACAAGTAAACACTGAATAATGTACATGTACAACTAACAACGTAAATGTACAACCACTACGTAAAGATGCACAATGCACTATATAAATGCACAACAAATAACGTAAATCTACAACTAATACTACAGCAGTAGAGGGCCTTCTACAGTGCCGGTTGCTCGCTATAGTGCTTGTGAAATCGCTTGGCATAGATGGGGAATAAACAGTAGTGGCAGTATGCGGAGTAGTGCCGATTGCAGCTATAGTGCCAGCATTTCCGGCTGGCACATATCGGCACTATAAAGGGACCACTACTGTACTGTATTTTCTTGAGACGGACCTTATCGTGCGAAGACGCGAAGGTGGATGGTGCCATACCACTCCACGATCTTGAACGTCTCGTTACATGTACCGACACAATTCGACCGGCCGCTGACATCAAGCGGCCCGCCCCCCCCATCTCGGTCCGACCCATCCAAGCTAAATTAACAATGTAGGAAAGCAATCAATCATTTAATGTGCAAAAAATAAAGTAAATCTACTCACAACCCGTCTACTGCGAAATCCATCCCATCCTAATTCCGAGCAGTTTGTCCTGAAAACGATGCTGACAGTTGTAACAGGGTCAATGCAAACGTACAATGAACATTGTGAATGTACAACTATTAATAACACTATCCTAAACGCAAAACGAAGAGCACTGGGTTATCTGTAAACAATAAACAGACAAGGTACACAAAAAAAGCACGGGGTAAGACACAAGACGGACCTTTTCGTGCGAAGACGAGAAGACGGATGGTACCATACCACTCCACGGTCTTGAAGGTCTCGTTACTCGTACCGACACAATTTGACCGCCCGCTGACGTCAAGCGGCCCGTCCCCCCCATCTCGATCCGACCCATCCAAGCTCGTTTCCGTCGAGCTCGACCCTCCCGATATCCGCGGCGAGAGGCTGACCTTGATTTTTCCGTGCGTTGGAGTCTCCCCCATCGCCACGTCTGCCACAAGCTGCCGCCCTGTTCGAAGAACGTCGCACGTTGCACAAAACACGTTACACGTTGCATGCTACACGTTGCACGTTACACGTTGCACGTTACACGTTGCACGTTACACGTTGCACGCTACACGTTGCACTTGGGAGGGATAGCTGCCGGCCGATATTCTATCGCAGTCTCCATCTCTGAAGGTGGCATGCCCACACGTTACACGTTGCCCTATACACGTTGCACGTCACACAATGCACGTTAGACGTTGCACGTAAGAGGTTGTACGTCACACGTTTCACGTTAGACGTTGCACGTCGCGCATTACACGCTGTACTATCCAGGTTGCACGCAACACGTAGTAGAGATGGGCACCGGATAAAAAATAACCGGTTAACCGCGGTTTTTGGAAACCCCGCAGGCGGTTGCAATTAGTCGGTTTTCAAAATAAAAAAACGGTTATTTGTTATGTTTCGTTCTTTATACCAACATATCATTCCCTTGTTTCCCTATACGCTGCATGTGGAAACCCTTTTATCTCGGTATCCAATATCATGGCTCCTGGGCCCTAACCTTTGTCAGGCTCCCAGGGCAATACCATAACACTAACCCACCCTGACAGCCGTATATGCAGAAATATGGGAGAATCGGGGAAGCACCGGTTCCACGATCTAGAACATGACTATATTAGGGCACCCATCTACACTGTCGAGCCTGCAGCAACGAACAACGTAAATATAAACATAACAGCGTGAAAGGTGGGCAATCAAGGTAGCCTACAGAACCAAATACGCCCTTGTGAGTACACGGTAAGGTTCAAATCGAGGAAACATAAAAAATCGCCCGTGGTTTCCAACGTTTGGAGGCTTTAATACCTGACAAACAACAACCGGTTTGACCGGTTTTTCGTTTTTGAGAATAACGCCTCCTATCCGGTTTTCGTTTTTTTTTCGAAAATGCTATCCGGTGCCCATCTCTAGTCACACGTTCATGCGTTATACATGCACGTTGCACGTAATACGTTGTACAGTAGACGTCAAACGTTATACGCTACACGTGGTACATGCCACGTTGCACGATGATGGCATGCTGCACGATGATGACATGCTGCACGATGATGACATGCTGCACGATGATGACGATGATGACATGCTCCACGATGATGACGATGATGGCATGCTGCACGATGATGACAATGATGACGATGATGGCATGCTGCACCATGATGACGATGACGACGATGCTGATGCTGCTGCTGATGATGATGATGACGATGATGACGATGCTGATGATGATGACGATGATGATGGTGACATGCTGCACGAGATAGGCCGAACACTTTTTGGCAAAGATATTTGGTGAATGACGGGGCTCCTTAACCCAATATCGTGAGAATGTCATTCACTGTTCTTGCTTTGCAATATTATTCGTTGCATACCTAGGCCATGGGACTGTTCATCGGTTTGCACTTTCATCTTTTCTAAATTTGTTGTGTTTGTGTTTGGGCGAGGTATATTGTACAGCTCCTCAAGTGAGGAATGAGGAGCCTCAGAAAAATACGTGCAACCTCTACCGTACTATTAGTAGCACGCGTCCGATACACGCTTCGCGTTACACAGTGCACACGCCAAACTATCGCGTATCAAGCGCAGCACAATGACAAACAAACACAATAAAATCACCTGGGATGCAATTAGCAATGGTGGACAGCAAAGCCTTATCCTTGTCTTCCTCCACCACCCCTCTCAGGTAGTACGACTCCTGCCGTCTGTTCTTCATTTGCGACCGACTCGCGGGACAGCCCCGAAGCAACTCCGGCTTATCCTCAGGCATCGGCAGGTCATCGACCTCCGCCAGATCTTGAGGGATGCCTTCTTCTTCCCCGCTGGAAGTAACGCCTGCTGAGTCTTCTGCGTGTTTGTTGGCCTGACGGGCTTTTAAAACGGCCTCGGCTATTCGATCCATTCCTCGGAGTTTTTTGCGAGTGTCGGTAAGCCCGGGAATAACTGGGTTTGATGTGTTGGGGTTGTTGATGGCTGGAATGGCGAAGTCTCGTACGTTGTTCCATCTGGCTTCTGCTTTTCCGATGGTTGGTTCTGGGAATGGTGTTGCTGGTACCACGCCACATTCCTGGTGAATGGACGACACAGGATATGATAATATAGGTGGTAAGACGTGGCAAGATAAGGTGTGAATGTTAGGAGACGAGACATCGTACATGGCAGAAAAGACAAGACACGGCATTGCTAGTACATACCTGGTACAACACATACAATCCATACAAGGACAAGCCAAGCCAAGCCAAGGCAAGGCAAGATGAGACAAGACGAAACAAAGCAAGATAAGACAAACTACAAGACACGATAAGACAAGACGAGACAAGACAAGGCAACACAGGTCGTGATACGATACGACAAGGTGGGAGAAGGCAAGACGTAAGAACGCAATACGTGTCCTGCCAAACATGATACCTGGCAGCCAAGATAGGACATGCTTCCACTAATACATACCAGGTACAACATATACCAAGCACAAGACAAGCTACGACAAGACGAGACGAGACAAAACAATATAAACAAAACACAAGACAACACAAGACAAAACACGACAGGGCAGGACGAAAAAAGACAAGGCAAGGCAAGACGCGGCAAGGGCCGTAGTAGCTGCTGTTGGCTTCCTTGCAGGGCTTGTGGTTTAGTGCTATCACAGTGCTATGGCAGAGCGGAGCACGCACGCAACTTGACAACAGTTGCAAACAGGCCAATATCCTGCTGCGTGAGTTCCTAGCGACGGCTACGAGCACTATTTTAACCCTCCTAGCACCCACTCGGAAACCGCAAAAAAACAATCAACCACGACCATGCCAAAAGAGCCCGGACTCTTTGGGCCCACCACACCAGACAGTCCATCACTTTTCAAAGCTTTGGCGTGGTAAACGGGGCATTCAAGGTTCATCCAAAGAGCATGCCTCTAAAACCAAGTAACACCACATAACTATGGGCCCATTTCATGGGCCCTATAGCGTTCTATTAATAGTGCTAACAGGGTTAACCCCGAACGCCTGGGAAAATTATCGGAATGAAGATGAAGTGAGGGGCTAGGACTGGACTACCAACCACTTCGTCGAAGCCAGGCCAAGTCGTCACACATTGCTGCGCCTGCCTGCCTGCCTGCCTGTGGCAAAGGCACCACCCTTGCTGTGGGTTGGCCGGCCGACCGTAAGTCCCAAATAGTTATTACGGTTGGCTGCGCACGGCGATATGCGGGGTTCCGCGTCTCAGCATCCGACTGGCGCGTTTGTGGCTCGACGTGTTTTTTATTGATAAAACACTACCAGGTAAATCACTTAATTGCCTTACTTCACCTTACTTCACTCCCAAGACGGGCGCTACGATAGAGGTAGCACTTTTCGACCTTTTTTTGTTTCTGAATGACGGGGCTCCTTAACCCAGAACCGTTCGGAATGCCATTCTCGTTTTGCAATATTAATATATACCGGTATATATTTTTTATATACCTAGGCCATAGGTTTGTTCATCGGGTTGCATGTTCATTCTTCTCAAAATCAGTTTTTTCGGGGTGAGGTTTATAGAGCTCAAGTGAGGAGCCCGAGAAACAAAATGGCACATCTCAATCGTAGCACGTGTCCCGAACTATTAGAACAACTGTTACGGAGGACCATAGTAATCAGGACCAAACATGGTTAGTAAAAAAAATGGAATATATAGGTTTTTGTGTACATCGTGGGTCCTGATTACTATGGTCCTCCGTAAAATAGCTGCCAAGTCCAGCCAACTCACAGCCCCGCCTTGCGCCCTTTACTAGGGCTGTGAAACACCACTATTGATAGTCGAGCCACAGACGTGCCAGCCAGACGCAATGACGCAGAACTCCGCAAATCACCGCACGCAACCACCTGTACTAGCTAGCCAACTACCTGTAAGGTAGTCGGCGACTTATAGTCAGCCAAACCCTAGCCCAACCTTTTGCCCTCTTGCCCGCCGCCATTTTAGTTCGCCCATGCGCACGTACCTTCTGGAAGCCGTCGGTTGCACGTTGGACGCGTGCGTGGTGAGGGACGTCTCGAGGAGCTTGTCGTACACCACCTCCCTAGCTCGGACCAGCTCCTGCGTGTGGGTCGTCAGCTCCTCCAGCTTGCCCACCGTTGCCTCCCACTTTGCTTTCACCTCCAGGTATTCCGGCTTAAGAGGGTGGGGAGAGGGGGGGATAATAACAAACGGAGCAAAAGGTGAGCAAAAAAAAGCAAACAGCAAAAAGCAAACAAGCAAAAAAGCAACAAAGAGCAAACCCCCACCTCACCACACCACATCACACCCCACCCAACTCCACCCACCAACATCACCCTACCCACACCAACACCAACATCAACACCAACAACATCGACACACTACCCCACCCCACCCCACCCCACCAGAACACCAGGCCACCTTAAACTAAGCTTCCCCCTCTGCGAGTCGAGCTGCTTGTCGACGTTGACCACCGACTCTTTTTTTAAATGTCACTTTTACTTTCCAACTTCTGGACAAGCCGTGGTCACAGGTGTCGTCCCTTCTCCCCCTCGGTATGTGCCTTCATTTTTTTTTTATCGTGCAGAGGGTTCCGCATTCCCAACGCTCGTCGATTTTCATCGAATTTAGCTAACTCGCGCTCTCGCGCTTTCCGCAAGTCAATTGTTTTGCACAAGAAAAAGTCCCTACGAGTACGAGTATGCACTCGGGGGGGCTCGAACTTTTGAAATAGACATTATTAGCGGTTACGAGGTTCACCCACTAGATCATCGGGGACTGGAGTGGAGTGGG
>JAYJMJ010000218.1:318168-332985 GCA_036873875.1 Laminaria ephemera | reverse complement strand
CACAGGACAACGCGGGCAACCTCTCGCGCCCTAGATCATGGATCAACATGAACTCTTCGGCGCTGTCACCTAGACTCCTGTGACCTTGTCCGGAACGAAGAGGGCTGGTCGTGGATTGTCTCTATCTCGAGATCGAAAGCCAATCGTGGTTGTTGGCAACGCTGACGAGACTTGATGAAAATTGATTAATTGGGCCGCTTGACAAAAGAAGAGCCAGAAAAATATTTTTTATCATCTTTACCGCATAGCGACCGTACGAGAAACCTGTCAGCAAACAATTCTGAAACAAAGTTTGGAAACTTTTTTGCTAAGGATCAGCTTGCCATAAGCACCGGTCTCAGACCGCCTTGGCGGGGAAGCCCTGCTGTACTGCTCTACTGCTGTAGTCTAAGCACATGCTGTGCTCTTTTGACGATATATATATGTTTTACCTGAATTTTGCCGAACAAATCTCCTTCGGGTGGGGCAGGGATCGGGGCTGGGGTTGGTTAGGGCATCAAAGGGGCCTCTCATGAGTACTCTCCAACGTTTTATTGTTGGAAAAAAAATCCTGCACTAATGCCGAGCAGGTTGTCGCCCAAAACGTGGGTGAAGTTCCAAAAGGGTACATGTACCTCATACTTACCCCCTCCCTGGCTAATACCGCCCGTTCTGAAGCACGGCACGATGACATTCGGCGATAGATCACGGTGGGACTTGCTCGAAAATAAGGGAAGTTGTCCTTGCGGGGCTATGGGCGTGCCAGAAAGCCCACCAGACAACCTTGTCTACCAGAAGTTCCCTTGCCGGCCAAAGTTGCTTTCATATAACTATAATATATATGCTCGTAGTCTAGATGGGCTGACCATACGAGGTATAACAGCAAACACCTTGCGATTAGCACGCAGAAAATACTCCTGCCTCATGCTGTCAATCATACTCTCGACACGTCTTGTCACTCGTCACGACTCGCCCGTAGCTGTTCGTATCTGGGGGTTTGTGGTGGTTGCGGCTTTGTGTTGTATATTTATCACTTCTAGAATGTAACAGATACCAGTCATAATATATGGGTTACTCTTGTGTGTGGTGAATTTTGAAATTTGAGGTGTAAGCGTGACCGACGAACACGCGATGGATTTGTGGCACCTTCGAACCCAGAACGACAAGAGCGAATTTTAACTGAAGACTTTCCAGTTTTTGAATTTTGACTTTCAGAAATAAGCGGGGTTCCTCGCACCAGTCCCGCAGTTGATCAGTCTCCCTTTTTTGTACTTTGCTCTCGAATTGCGTTAGTTAATTATTTTGCACCCGTCGCTCGAAGAGGGGGGGAAGGTCAAGGAAACCCCGGGGCTGACCTTTACACAGCCCCGTTCCTACATCCGTACACACGAAAGTCAACTGCCACTCCACCCGGCGTAGCTCCGTAGTCGCCAGAATCCCTGTAATTACTCCCACTTGCCTCACTTGCCACACTCACAGCGTACGTCACAACAATGGCTCACTTACTTTACCCAAAAAATGCTATCGACGTAAACTTTCCCCATTCAATGGATGCACTCTGACCTTACCAACACTTTTGGACTGTGCCTGTTGGAGCCGTCGTTCCCACTCTGTCGATCTCCACACTCGGCCCCTTGGGCACCACTTGGCCTCTGGTCGTGCTGATCTTAACTTGTAACGTCCACCCGGAACCACTCGTGCGACATCAAGCACGGGTTGACCTATCTCTTCCTTTCGCACAGTCCTCGAGCCCACGTCTGCTCCTATGGCAGCCCTCGTGGCACGCACACACAGCTGAACACTTCCAATTAATTGCACCCGAATCATGCAAAGCTACGAATTGCTGCTCCTATTATTTTACCCCCCACACTGACTCCCTCAACAGCACGGGCGGGTGGGTGGGAAAAACAACTCTCCTGAATACCTCCCCACACTGTTGGCTCGACGGCTTGGAAGCCCTCTGCTTGATGCCTGCTCGTCTGCCCAGCTCACGACAACGGGGTGGTATTCGTTTCGGTACTGCTGATACAAATCCTGTAATTCCAAGTAATCTGCATACGGTACGTACGTATGCCCACTGCATGATCTACAGCCGTTCTGATCGATCAATTCTTACGTACGTACATAGCACACATTCTCCCGCTTCGCTGTGCTCCCCATGGGAATGCTTCGCTTTGTGCTTTGCTTTCGAATTATGTCAATTAAATATTTTGCACCCCTCGCTCGAAGAGGGGGGGGGGGGTCAAGGAAACACCGGGGCTGACCTTCACACAGCCCCGTTCCTACATCCGTACACACGCAAGTCAACTACCACTCCACCCGTTGTAACTCCGTATTCGCCAGCCTCCAACTTACTGCGGTCGGTGACTTGGTGTACGTATGCATATGCTCTTCCTTATTTTCTACCCCCCCCCCCCTTTTCTCTACCTCTCATATACTGACGCGCTCACTCTCTGGTATTTCCACGGGCTGTAGTTTGCCTCATACAGTTTCTTGCCCGGGCTGCTTCCTTAAACCCTCACCTCTCTCTACCACCGCTATGGACACCCACTGTGCGTCGCTTCCGTAACTACGTATTACCCCATTGTACGCCCCCGATACCCACCGGCCTTCGCGCTTCAATACCTCAGGAGCCGCGCCCCACGCCGACAGGTGTGTGGCACCCCCAATCCTAAGGGAATGCATCGCGCATTCTTCCGACTGCACTCCCGCCACTGACACCACCTGCCTCAGCGCCTTCGATGATTGCGCGTGAGTCCACATAGACCATCTGCCGTTACCATAACCAAACGCTACTAGCGGGGCCGACGGAGGAAGAAACAAATAGCACGACAACAACTCGATCATTAAATCGACGGCACCTCCTCCCGCGCCCACGGGTCGTTGCGGACCTTTCCTCACTCGAGTTAAAATCGCGCCCTAGCGCAACTGGTCACCTTTGGATCCTCGAAAGCGCACTTCAACCGGGTCCGCCGTCGACCACTGCCCCCCTTTCAACTGGTTATCTCCTCGAATGAAGGCGTCAACCGCACGCTTCAAACAACAAACTTTATGCGCCCGCGTACGCGTCAAGGCATACATTTCTGCGTCTCGCGCAAGAAAGAAAACCGACGCTCCAAATGCGAGTCGCAGCACTCGCCCCCCGCCCCCCCAAGTCTGTGCCAGGTGCTCGCCCCCGAGCAACATGGATCATGATACCGGCCTTCTCGCCCTCGACTGTGACCCCGCGGCTGCGTGCGACCGCACGGAGCCTTTGAGAGCATTGCGAAGCCAAGGGTGTGTGGTATCCAACTCAAACCCCGAGACGATCGGTGAAATAACTTGATAGCTAACAAGTGACTCTCTACGGTTTGGGTTTGTAATTTCTTAGTTGCCACCGCGTACTCCGCGTACTGTAAAAGGGGTAGCACATTCGCCAACGGGTTTTCACGAAAGCTAAAAAACACCGGTTCACGTACTACATTCAGGCGAAACTCCACCCACGAACCGAAATACCCTTGGTAAGCGGGCTGAATCACGGGCGTAACGGCGTTTGGGACGACTTCGAGGCGAACACGGAGGTACAAAGATCTTTGCCATTTTTTCCCATCTTCCGCACCTGCCACGGGATATGGGGACGCGCACGAACAAGGTTAGCGTGGACCGCGGACTTGTCCCACGTATAAATTGAAATTCCATCTGCGACATCACTCAAAACTCCGGGTACATGCATGGCGTCAAAATGCCATCCACTCAACATTTCAAGGAATCCAACAAAACGCATTAACGCCCCGGACCGAGGCTCTTTGCCCCCCTGACACCGTCACATCCACTGCACTATTGCCTCGTTATCTCCCCGCAATAGCATACAATCCTCCGCCTGTGGGGGGAGATCTTCACACAACACAACCAAACCCCAAGCTGATATAACCATCCCCAACAACTCTAAAACATTAACAGATATGTCGTTGATACCAAGCTCTGCCCTGCTCGATCCGCAAAATCGGGGCTGTTCGTCCGTCGTAAGTTCATACCTCCAGTACACGCCCGTTTCCAAGCAGTAACCTAATCGCACGCTTAGATGCGTCCGAAAAACTCGTACGTTTCGCGGGTCGAGAAAACTAATGTCACCTAGGCGCCGACAAACACCCCCCGTTCGCTTCGAAGCCCTCGTTCGCAAAACATCACCAAAATTCGTGATCCCCATGAAATTCCGGACCCAAAACAACGTGCTGCCCGTGATCTAACGGCGACACTGTCGACTCCGCGGAGGACGGTGGCATCCCAACGTCCGCAAGCATCTGGCTAACAAGGAACCTGCCCGGCCGCACTACAAACGAAACAAGTAACAGAAATCCCGTCAGCTCGGAAATTTGTTTTTTCCACGCCCACGTACGCGACAGCAGCCACTTTGCCATCAACCGACCCAGGTTTTGCACTTTTTGGGGTGGAATCGTCACCAGTTGACAATTCGTCTGTGTCGACGATCCATCCCAACGCTTCCTGTCGCGAATCCCAACTCGTAATTTTCCTCGCGGATGACAATGGTGGATCGTCGGGGCCCCGTTCTCCCCGCAAGCGAAAGTGGTCGGATGCGGTAGGCGGTAACGCGCTCTATACACCACCGACCATCCCGAAACGATTGGATCTCAACGACGATGCCGTCATCCACGTAGTATCGCTCGAAAAAAGTGCTTCCAACTTCACCGCCTACACCCTGAATAAGCGCACAATCTCGAGGCGCGGCAGCAGCCCTGCCCTCCACCCCCCTGCCCCCTCGCGGTGGCACTACTATAACATGGGCGACCGCAGAGGCTCCTTGGAGCGACACCACAACATGCCGGAATGTTGTGTGGGTGTGAGCGTGTTCGAGGGCTGCTGAAAACAGTCCCCAAAAGCCTGGATTGTTTCTTCATCCAAACTGCAAACGCAGATCAACTACCGCGAGGTTCCCAACTCCGTACACAAAAACGGAGGCACCTTCTGGGTCCACTAGAATTTGTCGATACGCTTCGTTCACACCAATACGAGATAACACGATGCGGGGATCTTGCCCATGCTTCTGCCGGGGATACAGCACTCGTGAGAAAGCATCGCGCATCACATATCCCAGCTCGCACGGTGGAGCACAATCAAAATCGGTATCCTCGATAACACTTGAACGATTACCAGGTCCTGCGAATGTCTTGTCATGAATGATGCGAAATTTGGGTTCTTCTGCCACACTTAACGGGGAAAGGCGGATACCTTTAATTTCGTGAACAAACTCCGCGTTGAACACCAACGCGCGATCCGTTACCACATCAGCCACCACGTTTCAGGCAATGTTCTCGGCATGATCCCTGACACCTAAGTGATTGCCATACTCCACCTCCTCCATGAGATGGCCACCTTGCGCTACGTTGACCGGCACACCCGGCACTAACGCTCGCACCAAAACGCGTTATTTGAGGAATCGGTTTTACTTCTCCACCCCAATGTTCCATCTGACTCACTTCAACATGTGCCGCAAGGGTTTGTGGACCGACGGCGGACGTCAACGTATTCGCACTCCCTTTGCATCGTCTCAGCAAACACGAACCCAAACCCGCGATTCTGCAAAGACAATCCAACGTGCCGAATGAGGGCCCATGAACTAACGTGGCCCGTTGAACACGCCAGGCATGCACATCCTGGTCTAGCGAGAGCATTATTCCCGATGAATACATCCACTCTGCTTGTTCACCCCCCCCAACGCTATCACCCGGGTTCGTCCCTTCCTCCAGACGCGGAACAGATCCTGGAGCACAAGCAAATCGTAATCGTTCTCGCCCAATGCCTCCATCGCGCTCCAAACCTCCCGGCGCGAACTCCCTCAACCCTCGTTCATTCTTCGAGGCCGATGCAATCGCTCCGCCCGTGGTTGGCCCCACCGACCGGTGGATCCAGCACCCCTACCCGAAGCCTAGGGCGTCGCGTCCGCTCCCACCACCCTGCGCCCCCTGCGCTCCGTCTCGGGCCCGCTGACTGCCCCCCCCACCAGCCCTCACCACCTGTGCGCTTGATGCCCCGCCCTCCCCACGAGCACCAGTACCCGCGCTACCATCTGCGCCCTGCCCCCGCGCCCCTCCACCCGCTGGGGCACTGGTCTTGGCCGCTGCAGGGATGCCGTGGCAAAAGTTTCTGCTTTTGCCGAAATTTCACGCATTAAAATCGCGGAACTGGTGACAGATGTTCGATTCCTGCGTTTGGATTTCGGTGTCACCGCCACCCCTCTCCCCCGCAGTTTTCCCGCGCTGCCTGTTGACGCCCCGCCACCGCTGCTGTCAACCCGTAAGAGCTTGGATAGCTTGCCTCCCCAGCGGACAAATTCATGGAGCGCGGGTAATGCTGGCAAAGGGGGCATCTGGAATGCCGTTTCAGCCGGCGCCGGCGTGGTTGGTGAGTAGTCGCCCTGCACAGCCCTGATGAGCTCACCTATCCACAAGGGAAGATCTTCATTAATCATGTCTCCGAGGATTTTGGTCGATCCCGCGCTACTTAAGAAATCGATGTGCTTGGGCGCGTGTGCCCGAAGAGCCATGCCCGCCTTGACGAAGCACGTGTCCACCTTGTGCACCCACGTGAGGCACAACGCATCCACTGCCACCGTATCGGTCAAACCCAAGCTTAGGATAGACCCCATGGCCTGCCGCATTAGGTCGAAACGGTCCACTACTGGGATGTCGTGGTCGCTGCTAGCTCCCATACGCGGGCGAAGTTGCAAAACATTGAGGCCGCCCATCGACCATAACTGCTGTGCTACCTTAGGCGTCATCTCTAGTATGTCTCCCAACAGCGCTTGCAGGTCCGAAACGGATTCCCCCGTGGGTGCTGGTATCCGGCCGCGAAGAACCCAATGCTTACGGGTGCCCAACTTCCTCCACATCGCAACGTCATTGCCAAGCTCGAGCTTCTCCATGTGCCATTCTCGAGCGCTTCTGCCTGCTAGAACATCGCCGCTCTATTCTGCTCCTGCGTTTGCGATGCCTTGCTAGACCATTTTCTGCAGGTGATCGATCTGCCCGTGCAGCTCGTCTCTGTCAGCTCGTTGATCTGGATCCACGCCTTCTCAAACCGCCCCCCCACCGCCTCCAGCTCGTTCGACACTTACGCGTCCTTATCCTCGATACCGCCACGCGTAATATCAATTTTCATCTCCAGCCTCTCCACCATGTCCCTCGTAACGCCTGTATGGGAGATAAAACCCTCTCCTTGCAGTCCTTCCTCATCCCCCATCTTTCATTTTCCCTTTTCCGCCATATCGTCTCGCCCTCGAGAAGGAAGAAAAATAACACTCCTGAATACCCCCCCACACTGTTGGCTTGATTCCTGTTCGTCTGCCCATCTCACGACAACGGGGTGGTATTCGTTTCGGTACTGCTGATACACCTGCTGTAATTCCACGACATCTGCATACGGTACGTACGTACCTGTGCCCACTGCATGACCTACAGCCGTTCTGATCGACCAATTCTTTCGTACGTACAAAGGACGCATTCTCCCGCTTGGCTGTGCTCCCCATGAGAATGTTTCGCATTTACTGCTTCAACATTAATCCTGCACCAGTACAACTGTCTCTTGCCAAACTCGTGGGCGCAGGTCTAACTCTTAAAAAGCTGAGTATCGATCACTCAATTGGTCGACTCACAGCTGACGAATTTGAAATAATTTCGTGAAATGTTCAAGACAGGAACTATGGCTTTTGAAATTTCCATTAATGTCTACTCACGGCCCGATTTGACTTCGTTATAGAGGCCTACTGTAGTGTTGGTTTTTTTAGGACTCGCGCTCAGACGTGGCAACCACGCCTTGCTTCGTACACTATCTTCGCCCTCGAGTTCTCCCACAGATGGTGGTCGAGGGGGACCTCCTAGGGTACGCGGGTTTTGGTCCTCTGGTACGCGGTCTTTGATTACTTGAAAAAACAAAATTCGAAAACCGGAGCAAGCCTGCACGTGTATACCGGCTATTAATAATATGTACCATGATATCACATAATGTGTAGGTCGGATTGCGTCTTACCAGGGTATGTTTTTCACGAGTGTTTCTAGTTTAAAATCAGTTAAAACCATATCACATTTTGACGAAGGACCACTCGACTCACGCATCGTCGCCAGCGTCAGGCCAGAGCGCAAAGACCGCTACCAGGGTATGTGTTGTTTCTTCTGCCTGTCTGCTTGGGCTGCTTGGTTTGCTTTTCTGGGCGTCCCCCAACGAGTTCGACCTCGGTATGATATTCAGAGCAGGTTCACCAGCCGGCTTCTCTCCCCCAAAGATTCAACAAGCGCTTGGGCGTGACGACCCCCTCACAACCTTGGAGCCAAACGCGATCCGTGGCCTGCATCACTCCTCGCGACTGCTGTTTTTGGCGAACAGCGGATGGGGCCGTCTTGGAGAGGGTCGCGGGCCTTTGACTCAGCCACGGTGGCATGAGATATCTGTGACTTGTGCATGTGAGCGAGAACCTGCTCTTCCCAGCTCGGCTTCCCGCATCAGGCCAGCTCCTAAATCTGAGAGAAGCGTGGGTTCCTTGAAACCTGCTACGCGTGAACTGCTTTTTTCAAAATCTGAGGGCGTTCTTTGGTAAATTCGTTTTTTCGGTAGGGACCGTGAGAACCGGTCCACTTAAGACAAAATTTGAATTGTTTTTGGGTGTAAATCTGCAGGATTTCTGTTTCAATATGGCGATATTAAACCTAAAAAATGTCGAGTCCGAAACTGACAAATAGTACCATTAATGGGTGACTGCTTTTAATACCTAAAAACTAAGATCCCTACAGTATGCCTATAATAGCGCTGCCGGTTCTGGCGGTCAGCCTGTTAGACCGGTCAAACCCTTTTACCCCTGCAAAAAATAACCTTCACTAACTCCAAGTGAGTGCAGTTCTATACGGGTTAACAACCGGTTCGACCAGGTAACCGGTTAACCGGTTTAACCGGGTACAAATAACTCCGGCTATTAAAATCGAGAACATCTCACTCGCAGACGCCAGATGGGTTGTGTAGAACCACCACGGAATGAACCGTTTTTCCTAACTCGGTGTCACCTCAAGTGCTAGGCTACAGGCAGTCCGTTCCTGGGTTTTTTTAGACCGTTCTTGAGTCTTAGACTAGAGAAAGTCTTCTGTGCGTGCTGCTGTACTACCTGGTACTCGTTCTTTGTCTATTGTTCACCCTGCTTATGGGAATTTTATCTCAACATTCCGGAATCTTCATGGTTTACACGTTTACATCTCCCCAGCAGCAGTGTCTATCCCCTGTGGAGCTTGCTATTGGAGTTGACGTGTTGTCAAGAGTAGTAGTCCATCCTTTCTCCGAGAACTCTCCATGGCAGTTGGTAGTTCGCACACGGCCTTGG
This sequence comes from Laminaria ephemera, assembly GCA_036873875.1. NCBI lineage: Eukaryota > Phaeophyceae > Laminariales > Laminariaceae > Laminaria > Laminaria ephemera. The sequence continues at coordinate 323,648 of JAYJMJ010000218.1, read as the reverse complement.
TCCGAAGTTTTACGATGGAGCGAGATTTGGCCACGGTTCCAAAGATTTCTACAATGTTTGCCTGTACCTTGATGATCTTATAAATTGGAATGCCAGCGGGGTTAGAGGGAACTGTTGGGCCCTAGGCTAAATCTCGCCCCGTAAAACAACACGAGGCCAGGACCTGCAGGAGCTACCAACTGCTATGGAGAGCTCTCAAAGAAACATTGAGCAACTCCTTACGAGATAAGGTGATGTTACTAGTTCTCCGAGATATGTGGAGGCGGGGTTGGCACCATAACTAACGTGTTGGTACTTTGCAATTCTGTTCTCACAAGCAACCTGGCGATTATCTTGCTGTTTCCTTCGGAGGGCGATATTTCTCCGTAACTTAGATCTCGGGGTTTCACAGCCCCCACTCCCCACCCCTCCACTACACTTGGTATCATACGTATTTGAGCGCGAACGTTGGTTTTTGTTTACTGACACTGGAACGCCCCTCTCCAACAATCTCGACATCACCGATTGTTTAGAACCTCGGGGCGGAGAACGGGAGGTTTGTAAAACTGGAACGTGCTCCCGATTTGGTGAGTGCCTCCGATTTATAATTGATAACCGAGTCACGGGTTTCCAACGAAGATACTTTTGGTGGCAGCCCCACGCACGCGCAGTAGAACACCGCTGCTTGGACGTAGTTTTCAGGCCGTGTCAGAAGTGAGATCACGAGGGATCATATATTTGTACTTCTACATGTTTCCGGTATGCCCAATCTTACCCTTGATGTAATGCACAATTACGCCGACCGATAGATGCCCGTACCCGCTTATTCCTAGACACCTGAAGGTCTCTCAACCATTATTCGGTACCACTAAAATCGTTCGGTATTTGTTTCATTGCAATCAAATCCCAACCACAACACCCCCAAAACAGCGATTGTATCATTTCTGCTCTGGCAGGGACGGAAGATTTCGGCGTGTTTTCGTATATAGCGCTCCTTGCTCATACCACACATCTTCGGTGCTCTGTTTCGTGGCCTTTGGTCTCTGTTGGTGCGGCTCGTGGCTTGTTGCCACTCAATGACCCCAGGTCGTTTTAAGAAATCCCCGATGGTCTAGTGGGTTAACCGCGTAACCACTAAGGTCAATGTCGGGGGTTCGAGCCCCCCCGAGTGCATACTCGTACTCGTTTGGGGACTTTTTCTTGTGCTAAAAATTGACTTGCGGAAAGCGCGAGAGCGTGAGTTAGCAACAATTCGATGAAAATCGACGAGCGTTGGGAATGCTGAACCCTCTGCGCGATAAAAATGAAGGCACGTACCGGGGAGGAGAAGGGACGACACCTGTGACCACGGCTTGTCCAGAAGCTGGAAAGTAAAAAAGTGAGAAAAAAAAAGAAAAATACATTGAAGACGTTGCTGAAGGTTCACTTCAAAGCACAGCCCTATCACCACATTTTTCCTTTCCTCCTGTCTGTTCGTTGTTCTCTGCCCCTCTGATGTTCTATTCCTTATTCTCCTTACCCAAGGTATCCCGTTACGTATTCTGCATGTACTTGGTACTCGGTACTCGTAGTCCATGGCTCCCCTACCGTGCAATAACCGTTACAAAACCATACACAGCCCCGGATATAAAAGCCTTCCATTTCTTTATAGGCACCCTTCTTCAGCAGCAGCATACCCAGCAGATCGCACCGCATATCCTCCCTTCCCCAACTCCCAAGCCGACTTACCTACCATGAGGGCGCTGACTGTGTTATCTCTGGCGATTGCGGCCATGCCGCTGGATGCTCAGTTCGGCATGCCGCCGAAGCAACGGAGCGAGCCTTCCAGAGGTGAGAGATGTCGGCTATACCGCGGGCATACTCGCAGAACATCCCATTTTTCTATTTTTTGTGCTTCTATCGACGTTTTTGCCTGGTGTTTTCGTGATCAGGGTGCACCGGCTCCAAGCGAAGCAACTCTTCTGTACGTATCCTCGCCACGTAACCGCTCCGTGTTGTGTCCCACTCTGTGTACCTCTTGCGCCCTTATTGCGAGTAGCATGTTGCGAGAGAAACAGCCCGTGATGACTGATGCTACAGTACGTACACAGTACACAGCGCGAGCTACGACGAGTACGATTCATCCGCTAAAACAGTCTGAACGTCTTATGAAGTCTGAACACACCCCTACCCCTATAACCCACCCACGACTCTCGACCTCTCTAGATTTACACATGGAAACGGGACGATAGTTCCGCCAAGTTCGCATGGTGCACAGCAGCCCCCCCCGCCCCCTACATGGTAGGATTGGCCACGCCTACGCAACAGCGATTCCCTGTACTGCTGCTGCTGTTTCTGCTGTTTCTGCTGCTACTGCTGCTGCTGCTGCTGCTGCTTCTGCTGCTTCTGCTGCTTCTGCCGCGGCCGCCGAATTTGCTGCTGCCGCCGCAGGTGCTACTTCCGCCGCCGCTGCTGCTGCTGCGGTTGCTGCTGCTGCTGCCGCTACTGCTGTCTCTGCCTCTGCCGCTGCTACTGCCGCTGCTACTGCCGCTGCTACTGCCGCTGCTACTGCCTCTGTTACTGCTTTGCTGCTGCTGTTGCTGCTGCCGCTGCTGCTGCCGCCGCCGCCGCTGCTGCTGCTGCTGCTGCTGCTGCTGCTGCTGCTGCCTCTACTGCTGCTGCCGCTGCTATTTTACGGCCGCTGCTACTGCCGCTGCTACAGCTCTCTCGCACGCTCGAGTCCTATCTCACGGTCACCCCAAACTCTACCCCCAAAACCCTCCGCCCGATTCCTATCTCATGGCCATCTCAACCCCCAACCCCCAAACCCTCCGGCCACTATTTAATAGGCGACCTCCCGGCGATCAAGTGCGGCGTCTGCGAAGGCCTGGTGGAGCATTTGCATGAAAAGGTCTCGAAAATGCGAGAGACGGCGCCCTTCGGCAAGGTATGGTATCATATACCTGGTACGACCTGGTTCCTGGTATACGCGAGGCAACTGGCAATGCTGCTGCTGTACGTATTGATAGTGACCCTCACCGGTATGCATATGATACAAGCTGCGTTCAGGGCAGAGGCGAGTGTAACAGAGTATGATGCTCGTATATATAATGCGTAGCACTCGTACTGATGCCGTAGGTGTGTGTTGAGGCAGTCGCTACGTGTGATACCGTCGCGGACATGTGATACGCCTGTATTATAAGTGACCGCTGCTCTTTCACTTTCAGGCTTGCCCCCCCGTGGCGACAGCGCCCTGTGCACGCGCTGACAATCAACCCTAACCCTGTTGGTTGCCGACCGTTCGCGAATCTTGCATCTTGCAGTACCAGGGCACCAGGAATGTTTTACCCCCCCGCAGGCATTGCTTATTGTATTTGATACCCGTACGGAACGTAGCTGTGGAACATGTTTATCTCATTCGTCTGTATCTATATCTGCTGCTTTGATGGCGAGCGGTGGAGCCCGGGATGTCTAGTCCGGTGCTCGCCTATACCAGCATGGTCTCTGTCTTCTTTGCCGATACCGCGAGGCTTGCTGATTCGGGCACGGGGCACAATGACTGCTGCTGTGATGATCTTAGCATGTCCCTCCGTCGATTTCGAGACAATGCCTGCGTCGTCGGCGCACAACATGCTCCGCGCGACCCTTGGCATGCATGCTAACGGCTCCTCGTTTCCGCCCACCCCATCCTCCTCGAGGTGTCCCGGATCTCCTACGATGCTTCGTCCTCGCTGAAGTGTACATACCAGAACGACGTCTATCGCAGCGGCGAATAATATGTTGAGCAGCAACGGCAATAGCGCGCAGCCTTGTCGCAGCCCCTTGCGTGACATGAAATGATATCGAGTGCTCGCCGGCAGCCGTACGCACGCGAGCCCGCATGATTTCGTGAATCTGCCTTATAACTGCAAGTAGTGTGGGTGTTCGCATAACCTACAGTCTACACGTACACCGTGTCAGTTACAACGTTACAACACCATGGTCCGGTGACGGGCGAGAGGGTGTACCAGTAAGATGTACTGCACTAGGCAATGAATGCAACACCGAAATCGGCGACCATCAACCCCCCGTCAAGTCTTACATATTCTGATATGAACTGTGGTCTACCCCCGTTGGCGGAGTGCCTAACAACTGCCACCCACGACTGCTGTGCTATGCTTGGGCCTGTTTCTGTGCTGGTGCTGCTGCTGTGTAGGTTCACGAAGACGACATTTCGGCTGTATTGGAGGAGGCATGCGACCCGTCCAAGCAGACCGGACGATGGATTACACAGTACGACATAGTAGAGGTGGGTCAGTGAATGATTCAGGATGCACAAAAGGGTGTTCCTGTTGTTGAAGGCTGTTTCCTTTAAATGTACTACGGGATTAGACTATACTATTCTGAGTAGAGGTGAGTGAGTCAGGATGCACCAAAGCTTTTTCCTCTTGCCGGAGGCATTTTCTTACCGAGCTACTACAGTAGTGTTAGACTGTACCGACATGGTGCTGAGTGTTAGTTCTATACCAGTTAGGAATTTGCCCGCAGCCATTCTTGTACCTGGTATGTAGTACCAGGTACGTACATAGTCTAGCCATGAAGATTTGTGTACGCTGGAAGGGTTCGGGCCGGTTTGCGCCGCCGACAGGAACATGGAAGCCCCCCCCCCCCCCTCATGCCTTACTCTCCTCGGCCATCAAATGTTTGCGTGCGCTGCACTTGCCTCCGCTTTTTTTTTGTCAGGAAAGCGGATTCCTGGAGTTGCGAAAGCCGGGAAGCATGTCTCACTGTAGGGAGGAGTGCGAGACCATCGCCAAGGTGCGGGGGGATTTTTGGCGGTTTCACTTTTGAGAGCGCAAGGAGTTGCGGTGCACGTGAATGTTGATGATACTATGCATTCTGTAGTTGCACACATCGGACATATCACGATCTAGATCGTCTACTTATATTTTTCGTTATGAGGTGTTCTGCAAGAGCCTTATCGTACAGATCCCATCTGACAAACATGTGCGCAAGAGCCGTGTGATACAGATCCCACGCGAACGTTATGTAGGTCTTGCAGGTCATACATATCAGGAATCTACCTGCCCCGAAAGATTTATACACTGAAATGCGGATCTGATCTGTCCGATTTAATTATGTAATCTGATCTGTCCGATTTAAATACGTACTGCTGTACTGGTTGTGATCGCAGCAGTAGAACCATATTATATGCACGGAGGGAAGCTTACGCTGTCAACTTGAATAATGTTGGCAGGGCTTTGTAAACCACTGCACTAAGTTTCGTACACTAATTCCAAGTCGTTTGTCCCCGAAAACGCGCATGAAAAGCCATAACCCTAAGTTGTAAGGGGTGAAGACTAAGGACCAGCACGCAGTAAGATTAGCACAGAGTATCAATGTGCCTCGTGTCGAAGGGGGGGAGGGGGTACTCGTTTGTTGCTTGCCTTATGAATAGGCATTTGACCATTGACCACGCATCCCTTTCGAAGTGGAGCACCGTTCTTACTGTTAATAGGGACACCTCCGTGTGAGGGGTGGGG
>JAYJMJ010000218.1:268828-293179 GCA_036873875.1 Laminaria ephemera | reverse complement strand
GGTGTGGTTTGGACCATGACGATCGCCTCCGCGAGGGCTATCGACCTGCTGCGTGCGCATGGCCGTAGCCGTTTTGATTTTTTTTTTGCCGTGGGTCACCCTAGAGTGAAAGGGATGCGGACGGACAGACAGACAGACAGACAAGGATTGCATTCCCGCCATAGAGACTCAGTTTTACAAACTGAGAATTATGAAAATATGTCATGTTTTCAAAAAACAAAATCACGATTTATTTGTTTTTTTGTCAGGAATCCTGAAATAAAACCACGCAAGGGATGCACATTGAAAAGCGGTAACCCCGGGTACCCACAGAGCTAACCGTGTACCACTGCTCGAAAGTAGAGCCCCGAGAGCTAACCGCCTACCACTCTGTCACGAAATCTGACGACCGTTTGTGTTTTCACACAACAAGTGTCCCAGCGGCCCGCAACATTCCGGACAGAGCGGACAGTATAAGGGTCGTTCCTAACGAACGCAAAAAAAATCACGATTCCTGACATTTTGAAATTGTGAAAATATGTCATGTTTTCAAAAACAAAATCACAATTTTTTTGTTTTTTTGTCAGGAATCCTGACATCAATTTTTAAGGATTTTTTTTTAACTATTCAAAAACAGGATTCCTGACAAATGTCACGATTCGTTAAAATGTAACGTTTTTTTGTCACGATTCCTGACATTTTTTGTGTTCGTTAGGAATGACCCCAAGCATCCAACCACGTGAGTCAGAGCTGTTGCACGGACGACAAGAAAAGTTTTGTCTAGGGGCGAAAACGCGCTGCATCAAAAAATCGCAAAGCCACGATCGACCCCCCTCTTACTGCTATGGTGGCGGTTGCTACACCACCTGCTGCAATACCAACCACGACTAACCCTCATACTGCTATTATTATGGCAGCTGCCGCCATGTCAGCTACTGAAAGGCCAATCCCGACCGACGAACCCCTTTGTGACCTACACCCTTTAGGCCCATCTATATCGACAAAAAACACGACAAGTGCGATATTGCAATCTTATCAACCGTCTCGGAAAAGCGCGCAGCAGTATTATGATACAAGTACAATATCAGCATGCTGTGCGCGTGTCGCATAGCTCCTAACATGGCGCTCCGGACACCCACCCCTACCCAGCAGCTCTGGCTGCGAAGCGTGGCCTGTTCTGTCATCGTCAACGTTTTGTGGTGACAGCGTCGAACGACTTGCTATACAAGAGGAGGGGGGGGGGGTCTGTTATGTGGCCCCGAATCTAAGTTACGACAAGGGTGGGAGCTGGAGAAAAGGCGCCAAGATAATAGATGGGGTGTACTCGTTTCATGCACACAGCCGTAGTCATACGACCATTGACCCTCGCATCCCTACATCGCCGGCACGGAGCACGTCGGGTTTTCACCGACCAGGCAGACATCGCGTGCACCAAGCACGAAGCGCCGTGAGGTGTTCGGCGAGTCGCATGAAGGGTGGGTTGCATTCTACTAAGAACCACTTGCGAGGCGGACTTCCGCACCTTGTGCGTACCTTCTTGCATCTCGGATGTCAGCTTCGAATAAATGTATTCGTTCTTTTCTGGTGTGGCCACTTCCAGAGACAGCAATGGGGATGATACTAGATGGGATGGATAAAGACGCGTGCGTGTCGTACGATAGCGCGATAGAGGTAGCACTTCTTGACTGAAGGGAGGATATATATATTAAAAAAAAATGGCGGTCCAGACACATCCCCTACCCAGCAGCCCAGGTTGCGAAGCGTGGTCGGTTCTGTAATCGTCACCTTTTTTTCGATTTTTTTCTCCCTTCAAGCCCCAAAGGGGTTAAGGAGGAAAACACGTCGAAAATCAGGGACCACTACAGCGTGCTACGATAGAGGTAGCACTTTTGCACAATTTTGTTTCTGAATGACGGGGCTCCTTAACCCAAAAATCGTCGGAATGTCGGTCCTGTTTTGCGATGTGAATATTTTTTACACCTAGGCCATGGGTTTGGCCATCGGGTTTATACTTTCAGTTTACTCAAAATAAGTTTTTTTGGGTGAGGTATGAAGCTCCTCAAGTGAGGAGCCTCAGAAAAAAAATCGTGCGCCCATACCGTAGCATGTGTCCAGTTGCAGCGTCGGCCATACCTAGCAACCTGGGCTGCTGAGGCAGGGCATCAAGGGTATCACAGATGGGGTGCCCCAACAACGCAAGGAGCTGCACGACACGAACGCTGCATGACACCACTTGTATGGCGCGTTTCACACCGTAGAGAGCCACATTTGTCATAGGTTTTGTCACCGTATCTGCTGCGACAGCAGCTGTTGCCATGTCAGCTGCCGCTGCGTCAGCTGCTGCTATGGTATAGCTGCTACTATGATTCATTGCTGAAATGTCAACTGCTGCCATGTATGGCAGCTGATGAACTGTTAAGCACACCGATCCTCCAACTGCATGTCTTCGCTGCTATGCCATCTGCTGCTAAGTCAGCTGCTGCAATCTCAAGCTGCTGCTGCAATCGCCATGCCATCTGCCGCTGTTTGTACGTCATCTGCCACTATGTCAGCTGCTGTTATTTCAGCCGCCGCTATGGCAGCTGCGCTGAGGAAGAGTGCTTAGACAGGTTTATCGGTCGGAGCCACATGAGAGTCGAAGCCGCAGTGAGGGTGAGGGTGGTGTTGGCCCGGTCCATGTCGTGCCCCCCTTCTATCATCCCCCACCGCTCCACGTTATACTCCTCCTCCAATCGCGCTGCATCGAACGCCTTGTACAAACAAACCAAACACGAAAAGAAAAAAACAAAACGCGATCAGGGGACAGTGTTCACACATTGTACATACCAGATCTGGATATTTCGGGCGCCTTGCACAACCAAACCATACGCGAAAAGACAAACAAGCAAAACAAATCAGCTAATCGAATTTACGTCGGCGGCTGTCGTTATGCTTCTGGAATGAAAACGCGATCGGGGGACAGTGTTGACACACTGGACAGATCAGATCCGTAAATCATGATCTAGATCGTTCGGGGCAGACATACCCCATATACGTGTGTACATGATCTGCACGATCTAGATCATGTTTGCCGGATGGGATTTATATGGCACGGCTCTCGAGCACATGTCTGCCGGGTGGGATCTGTATGATACGGCTCTCACACAAAACATCGTCATGGCAAGTATAGGATCTAGATGATCTAGATCGTGATCTGTCTGATATGTGAAACGAAACGATAGGAAGACGCAGCAGAAATTTCCTCGCTTGTTCCTCCGTGGTCTGTCTCGGCACAAACACCTACTACTAGCAAAATACAGAAAAACGAACCGATAATAAGAAGCAGCAGCAGAAATTTCCTCACTTCTTCCGCCGTAATCTTTCTCAGCACCAGCGCCTATAAGCAAAAGCCAGAAACGAAACGAACCAATAATCATTTGCGGCAGCAGAAATTTCCTCACTTTTTCCGCGGTGGTGTTCCTCAGCACCAGCGCTAAGGTGGAAACCAATCGATATTAAGACGCAAGCAGGCAGAAAATTCCTCCCTTTTCCCGCCGTGGTCTTCCTCAGCACGAGCGCTAAGGTGGAAGCTAATCGATAGTAAAACGCAAGCAGAAAGAAAGTTCCTAATTTTTTTCCGCCGTGGTCTTTCTCAGCACCAAAGCTATGTTGGCGAAAACCAGAAACAGACCAAATCCGTATTAAGCAGCACCAGAAATTTCCTCGTTTTTTCCGTCGCACTTTTTCCGGCGAGATGTTCCTCAGCACCAGCGCTAAGGTGTGGCCAATAATCGATATTAAAACGCAAGCATGCAGAAAATTCCTCACTTTTTTCGCGGTGGTTTTCCTCAGCACGAGCGCGATGAGCAAGCTCTTGCACTCCATCGTACGGCTCTTACAATGATCTCATAACAGCAAAAATAGGATATACAGTAGATGATTTAGATCGTGCTCTGTCCTATGTGTAAAATACTCGATAATAAGACGCAGCAATAAAATCCTGCGTCAGAAATTCCCTCACTATTTCCGCCGTGGTTTTCCTCAGCACCAGCGCAAGCGCGATGAGCAAGCTCTTGCACTCCATCGCACGGCTCTTACAATATATCACAACAGCAAAAATAGGACATTATTAGTATGATTTTGGCCCTCCGACAATGTAGCGTAGATGCGTTCCGATATAAATCGAATATCCGTCCGTCAAGCAGTAGTATATAGATTATTTAGATCGTGATCTGTCCGATGTGTAAACGAATCGATAATAACGCAGCAAAAAACTCCTTCGTCAGAAATTTCCTCACTTTGTCCGCCGTGGTTTTCTTCAGCACTAGCGCTAAGATGGACAAAAACCAGAAACGAACAGAATCGATAGTAAGACGCGGCAGAAACTTCCTCACTTTTTCCGCAGTGGTTTTCCTCAACACGAGCGCGAGCGCGATGAGCAAGCTCTTGCACTCCATGGTCACACTCTGCACGGCGGACAAGGCCCACTCGTCAAGCGACTCCAGCAGCTCCCTGGCCCTGATCAACGCTTCCGGAGGGTGTTCCGGCTTGCTGTGAATCTCTGTCGTCGTCGCTACAGGGATTCCTAGAGCCTAGACCACGACCATGCAAGCAAGGGCAAGGATACACGAGTTTGGTCCATATCATCAATACTGACACACTTGTAAGGGATGAAGAACAGCAAACGGTGATTTTTTTATGAATACAATACCTGGTGGTTTTTAATATGAAGCCTTTTGTTGATAAGTTTGTTTTTGCCGGAATTTCGCCGGACATACCTCCTGCAGGTAGGGAAGAGGTCGGGGTTACCACACTGAGCAGGAGCCAAGCCATACTGAAATCTAGTAATGAGGAGTCATAGAAAGGGTACCATAAACCAGAAAGCCAGCCAAAGCACCTTAGCTGGAATCAAGAATATGAACATAGTCTACAAGAGGAAACCATAACAAGAAGGGTGTTCCGGCTTGCGGTGAATCTCTGTCGTTGTCGCTACAGGAATTCCTAGCGCCTGGACCACGACCAGGCAAGCAAGGGCAAGGATAAATGAGTTGGGTTCATATCGTCAATACTAACATACTGGTATGGGATAAAGCATAGAAAACAGGGTATTTTCTATAACTAATTGTTCAGAAGTGTGGTTAACCATTTTGTCGGTACATTGTTTTTGCCGGAGTTTCGCCCGACAAACCTCCTGTGGGTAGGGCAGGGGTCGGAACTGCGGCTAGGTCACTGAGCAGGAGCAAGTTTGCAAAGTCGAACGGAGTCATAAATAGGAAAACAGCGAACTGGAAAGCCAGCCAAAATACCTTAGAACGAATTAAGAACATGAACATATCTACAAGAGGAAATGGTACGGCGCCGTGGTATTCCACCCTTGCGCCGTCCGTAGAAGAAAAACAAAAACAATGCTCCGGCTTGCGGTGAATCTCCGTCGTCGTCGCCACAGGAAGTCCTGGCGCCTGAACCCCACGGTGATGCAAGCAAGAGCAAAAGGATCACTGAGCAACAGCCAAGCCAAACCGAAATCTAGTAATGAGGAGTCATAGAACGGATAGCAGCGGACCAGAAAGGCAGCCAACACCCTGTAGCACGCGTGATCGAAGTATCAAACGGATCTTGCAAATGTTAGTTTCGACGAAATCCTCACAATCACAGCTGAGGTGTCTTACTAACTTCTATAAAACTACTTGGCTGGAACCAAGAGCATTAACACATAAGAAGGAGAAAACTAAATAAGAACCCACTATTATTAGCAAATTAAGAACCACGAGAACGTTAAGAACCACGAGATTTGAACTATTATTAATAGAAAAAACCGACCTCTGGTAAAGCAACGGTAACGCAACGAATTGAAATTTAGCTTGGCCCACCTCCTCGCTCCACTCTCTGATCGGCGACCACAGCTGCCGCTGGCGTCGAGTAATGACCGGGTCTGGCTCCGGTGAGAGAAAGCTGTAGCGAAAAACAAACAGAATGGCGAGAGCGACAGATCAGCAGCGGGAAGAGGAAAGGATAAGAGAAAATATGACAGGCATGGCAGGCGTTTTTTACCCGGTATCATACAGAAGGGAGATAGAGCTCGTGCATAGGTTTGCCCTTTTTGTTGGTTTCCCTTTGTTTTCTTCTACTTTCTGAGAATGTTTATGAGTGACCAATGTTGAAGCTATTAATAATGCTGCACATCAGAGGATGGCAAACATGATGATAAAACAATACGGTCGGCGTATCATAGACTGGGGTCGGGGTGGGGCGTTTTGATTCGCAAATATCTTAAGTAATGCATTAGTCTTGTTAACACCGTTCGTAGGAATAGTCAGGTGTGCAAAAAAAAAGGCTACCCGCGGTCTGTGCACAGAGTGGTGCGGCTATCAAAAACGGCATACGCGCAAGTAGTTCATAGCGGAAGTCGCGCTTTACGAGATCAGCCTTTCGATAGAATTGGAATGCCACTTTGAACGCTTGTTTTTGGAGCTCGGCAGCAAATAATCCTCGGTAACTCTTCGCAAAGAAAAAGCTAGCACAACGTCCTGTTCCTATTCTTGTTCTTAAAAATCGTGTTACAGTGCTGTTCTTGTTCTTAACTCTTGTTACAGTACAGACTAGTATTATTACAGAAGTAGCACGACAATACGTCACAAAATTAAAGCTAGCAGATATCCTGTTCCTATTCTTGTTTTTAAAATGCTGCTACAGTACTCAGTAGTGGTATTAGACTAGACTATTACGGTAGCACCAAAATAGTCCACAATGTTAAAGCGATTAATAGCACGAGTTCCTGTTCTTATTCTTGTGTATAGAAATATTGTCACAGTAGTACAGAGTAGTAGTGATACAAATATAAATATCGATCTCACCGCTTAAGTGTCATTTTAAGTTTTTCAAAAATATGTGTAAGTAAATCATGCACTTTTTTTTTGTTGGCATGCTGTTCTCCGGCGGCCGAGGTTTTGTCTCGCACTTTCGGCTGCGGGGCAAGCAAGGCGTCGGTCGGTACATTATGACGCACGTCTGGATCCCGGCCGAGCTTCGTGGCGGTGCTCTGAGCATTCAAAGTCGCTGAGCTGGCTCTTTTTTTCAAGGGGTTGCGTTCCGCCTCGCTGAGCCGAGCAGGTGACATGGAAAACCCCACTTATTTCAGTTTTGAATAGCCCGCTCCGCTCTCACATTTTTTTAATCGCTCAGCTCTGCTGCCCGCTGTGCAACATCATCAGTCCAATTTGTTGTACCCTCTCTACTGTCTGCAGCGACGCAGCCGTAGCAGCAGCACTCCTTTGTGACAGCCACGGGCGGTGCTTTTGTGTGGGGATGTGTAAGTGGAGTGTGTGCAGTCATAGGCTAAACGACCAACAAGAAGAGCGGTGGATTTTCTTTTGCAAAAGCAGCCGCTCAGCCTCGCAGCCACACAGTCAGTATACAGCAGTATAGCAGCAGCGGTACAACGGCAGCCGTGCTGCAAGCTCTCGCCTTTGCGCTAGTAGTCACGGTGTATGTGTGTGTGGTTGGTGCACAGCAGCACGAGATCGAACCACGACAACACTTTCACGTCCAATGCAACAAGCAAACTCACATCGTCGGACCTCATACCAGGTATACGAAGCATACAGCAGCAGCAGCAGCAAAAGCAGTAGTAGCTCATACCTGTACGTATCATTGGCCCGCCTGTGTTCCCCCTTTTCGACTTGCGACGCACCCGGGATATCAGGTCAACCACATCCCAAGGGGGAACCTTGTACAAATATAAAATATGGTAGCAGTAGTACGGAGTAGTATAATACTGATATTCATATAAATATGAACAGCATTAATACAGTATATAGCACTGAAATGATTGTGTTCTCACCACACAGTGTCCGTAGGTAGATACTTGAGGCAGGTGGTGATCGTCTTTTCCCTGTCGAATGCCACCTTAAAATGCAAAAAAAAAAGGCACCAAAACGCCGCATTAGCTCTAAAAAGTGGTGTTAATCAAAAAGCAATACCTGGTAAAGCGAACAAGGAACACACCACCGCCCTAACAAACACACGACGCCAAAACAAAAATGAAAACAAAACAGGACTACTGACTGTAACGTCCGTGGACCATACACACGGGTGCATTCGCCATGCTTGAACCACAACTGTATCTACCCTATACCTAGCCTCGTCCTGTACCTACAAGCTCTATCCTCTCCGTGATAAAAAAATAAGGCACGTACCGGAGGGGGGAAGGGGCGACACCTGCGATTAGTCCACGGCTTGTCCAGAAGATGGAAAGAAAAAGTGATCATGAAAAAGGAATAAAAACAGTGCTTACCTGATCAATCGCGGTAGATGCTAGGGACATGAGAGGCATGAGGGCAGGCTCGATACCCTTGCTCGAAGTCTGGGAGTCCCACTCAGCTGCGACGGCCATCGCTAGGTCGGCCGTGTCGAACTGAGGCCAGAACAGAGACAACAAGACAAAGAAATAGAGGAAAACATCAAAAGTGGGGTCAATAGGGTATATACCGGCGTCCCCGGTGGTCTAGTGGTAAACTTCGTAACGACAATGGTCGATTTCGCGAGTTCGAGCCCCCCCCCGACGGCCTTTTTTTTCTTGTGCAGAAATTAACGCGCGAAAGCGCCTATTGTGTGTACACACAATTCGACGCGAGTCGACAGGGGCAGATAATGCCACACTCGTCTCGAGACAAAAATAAAGGCATGCGCCGTAGTGGAGGGGGGAGGGGTGCCTGCTGTGTAGCCCCGGATCTGAGCTACGAAAGGAGAGGGAGCGGGAGAAAATGTGCCAACATGTTAAATGGGATGGAAACAAAAAAACAAATGCATTTGCTGTGGGTGCAGAGACGTTAACAACGAGGGAGTGTTTGGGGCAATGGAAGGGTGAGCCAAGATCTAGCAAAATACCCGACATTGGACGGACGTTGTGGCGATTCATGCCCTCATAAGATATCCAACACAAATGCATGACTGTAGGACAGACACGCACGGCGTATCACGCATTCTCACGCACCTAACAAAGCTGAATATGAACTATTTCTGAAGTTGGTCGAACTCACGGCTGACGTATAATATGATATGTGCAATAACTAGAGCTGTGAGTGTGCACGACTTAAGTCACCAACTAGTTATTAGTCGGACTATTAGTTAGTCGTTTCCCGAAGGTGCCGACTATCCGACTTATAGGGTTTCCATTCTTGTAGGAAGGGCTGTTGAATGCGGGATGCATTTTTCCTTTTTCGGGCGGGGCCCCCTCCGCAGGGGGGAGCTAACTAAGCTCGCTTCGCTCGCCTGACTTAAGTCGGCAAGTCGATTGGCCATCAGCTGGCTACGCCAACCGACTTGCCAACTAAAGTCAGTTAGTTGGCTAACGGCACCTACGGATTAGTTAGTCGTGAAATCCTACCGACCCACAGCTCTAGCAATAATACTTGCAAAAAATAAAAACAGGTGGGTACTGGAACGACCGCGCCACTGATCGGCTCGAGCGCCGGCGCGAGCTTACCATACAAAAAAAAACTCTTAAGAAACAGCGCGACGTTTCTATCACCCCGTGAACAGCACTGCCGTGGTCCCTCATTAGTGCGGTGCCCTACCAGACGACGATACCCGCGCTAAAGTGGGACCCCGCACTATCCCGGGATGGTGCAGTACAGTAGTACTCTGTAGGACGAGCAAGGTCGTGAGCGAATATCACCGCACTAAACTGGGGTACCGCACTAAAGGATACCGCACTAGCGCGTGACCAGGACTGTATAGAAACAAACAGGCGGCTACTTGAACTACCAGCAACAGGTCAGCGGGAAATGATACACAGATCGTCTAAACCAACCCATGTTTTCAATATTTCAAACCTAGTCCTAAGCCCAACCCCAGCCCTGATCCATACGAAGCTTTAGAACGAAAATGTGTGGGGTGGACACAGCGAGGTGGGTCGGTAACTCGGGTCTACGCAGAACGGAGTGAGATGTCTGTGGTAACCATGAACTTGTGAATAATGAGGCGGTACTACCTAGGGGAAGGGGGCCTGGTATCTCCAAATGGCCTTTTATAATTTAATTGCTTTTAGACCGTCTTGTGTAGTTTAAATTACAGACGTCCGTGTAATATTCATTTCCCCACGTCAGCAACAGCCGCTCGCATCCCATCCCCACCTCCAGCGGCCTTCGGGCGGGGGTCTTGAGAACGCGGTTGTCCAGCAGCACCTCCCACCGTCTCCCCGTTGACGCTTCCCCCTTGGCATCGCCCCCCCCCCCGGCAACCCCTGCCTCCCTTTCCCTAATGGTGACGTCTTTATAAAACCGTCGCCTCCCTTTGATGCGCTGGTGCGTCGTTTCAGCAGCCGCCGATGACAAGCCCCGCTGTGGCAGCTGCTGTGCGAACCGTGACGCGAACAGCAGAAGGGGAGGGAGGGAGGGACGGAGGGAGGGAGGTGTCCGGTTGCTGGCCAAGGCACCAGCAGTATTGGCACTTCCACGCCAATAACCGCAGACGCGTGAAGCCACGTACAGGTCTACTACTGTGTCGTAAGGCTTGTGAAACGCCAGTATCAGGTAGTCTGAACTAACTATTTTGGGACTTGAGAAGGCCGGGAAAAATGACGATTACAGCATCAGCCACACGCAGTCAGCAACCCGGCGCTGCTGGGTTATGGCCTTGTACATTCAGCCACAACAACTACATTGCGAGAACATGTACAGCACGCTCGCAGCATGGTAGTTCTCGTACTGCAGATCGCTTACCCTATTATAGACGGTTGGTGAGACCGTTCTTTCGTTTTTTGACGTTGTATCTTTTTTTAGATTTTTGCTGTATCTGGGTCGCAACAAGGGTTACTTGGTGAAGTTAAAACCCAAATAGTACAGCGGTATAGGGTTGTCTACCTGGCATTGTTCACTGCTACCGATGCGGGTGCGTGCTACACACATTAAACTGCCCTTTCCACCCATCTATATCCAGCATAGCCAGTGTCCGTGCCGATGCCTTATCCTAGAGAGAGGCAAGCTCTGTGGTCACAAACTGCAAGACAGAGATACACATCGCAAACACAGAGTACGAAGGTTATTTGACCATGCAACGCCAAACGCAAGGTGGGCAACACCCTAGAAATCTGGATTTATCTCTCGTGTTCTGTCTAGGATGCAGGCCACTGACTCTCTCCCGCTGCGACAGCTGTACAGCAGTACGTATGATAGGGAACACAACCAACGTGTAGCCCTATCCTACGTACAGGCTGTGGACTTCAGCACGAGCCGCTACCCATACAAATACAAGAAGCACTAACATCTTGCGTGTTACCTGATTGGTACTTCGGTATGTATAGTACTGCTGCACCCCAGAGTACCCCTCTCTCGCGCTACGAGTACAAGCAGTACGTACGACAGGGAACACGACCAACGCGTATGTACCATAGCTTGCACAACGAACAACGAAGCTTGAATGAAGCTTGCCTGGACCGCCCTATGCCCTATCCTACACACAATCTATGTAGACTACTACGACTACTACTTCAGCACGAACCACTACATGTACACCCACACCCACACACACACACACACACACACACACGCACACACACGCGTACAAGAAGAACTCACGTAGTTGGAACCGCTGGGTGTGCTAGCCACCGCGAGCGACACGAGAGGAGAACCCCCACATGACTCGAGGCTACGGTGTGATGCCTGTGGTGCTACCAGGTTCCTGACACGAAATAGTCCTGATCGCCAAGAGAGATTGCGACGCACAGGAAGCATTGCTGGAAAAAAATAGCACCAGCTGCTATGTGCCGGACTTGATCAGGGCTTCTCCGTCAATGCCACTGACTTTCCTGGCCGTGCAGAGGCAGTTCCACAGCTTAAAAGAAGGTGCCGTATGCGGTTGTCCGAGATGGCACTTAGAGGGTTTCCAACACCTGTATGGCGGAACTAGAGAGGGGACAATTTATGGGTTTTCAAGGCCCGCAAGCCAAGGCCAGCCAAGGTGCACAGAACCCACCGACTAAAGTCACTCGGAAATGAGCCGCTACTTGGGGCTACAGGCGGATCTGGTTGGAAGTTCTGGGCATAGAACCACCGTGCAGCAGTACGAGACATTACTCCAGGCCGACCGCTTCGAAAGCGGCCGTCCGGCTAGAGATCATTCGAATGACAAGGGAATTCCGATACCGGACTGCCCGCCACTGCCCGCACTTCACCCCAACCTCCGTTCGTTGGACCAGGAGGAGGGAGGGCCGGATACTCTGCCGTAACGGGCACTTTGGTTTTGCCGCGAGAGAAACAATGCCCGCTCGCGTTAGACGCTTGGTTTGGACAGGCGAGCGCCGGCGGAGCACCGGCGGTACCGTGGTGTACTCCTGCAGCCTACCAGGTACCCGGTATCTATATGTGGGCGTGAATGTCGATACGTATTGCACCGAGGTCGGATGGATGTGTGGGACTCCAGACGGAAAACATGTCGAAAACACATGACGAATGCAGCATCAGCCAAACCAAGCAGCCCGTGCTGCTGGGGTAGGGGATACGCCCGGAGTGTGAAGTAAGGGGCTCTGCGACACGCGCATAGCATGGTCATACTCGTACTGCTGCACGTTCTTCCTAGTAGGCTCTTGATAATATCGCCCTCCGTGTGTTTTTTTCGCTACATACATGATGGGCGAGATCGAGGTAGGCACCCCGGATGAACTCGAAGCACGGGCAAGCGTCCTGCGAAGAGGTTTGCGGTTCTGACCGCTACTGGCGGGTGAGAGAGAGTAGGGGGCGCACCGTCGTCGAACCGATACTCAGGTATCCTGATATGGTTGAAGCGGAAGTTACCTGGCTGCCGCGCACTACTACTATAAATATGTGTGTGTAAAAGTATCGAACGTACCGACCCAGGGTTGGGATGCGCATTATTTGACGTTTTAATGGCGCACCATGGCAGACCCCATGGCGCTGCCATGGGCATTCATGGCAATGTCATGGCATTGCCATGGGCTCCTATGGCAATGCCATGGCAGTGCCATGGCGTTGCCATGGGAGTACTGACATTCCATGAGAGCCCATCCATGACATTTCATGGGCGTTCATGGGTTTTCACGAATTTGCATGGGTTTTGATGGCAATGTCATGGCGGTGACATGTGATTTCATGGCATTACCATGGGTTTTCATGGCACCGACTGCCATGGCGTGCGATGAAAAGTTTCATGGCATTATCATGAACATGTCCCATGACAATGCCGTAGCATTGCCATTGCGGTGCCATGGCACTCCCATGGGTATCCCATGGCGCTCCCATGGCACTCCCATGGCACTCCCATGGTGATGCCATGGTGGTGCCATAGATTATCATGGCAATCCATGGCAAAGGCATGGCAATCTCATGGACCGACATTGGACTGCCATGAAAGCCCTATGGCAGTTCATGGAAGCCCATGAAAAATCATGGCAGTGCCTTGCTTTGTCATGACAATTCCATGGCAGTTCATGGAGGGCCATGAATATTCATGGCAGCGCCATGACCTTCTTCCACAAGAAGACCATAGCCGTGCCATGGGAGTGCCACCAAGACAGACCCATGGCAGTGCTTAGAAGGCCCATGAAAGCCATGACTATCCACGGCAGTGTCTTTGTAGTGCGCTGTTGGCTGGCGGCATGATGCCACTGGCATGGTGGCCAATGCCTTGGCAGTGCATGGCCCCCTATTAGCGGGACCGCCGTGCAAAACGCCTCCTGCAGGACACCTGTGGTCAATTTCAACATTGCATGTCGGTCCAGACTAACCCGACCCCAGGCCTAGCCCTAATCCTGATTCCAACCCTTGCCCCAACCCTTTGGGGGGCTCGAGGTCGGCCAGGGTGGTTGCGTAGCCCCGCAGCGTGTGTTGGTGGCGTTTTTACTATTTCACCCGGGCGGCCGAAAGGCCAGCCTCGACCAATCAGACCTACATCCTGCAGGAAGTTTGTTGCTGGGCGGTCCTACATTTTGGTCGAGTCGTTATAGTGCATGAGAGTTGATGAAGAATGTGCAATGACAGTACAGCCACGGCAGCCCATGACAGTGCACCCGTGTGGCATGCCATGACGCTGCTATGAAACACGGCAATGCCATGGAAATGTCAAATACCGCGTGTCGTTGAATGCCGATTGCCCAAAGAGCACGTAGTACACGCATGTATATACCCTATATGGTGGAGGGGGAAGAAGCTGATGGTTACACCATACGTATGGGCAACGAAGAGCAGAATAGGAGCTGAGTCGAGCCGGTCTGTAATCAGTGTAGACGCGATGCGGTGCTGAATGTTGTCGAAGGGTGGCCTGTTGTCTCTACTGTGACCTTTGATCGATCCAGCGTTGTTGTCAGTGTGGGCAATAGATGGATGGTTGAAATACATTTTGCACGAGCTACTCGTACCAAAATCAATTTTGCGTTGAGGCGCGGGGTGTTGGATGGTTTAAGACAATAACTGCTGTTCTAGCAACTGTCAGTGTACTTTGTGCCGGAAAACTGCGATCAGACCAGCCTCTTCGGCAAGTTCCCAGTGAGCTCTATATACAAACGTATACCTGCATGCATTAACGTTTAATCCTAACATGCCGAGGTTTGGGTTCAAGCAGCCGCTTGCTTTGTGGACGGTGAACGCGTGCATGCATGGTCTTCTTAACTCAATTTTCTTGATGGTAATGCTAGCCGCGGAACCCCTGCGAGCTGGTGGCTGGTTTGAGAAAGGCAACTAGGGATGGTCGTCTGTGACAATGTTTCAAATGTGTTTTTTTACTACCGGCGATAACGTGTCCCCAAACCTATCGAGTAGAGAGGCCAATTGACAATTGTCGCAGGACGGAGTAAATCCATTGACCGAATCGTGTTGGTGAGAAACGCCCAAGACCGCGGAGATACGTCGAGAGCTCGGTGATAGGGGCATGGGTTGCGAAAAGCTGAATCCGCCGAGAGAGCGACCACCCGCTCAGGTATTTTACCCTTGTCGTGCAAAGTATTGGCCGTCGACCACCTAAGGTGCTGCATGGCACGCCGTTCATGAGACGTTGTATATGTGGACAGCGCACTGAATGCCTTCCACTGGCATATACGATCAGGCGGGCTCGGAGTTGTCGGTAACTTCCAGGGTACAAACGTGGTATACGTTAGGCCCAGGAAGTCCTCAGACACGCTGGTACGAACGACCTCCACGTCTACCGTCCGGCCTATTAATAGCGCTAAGACAAGAGTCCATTGCCCATGACACCGGAATCCAAAACCCGAAAAGGTCCGAAGGCAGCCCGCAAAAGGCGTACCGCCCGAGACGCATTTTTTGTGCAACCTGGAACATGCCGTCGTGTCGCTATATATTCAGTTTGCTCACTGAATTGGCGCAATGGGGGTTAAACCGCGGCAGGCTCTGAAATACCAGTATACATGGCCCGACAGACCTCTTCGAATACATTGCCCATAGCACGAGACAATCGGCCGTAGGTGGGAGATCGGCAGTAGTTGTGTGGTCCAACGAGATGGATTCGAGCACATCGTTGCGGAGGGGGCGCTCCCATCCACGTACCCATACAAACAAGGGAAGGCGAACCTGAAGGGCAGCTGTCGGTGAAGAATATCTCAATATTGGTTTTGATGCTAGCTTGATGCGGACTATGCGTTACGTTGCGGGGTTGACAGTAGGGTTGGAAGGCATAGGTGTTATGCACTCCATTTTTCCGAACGTCAAGACTCGTGTTAAGCGCGTCGCACTGCTGCGGTGCGAGAGATATCGACGGCAGCTGCGACCGTATCAGTGACCGCTTGACGAACGTGGGAAACCGTAGAAGACAGCGACCGAGCGCTGTCATCGGAATGCACAAGAACCCGGAGCCATTTATCGGAAGAAGCAACATCAAACAAGGACGACCCAACTTGCAGCGACGATCACGACGCTGCCCGCAGTATGAATAGCGGAAAATCGTCCGTGGACAAAAACACAATCTGACGGCAGAATCGAAAGGTTTGCGCGTCGGGCAGAGAAGTGTGGACACTGATCACGACCACCCGAACTCAACCCCCTGAAATGAGAGCCCGCTCGACGATAGATGCTGTCGATAGTGAAATAGCCATTGCCGCCGTTCCGCCGGTTGTTTCTTTGGCTCTTGCGACCACCCCCACTACCCCCACTGAATCCGCCTAAGGTCAAACGCGGGGACATCCACCGAGCTGGATGTCGCCCGACGACCACACGCCGCCGTGGCGTTGTCTCCGACCGCCGGAGCTGGTGTGACCGCCACAATTACGGACAGAGGTGGTAAATGCGTCGATCATGGGCTACTAAACTTCGCAAGGGGCGTGTGCGTGACCGCAGTGAAGATTGTTATGCAGTTGACGAACCAACTTACGCATGGGCGGTGTTCCTATGTGTTGCCTTGATACACCGCAGCCCTGACTCTACAGATGGACGTGCAAAGGGCACAACCGTCAAAACGGCAGCGGCTACGGATGTACCTTTGTCGGCGTCCGAGCGACGAAAACATTGGCAAGGGGGCGGTCATGTAGGTCCCGTTTGTGTGGGAAAAGGAGTTGTATCCCGGGCTGGAGTCGTTAGGGTGAAGTTCAGACGACTCAGGAGGCGGCACAGTCATTGGCGGTGCCCGCAATATGGTGGCGTCCCGGCAAGCTGTTGGCGATATCTCCACTTCAGGGAAATAAGTGACAGGCGCGTTGGGTTGGTCGTGACAGGCAAGAGATGTAGAGGCCGCAGCTCCGCGGCGGGGAGCTCCGTGGCCGGGGATCAACGAGTTCTGGAGGTGCACGGGGCGGTATACTGCAAAGGTGGTATTTTCCCTACGCTGCGCCTCGTAGAGATCGGCTTCAACTGAACAGACGTCCTCGACTGATGCTTCACAGAGGTGGTTGTTCTCGGTAGGGGGGGGGGGGGCAAAGGAGTCCAGCCTCTGCGTGGTCGGCAGTAATGGCGGCGGAAACCGATAAGTATGACGCCTGGGTCACGGCCGTGATGTCTATATCGTGAGCTGTGGTGCCTCAACTTCCCGCTCTTGTTGGAGCTTGTTTGTCTTTCGCTCGACAATATGGACGCCTTGCGAAACAGAGTCGGGGCGAGTTGCCATGTGCACCCGCATCTCGCTCGGTAAAAATGCGTAATGCGCCTCCGTACAGAGCGGGGTAGGCACGCCTAGAGGGCCGGTACGATCTCCGAGGTCAGGGATGCTCTGGTGGGTGCCGAGGGAGCACCTGTAGGACGGCTGCGAATTCGCGCTGCAATGGTCGCGAGAATACTGCGCCAATATGTCGTTGTTTCGCTGGTGGGGTGGGGGTCGGTACCTTCGGAGGAAATGCTTTCAGGAAATAATTTCGACTCGTGGATCAATACTGGGGACAATGCCGCGAAACGTTGGCTTGCCATGGTCAAAACGGTGTGGGATCATGCGTGGTGCATGTGCAAGCGAACGTACCCTGAGTCTCAGATGCTGCACGAGAAGACGATAGCAAAGAGCGGATGCCAGGGGGGTGAGCGAAAAATAAGCGGCACAGGAACCGCTGCGTACTGGCACTTGTAGAGCTCCTATCCCTTGTGAAGACCACCTCACTGATTTTCTGAAAGGAACCAGTCGAGCGCAGAGCTTCTAGCATTCACGAAGACGGTGAGGGCCTTAACGATTCGGCCCGTAGAGCTTCTACGTAGCCCCCTTTCGGTATCGTCTAGCACTCTCGGGCTTGACGCCCTGAGCATGACAGTTTTCTTTTGGTGTGGATACCTGAGTATAGGACCATTAAACCCACAAACGGTGCCCCACTCGGCATCTTCATGCAAGATCGAACCAAGGCTACGGTCGGAGGGGCACTTTTGGGCGTTTAGGGTATTTTGTTTCAGCGGCCCAGGGCCATTCGCGCGAGTGCCTACCCTATTGCGTTGCAGCTCAGCGCTATTCGCGCGAGTGGCTACCCTATTGATTTGTGCTCCATTGTTTCGCGTACTACGCCGCCATCGAATCGATTGATACACTGCTCGGCGTGAAAATGAGGGTACCTCCCCTACCGTAGCCCTGGTCACCGGCTGAATCTACCGCTTCATTCCATTGACGAAAGCCGTCCGAATCTCGACGCGTGCTATGATAGGGTGCACCCTATTTTTCCCGGTCCCTCATTGAGGAGGCCAAACCCGAACCCTAGAACGACTGCTAGAAAAGACGAAAGTGCAACCCGATGAGCAGTCCCGTGGCCTAGGTTTACAACCGGTGACGTTTTAAAATCTAACGACACTGGATGGTTTCTCAGTTTAGGAGCCCCGTCGGTCGGAAATGGTTTGGCCAAAAAGTGCTTCCTCTATCGTACCACGCGTGTCTTGTCAATCCAAACGCGTCTTATAAGCCAGAGGCGACAGGTTCTCGACCGGCCTCCAGCCGGCGACTGCTATACCCTCCGACACATCATCCGCTTGTCTACACACAAGCGATACGGACGAGCTGTCTGAAAATTCGATAACACCGTGCGGGAACACGAGCGTGAGAGTATAGTACTTGTCGGCTTATACACCATGTGCGTTCCAACCCCGTCATGCAAGAGCATTTCTTAGCTACCGATGTCAGGTTTCTCGCAGAAGCAATCCATTACGCACCATATTGAGATGGGCTGCCGGGAGGACGACTCATTCGCCCAACAACCGTCCTTGTGGCGCGGCCTAAACTTTATCGGCAGTGACTTACAGACCGTTGGGCGTCTCGTCTGCGTTGTCCCCACCAGACGAGCTTATGATTTAGAGCATCTGCGCCTGCGGTCTCCTTCCTTCTGGACACCCTGACGCGGATATTAGCTTGGGTGGACTGTTGCCCTCGAGCCGGAACATTGGGTTAGGTTGACTCCCGCTTTCCAGCTTCGATATCCGCGATTCTTATACACGCGAGCCTTAAACAAGGATTGGCGACCTTGATATTTCGTCTTACCACGAGGCTCCAACCGGCATTCCCCTACCAACACGCGTGCCAACGACGCTAGCCCCGCTTCAGTGTCCGCAGTTTACAGTACCTGTCACGTCTCCCCCTAGGGCTCCTGACGTTGACGGCATCAGCCCGAACGCTGCTTATCCAGAGTCTACCCCCCCTCTTTCCCCCTCGGTTCGGACAAAGCCGCATTGTGGATGATCCCTTTTTCCCCCCTTGTCCATAGCGGCTCCATCGGCGCTGGTTTGGATGAGCTTCCCGCCGCGGCCGCTACCCCGCTATATATGCCTTCTGGCAACTTCGGACTCCACATTTCGGGATTTCGTTGCCTTCCCTACGAACGCCCTTGACCCAGCTGCGGTGAGAATCACCACTCGTGCTCTCTCTGTCCCGATCATGATCCGTTCGGATGAACCCTCGTTTGGAGCTATCCCTGTTGCCCTTCCTGCCCATGGCGGCTTCGCCGGCGCCTGTCTGGACGATGCCCGATCAATGTTACCCTATGGCAAGTTTACCCCACGACAACGCCTCGGATGTTTTGTGCATTGTGAAGCTCCACATCTTCGATAAACCCTTCAACTCTTCTGGTGAAGTTAGTTCCATCTTGACTTTCTGCGGATCTGTCTGCTGAATACACGCCCCCCGGGTGGGCTAATGTTGTAGATATATGTTATTCCCTCATGAAGGCGTTATTGTCCCCCAGTGAGACGATCTTCTGCGACTCGAATCTTCCTGCCTATACCTCGTGCTCTTATCAGGGTGGGGCAAGCAACGAAGCACGTGGGGGTGATTCAAGTGTTTTACACTCGTGGAATCAACCTGTCGAATTTGCTTTAAACAAATACAGTAGGTACATGTGTAGTTTTCACAGTCGTTTGGTGCAATCTCTGAAGAGTCTCTTGCAAAGACACTGCCATACAACGCACTCCAACACAGAGCAGTCAGCCGGCCGCTAGGTCCGTGCTGTACTACCGTAACTCGAGTTCGTGATCGAAAAGTTTTGATTCCGACACACACGCAACAGGTAAATACGTGCTACCTACCTGGTACAATACACAGGTATGAATGACCTGCCTGTCCATCCATTTTACCTTTAGCTGCAGTCACTAGAACAACAAATTTCGAGTGATTGGGTCCCCAAATAAATCAAACAAAGCGCCGGTTAGACTGTTTAGAAGTCAGACTCAACGCGAAGACTGCTCGCAACAGTCTACAGTCTGCCCAGTCTGTCCTACGTGACCCGTTAACCTGGTTGTCTCTGAGCCCCTCGCCCGTCTCAACCATCTGGTATGTTCTGTGTTTTAACGAAGAACATGCTATTCTGAAGCCTCCGTACGATGAACAGGCGCGATCAACCATGCACCTCATGTTCGAAATATTTTCTCCGCCATGCTTCTACCTCCGGCCGTTCACATAGTGCTGACGTACCCACCCCCCCTCTATGACTACGGTGGGTACCCCGATTTTGGAGCACCCCGTGACGAGCCGAAGCAGGCGCTCTTAACTACACATTGCTCTTAACTGTAGTGGGCAACGTGTGGCTTTTAGTATGGCGGGACATGCCGATTTGACCCCTTTTTTGTCCCGAATGCTCTTATCTTGGGTGCTCTTAAATCGGGGTACCCGCTGTATGGAGGGAGTGCAGCAGTGTGAGGTAATAATATATGTACTATTGGCAGTAAGAAAAATGTGTCACAACCCATAGGTGCGAAGTTTTTCGGGTAACGTCTCTCGTGGCTGTTTTGTATAGTATGTGCCAAGCTTGCATCACCTTAACCCCACACTTTATTGTGTGATAGAGCGGCACGCACATCGTTGTCACGTCGACACTCCGATTGAGGGAGACAAAATGAGAGCGTGACCTAGCTAAGACTATGTAACTGAAACGAAACCCAGCATAGTACGTACCAATAAGAACGACGGCCTGACCCTGTATGGGTAATGACAGTAAGAAAGGGCTATTCAAAGCTTGACCAGCGATCGGCTCCGAACTTCGAAAATCCGGGCGACACTGATACAGCGTGTTAAGCGTTTGTAGCCCCGTCTCGCGTAGCACGACGGCATGTGTGATGATAGACGTACTATTCCGTAACGCATGCATGACATCACACCCCCTGGAATTAAGTCGCGAGATTGCTGTCTCCAAAACGATGGGGGCGCGCAGAACGAACACGGTCGTTTTGGAAATATACCATCCATATCTGTCCATAGACGCATCGCTTAGCGCTTGGACTCTCTCCGTTACCGAGAAAATGAGCTTGGAAACTAGTCGGAGGGGTGTTTCATCTTGCGTGTTATACGGTAGCCACATGAGTACTCGAATCCTAGAGCCCCAGGGCGCGGGACGTAGGCTTTCCTATAGTGAGCTACTGGTGGTGAGCCGAACGACCTTCATCGCGGGGAGATGCACACCCGGATTTGAGTCACACGCTGTCGTGGGCCCGACAAACGTGTTTATGGTCACTGGTCGTCTTGAATGAACTACGGCTCTATTGTGGGAAGCTCAAGCGTTGGGAATAATTCCTTCTCCCCCCCCTGTCCATAGCGGCCCCGTCGACGCCGCTTCGAACGAAAGCCCCCCCCGTCACCGTTATTCGGCTTAGTTTACCTTCCGGCAACTCTGGACTCCATTTCTCGGAAAACAGTTGCCTCCCCAGCCCCATCCTGCACACAGCTGCGGTGAGAATCACCACTCGTGCTCCCTCTGTCCCGATCATGATCCGTTCGGATAAATCCTCGTTTGGAGCTATCCTGTTGCCCTTCTTGCTCATGGTGGCTCCGCCAGTGCCTGTCTGGACGATGCCCGACCAATGGTATCCAATGGCATGTCACCCCACGACAACGCATTATTGGACTTTGTACCGCCACATAATCGATCTACCCTCCGAACTCTTCTTTTGGATTTAGTTCCATCTCGACTTTCTACGGATCTGTGTGCTGAATACACGGCCCTCCGGGTGGGCTAATGCGGTAGGCACATGTCATTCCCTCATGAGGGCGTTACTGTCCCTCAGTGAGACGACCTTCTGCGACTCGTTTCTTCCTGTCTACCTGGTATATTCTTACCAGGGTGAGGCAAGCGACGAAACACGTGGGGGTGATCCACGTGTTTTACGCTCGTAGAATCAACCTGTCGAATTTACTTTGAACACGTGGGTACAAGTGTAGTTTTCGCAGTCGTTTCGTGCAGCCTCCGTAAGAGTCTCTTGCAGAGACACTGCCTTACAACGCATTTCCACACACGACAGTCGGCCGGCCGCTAGGTCCGTGCTGTCCTAAAGTAACCCAAGGACACCTGCTACGATGGAGGTGCTTGAGTCTCCTCACTTGAGGAGCTCTGTACTTGACTCACAAACTGATCTTGTGTAAACTAAAAGTGCAACCCGATGAACGAACCCATGGCCTAGGTATACAAAAAAATCAGATTGCAAAACACGAATAGTGACATCCAGACGATTTTGGGTTAAGGAGCCCCGTTATTCTAAAAAAACGTCAATAAGTGCTACCTCTATCGTAGCACGCGTCCAAGTTCGTTCGTGATCGAACTTTTGCGACGCAGTATTCCGACATACAAACAACACGGAAAATATGTGCTACCTGGTACATACATACAATGTACTGGTATGAATGATGTAAAGGTATCCCGTGGGGACGCAGGGTGTCGGTGCTGGTTGGTCGCCCTTCTCCATGGCTCAAGGCATATCTCAGGTATTCTCCATTATTCATTCATGGCTCAAACCATCACACAAGACCAAATATGGTACCAGTCCTAGAACACAGCAGCAGTAATCCGGGGTGCGATGCTTTCACCTCGAAGCATCGCCTAATCTGTCGACCATCACACAGATAATTATGAAACTATGACATGCCACATTCTGCAGTTCATGAGAGAACTGACATCGTGTCACGTCTTATCTATAGCTTCCACATCTACGCAGACCACTCCATAACAATGACCTGCTTCTCCATCCATTTTACCTTCAGCCGGAGTAATAGAACAAGCAATTTCGATTGACTGGGTTTCCAAATACACCAAACAGAGCGCCGGTTATAGGCTCTTACAAAGCCAAACAAACGCAAGGCGACAGACTGCTCGCTCCAAATTGTCCTACGTGGCTTGGTTGTCTCTGAGCCCCTCGCCCGTCTCAACCACCTGTCATGTTCTTTGTCGTCACGAGGAACAGAATAATCTGAAGGCGGGGTGCAATGCTGAACAGGTGCGATCAACCAACCTCCTCAAGCTTGAAATATTTTTTCCGCCATTCCTCCACCCCCGGCCGTTTGCATAGTGCTGACGTACCCCGCCCCCCCCCCGCGCTATTTGAATATGCATCAAGTGAAGTGCGAACCTACGGGCGGTGGCAGTATGAAGTATCCCTTTTTATTATTAATAGTTAGTGTCTATCCATGACAAGAAGGTGCGAACTCGCCGGGGTAACTTCCCGAGATATCGCGGTCATTTTAATCAGTGTGCTCCCGGCCGGCATTACCTTTTAGCCACACACAGGTTTCTTGTAGCGCGGTACACACCACGTCGTTGCCCCGTCGATACACCGATTGAGCGAGACAAATATGAGTGCGTGCTCTATTAGTAGCAAGACTGAGTATCACGAAACGAATCCCAAATTAGCATGGCACGTAAGAACGACGGCCTGGTACTAAATAGGCTATGACACCGTATGACAGTAACAAAAGTATTTTTTTCTGGCCACCGATCGGTTCAGAACACGTTGACGATACATCCTAGTACAGGCGGGGGGTGTCTACGGTTTAAGAGCTATCAGTTCAAGATAAATACGTATTTAAGATATCATAGGTCAAATGGCTTGGCACGGGCATACTAAGCTACATCATACCCATTCCGATCGAGACGTGCCGGTTTAAGAGAGCTCTACTTGGCCTGACGCACCCCTCTCTTGCACCGTAACCCCCCCTGTACCGACCGGTAAGCGTTTGGAGCCTCGTCTCGCGTAGGACGGCGGCACGGGTGACGATATACGTACGTACTACCTGGTATTCCGTAAAACACGCACGATACTACACACTACGGAAATATCAGTTTTAATGTGAAGAACACACACACACACCCTGGGATGAATTTCCGATACTCTTTTCTCCAAAACGAGGGGGGCGCGCACAACCAATATTAATACGAGTAGTCGCATTGGAAGATATCATATATATATATCGTCAACAAATTTTGTCCATAGACGCGTCGCTTGGCGTTTGGACTTTCCCCGTCATCGAAGAAATCAGCTTGGTTGGAAACTTCGCCGGAGGGAATTCGTATGTTATCTTGCGTTTTTATACGGTGGCCACATGAGTACTCAAACCCCTATATAATTATGTGTCTCATAGAAGTCAGCTTTTGTCCCCCTCTAAGAAGTTTATAATTTCCGTGCACAGCTTGATTAAGACCGACGTTTTCGTATCACACTGCTGTTGACCCTGGTGCTAACTAGTACTAAGGGGAGTCGCCGACCTATATCCTTCATGAGGACA
>JAYJMJ010000218.1:217674-231267 GCA_036873875.1 Laminaria ephemera | reverse complement strand
CATTTCCTGCGGGAGCTTGTATTCCGGGGGGAGTTTGATATTGTCGCCGTAGAGTCTGAGAAGCAACACGCAGACTTGTTGACGAAGGCACTCGTCGTTACGGTTTTTCGTTCCCACCGGGATTTTCTGATGAATATTTGATTTCAGAGTGGAAGAGTCATGTCTTAGCATATTTTGTACTCATGAAATGTGACTTTCTCCGTAGAGAATGACGGTAAATCCCCATGACCAGGTCTGCAGGTCACCAATACTTGTTCAGCCTGTCTTAATGACTACCAGGTATTTATTAATATCCGAAGGAGATATCCCTAGGAGCTGATCAGTGAAAACAAGACCAGGTCTGCAGGTCAATGGGGGGTTTGGAGTAACAGTAAGAATGCTTGTCCGTAGTTGAAGAAGCGCATGTTTATGTTCTAATCAAAGAGTCTTGTAAACCCAACGCGGTTTGAGAGCCTGGTATAAACAAGATCAGATCTGGACTGGTTGGACAGAAATCATGCTTTTTATGGGAAATTGGGGAGGCAGAAAACTGATTTTGGACTTTTGAAAATGGGTTTTTTCTGCATTTCATTGTCTAGTCTGACGTTGTTATGTTTTGGTTTTGAGCATTTGAAGTTTGTGATGGGTTTTTGGTGTGTACCCAGCCAGGGGGGCAGTTGTCTGATTATATAGTGAGTTTTGGGACTACCGTGCTAGTACGCTCGTTTCAAACCTATTTCACTAGTTGATGTCCGTTTGATTACTGAGGTTCAACTCCTATAGTTACGGCAACTGAGTGCTGATTGTTACTGGTTTGATGTTGGAGTTTTCGGATTTTGGATTTCGGATTTTGGTTCTGGGACTTTGGTTTTTGGAGTTTGAATATTGATTTCAGGTTTTGGAGACTGATTCTGGATGCTCTTCCTGGATTGTGATTCTTGGTTTGTGGAGTGACTTTCAGGGACTATGGTACCGCAATCTTTCTTTCTCTCACAACAGTACAGGGAGGATATTGATTGAATGTATTTTTCATGGACTCGTTTTACCTTGAGGAAATGATAATAATGTGGTGCCATGCCGTACCAATTACAAAGCAGGGAGGCTGTTGATTGTGGTTTGGTGCCTGGTACGGGTATGGCAATGGTTGACGGTAATAGGGAGTTCCAATGGTAGTTTGGGATTGTTGTAGTGGGAAATACACGGCGGAACATCCCCGAGATGGCGGAATTATCTTCCGTCTATTTTGCCGCTTCCTTTCTCCTTAGGGCACTCTATGCTGTGATCCGAGGATAACTATAATGTATACACGTTTTATCCATCCATCCCCCGGGACTTCCACCAACCCAGCTCCAGTCCGAGCAGCAGGTAAACCTATTGAGACTCCATCACCATCAGGAAACACAGATGTATGGAAGGGTTTCTGATCCAGGGACAGGACCCTATCCTCCCCGGGTGCGACGGAACCTCGACATTGTCTCGAGTGGCAATTCCCGCCGCGCGCTGGCTCCATGAGCCCTAGCAAATCAGCGATCAGCCGATGGGGGTGGGGTTTCTACACCGTGCGGGGCGGCAACGACCAGGGAGATCACTGTTTTCGTTCCAGGGTTGTTGGAGTTTTAGATATATGGGAGGATTTCTGATCCAGGGACAGGACCCTATCCTCCCCGGGTGCGGCGGAACCTCGACGTTTTCCCGAGGGGCAACTTCCGCCGCGCATTGGCTCTATGAGCCCCAGCCAATCGGAGATCGACCGATGAGGGTGGGGTTTCCACACCGTGCGGGGTGGTATCGACCAGGGGAATCACGGTTTTCGTCCCCGGGTTGTTGGGGTTGTAGATATTTTTTAGGAGTTTTGATCCGGGGATAGGAGACTAACCTCCCCGGGTGCGGCGTAACCTCGATGTTGACCCGAGGGGCAACTCTCGCCGCGCGCTTGTTCTATGAGCCCCAGCCAATCAGCGTTCAGTCGATGGGGATGGGGTTTTCACACCGTGCGGGGCGGTATCGACCTGGTGGATCACGGCTTTCGTCCCAGGGTTGATGAAGTCGTAGATGTTTGGAAGGATTTCTGATCCGGGGATAGGATCCTGTCCTCCCCGGGCGCGGTGGAACCTCGACGTTGGCCCGAGGGGCAACTCTCTCCGTGCGCTGGCTCTATGAGCCCCAGCCAATCAGCGATCATTCGATGGGGGTGGGGTTTCCACACCGTGCGGGGCGGTATCGACCCGGGGGATCACGGTTTTCGTCCCCAGGCTGTTGGAGTTGTAGATGTATGGAGGGATTTCTGACCCGGGGATGGTAAATTATCCTCCCCGGGGATGGTAAATTATCCTCCCCGGGTGCGGCGGAACCTCGACGTTGGCCCGAGGGGCATATTTCCTCGCGCGCTGGCTCTATGAGCCCCAGTCAATCAGCGATCAGCGGATGGGGGTGGGGTTTCCACACCGTGCGGGACGGTATCGACCCGGAGGATCACTGTTTTCGTCTCGGGTTGTTGGAGTTGTAGAGGTTTGGAAGGCTTCCTGATCCGGGTATGGGACTCTATCCTCCCCGGGCACCCATGGCTCCACGAGCCACAGCCTATCAGCGATGAGCGGATGGGGTTGGGGTTTCCACACCATGCGGGGCGGTGTCGACCCGGGGGATCGCCGTTTTCATCCCCGGTTGGTCGAAGTTGTAGAGATATGGAGGGATTCCTGAACCGGGGATGGGACCCTATTATATCCTCCCCGCCTGCAGCGTAACCTTGATGGCTCTATGGCTGAAATGTTCCTGTTCAGCACCGACCTTCTAGAAAAGAACCAGCGGCATATGGCAGAGATTTGATAGGCCAGTCTCCAGAATCGTAATTCAAAATTGTAATTCAGCAGCAAGGCTGTCTTGATCGCCCGAGATGGCCTCGAGGTTGTCGGGAATGCTCAGCACGCGATGGCCACGGCTCGGCGCGGCACGAGACCCGGCGTTCTGCTGGTTGTGTCACCTACCCTCTCTACCCATACGACAGAACGGGGCTGAAATGCTTTGAGTCGCGAGACCGTGATGACAGACAGACAGACAGGCAGACGTGTTTTCTGTATTATATAACAGGGATAAGGGTCAGGTGCATGATACCACGCATAGGACAGATCACTATCTAGATTTCACGATCTAGATTATCTAGATCCTATCTGTGTCGTTATGATATGTTGTGCAGGATCTGCGTGGTACAGACCCAACCCAGGAAACACGTCCTCGACCAGTCAGACCATCCGGCTCTCACCCGGCAACATAATCTATAGGCCGTGCAGATTATTACGCGGAGTAGTGCCGGTTGCCGCTATAGTGCCGGTATTTCCGACTGGCATATACCGACGCTATAGAGGAACCGCTACTGTACTCAAGTAGTAAAGCGTGATCGTCACGCAAGTAGTTAGGCGTGCTCGTTACTCAAGTAGTCCAGGCGAGGTCGAATTTGCTTGAGTTCAGTATAGGAAAATGCCCCTTTTGAATCTTAGATGCTATACACGTGCCTGCCAAGAAATTGTCTGGCACCACGCTATTATCAGTAAATAGGCGTGCTCAACAACAATCTACAATAACAACGACAGACGTATACACATCCCTACAGTGCCTACCAAACTTTGGTCGCCCGAACGCAAAACAAGCACACCGTGGGCACATATCAAGCACCCTGAACTCGCCCTGGGCACTAAAAGCTTGACGTCGAGATAGCCCGAGACAGCATGCATTTTTTATTTTTTTTCTCCTCGCACTGCTGTGCCATCGGACGGGTACAACGAACGATGTCTTCAAACATTTTAAATGGGTCATCTACCGACAGGCCAAGCCCAGACGAGGGCTGCGGCGCCCCCCAAAGAGATCACCCTCGTGCAGGGGGAGTCATGGATGGCCGCAGCGCGCAGGCTGGTGCTGCATGTGCGTGCGGCAACAGCGGACGAGACGAAGCCACACGCATCGGAGGAGACTTACTTTTAGATGTACGTGGTTGGCAAGCATGCGTCAGAGCTGTTCGAACGCGCGGTCATCCTACCGGTGTTCTTCCCCAACGAATCCGACCGCGAATGGGCTGGAGTCTCGGCTAGTCCAGATCGAGGCGGAAGTGAAGCAGCAGCTCACCCCCATGCGCGTCGACGCCGGCAACCCTTTTTCGGAGTACATGGTGCACAGTGGGCGAGTGTCCCACGGAATTCGTGAAAAATTGTCTAGGCTGTACTCACCCGGTGCAACCGTTGCCCCATGGCCACTCTTCAGGGGGGGGAGGGGGAGATAGCGCAGCAGCACCCTGGCAGAGTCACCGACTACCTCTGAGGTAGAACGAAGGGAAGGGCAAACCACCGAAGAAGGAATTCGAGGAGAGGGAATAAACTGCCTGCAAGAGACTCGCGCAAGGAGTGAAGAATGAGCAGGCCATCCTAGACAATGCGTGTGCGGCACTAGTTGCTATGGAGGGGAGTAACTCTGAGGAGGAAGAGGAGTAGAAGGAGCACATGCCCGGCTGTCGACTGCCCCTCGCGACCTTCTCCAACGTGCGAGTATCTACCCCCGCCGAATGCGGGACCCCATTTGTCGGCCTTAACGCCGGTAGGAATGATGGCCTGACGAAGAGAGGCCGGGAAGACACCGACAGCTCAAGCGCGGGAGAAGAGCTGCTGGGGCAGGACGCCAAAGACAAGGTAATCATTAGCGCCTTACGCCGCAGACGGGTCTGCCTCTTCCTCGCATTGGGGTCCTCCTGCCTCCACGCAAGCGCTGAAACCCAGGAGGGTACCGCTTCCCCCACCAGGAGGCCGTCGTGGTCTACGGTCACTACTCTCGCAAATTCACCTCGGGGCAAGGTCATACCGCACAACTTGAGCCCGCGCTACGCACGGAAATGGAAGTGCTGAGCGCGTATGCACCCAGGGAGGACAAGGCCGGCGCAAGTAACTCGAGCTTCTGAGGGGGCGCCCTAAGGTACCTTCCCCTACGGAATATCAGCCAACGCGAGCATCGCAAGCAAGGGCGGGTGGAAGGAGAGGCGGGAGGCGTGAACCACTACGCCGCGCATACCAAGGGATGACAGGTAGGGGCATAGATAGGGAGACGTGGAAGTCGTCTTCATCGTACCTCCCAATAATGACGGTGGACACGCATCTGCAGGCACCGGAGGCGACATCACTTCAGACGCGGCAGGTCTAGATGGAGGGGCTAAACAGGTGTAGCTTCAAGACTTCGCTCGTGTGGCACCAAACCCAAACGAGCGGCCGCATTTCAGTGGAGGTGCTAATTGACACGGGTGTGGGGGGGGAAACTACGCATCCGCGGCCTTTTGCGTTCGGTCGAGCGAAGCAGAAGGGGGGTCAGGTGATGATGAGCTCGCGGGGACAAGCAAGGGTAGTTACGGAATGGCCAACCCCACGAGCAGAGCGACTGCCCCCATAAAAATTTCGGGGCCGTTCGAGCTTTGGCTGGTGTTTAGCCCAGAGGACAGGGTGCGTAAAGTGCTGGTGAGATTGGTCGAGGACCTTCCGTACGGACTGAATAGGGGCGGAGTTCCCGAGGAAACGCGAGAGCGTCGTCAGCTTTACGGCCGGCGAGGGCTTCAAACCGGCACCATAATCACAGTGGGTACTATTCATCTCGTCAACGGCCCCCTCTTCATCGGGGGTGATGGAGCGGAGGGTAGGAAGCTGGCAGGCAGCGATTCAGCCTAATGAACTAGACGCCAAGACAGCGATGATGGCGAGCAGGGTATTGTCGCAGCACTTCTGCACCGTTAGGCCATCCCTTAGCGAGGAAGAACCGGCGGAGAGCCGACAGTCCCCAACGACGGCTTGATGGCCTGGGAGGATGACGGTACCTTGCAATGGGAGCTGCGACCCACCCGGCGGACGGTAGTGCCGGGTTTCGTCAGCGTGCAGGTGGACGCCTATACCAAGGGGATCCAACCCCAAGATCGGCTGCTGGCGATGGTGAAACTGACAGCTCTTTACAATATGGAGGTAGCGGCAGAGTTGGGGTTAGTTCGCCGAATGCATTGGTGGTACCCCGGAACGCGTTATAGCGCAAGATAGTGGACCGATCCAAGGCGCTGTAAACCAATAGGCAAGGCGGGGTGGTGGCACGGATTTACGCCGTCAACACGAGTGACAGGTAACGCATGCGAATGTTGCTAAGCCCTGAAGGGGTGGCGGAATCTGACGGGGAAGGGTCGGAGGGCGAGACGGGGAAAGGGGACCGACCCACCGACACCCACTTCCTCGGAAGATGTATGGGAACGGGAGCCGATTTGGTGGATTTTCCACAGGGCAGCATAGCCCAGACGAGCGCCCCCATCAATATCGCCCACGTGCTGCTGGAGAAGTACCGCCACGTGTTCCCGGCGAACCCAAATATTGTCCCGGCGTGCAACCGCGCGAAGTTTCAACTACTTTTGATGAACGACGACTGCACACCGCACGCAGCAAAACAATGGCGGTGCTCGCCGGAGGGAACCGTCATGACCCAGAGAGAGATAGCGAAGTTAACGGATGGGAGGACCATCCGTCGGTCGCGTTTGGCGTCAGCGGCCAATTGCGTCATCGTGATGAAAAAGGATGGCACGACTAGGGTTTGTCAGGACTACCGAGGTCAAAACACGTTGCTGGAGTCGGACAGCCGGAGGCTTAAGAGTATTGCAAGCATCTATGACGGCAAAAAGGGTTCCACGTGCTTCACTCCATCGATCTAGCTTCAGGATTCACTCAGCTGGAATTCGTCGGGGAGAATAAGCGCGATACCACTTTTTGCGACGCGCGCGGTGAGTTGAGGGAGCTCAATCGGGGCGGTTTGGGCTAAAAACCCTTGCTTCGGGCTTTACAGAATATGTGCGAGAGGTGCTAGGCCCGTTAAACGGTGTTACACACTCCTCGACAGCATCATTATCCACACTAGGCATGGACATGTAGGGCTCCTGGAGAAGATACTAGGACGGCCCCACCAGTTCGAATTGTCGGTGAGCCTAGCCAAGTCGTTGTGGACACGTGCTACCATAGAGGTGCACCAGATTTTTCTGAGACTCCTCATTTGAGGAGCTCTGTACTTCACCCGCAAACTGATTCTGAGTAAAGGTGCAACCCGATAAATAAAACCATGGCTTAGGTATACAAAAAATTCAGATTGAAAAAAAAAGAGACATTCGGCGATTTTGGGTTGAGGAGCGCCGTCATTCAGAAACGAATATCCAGAAAGTGCTACTTCTATCGCAGCACGCGTCTGCGGTGTACTCCCCACCAGGAGCTCGTCGGCGTGGTGGTCGGCAGACTGGACGCTCAGTCGTAACAATCAAAATTAGACGCGGTTGAACAGGTGATGTCTCTTTTAAGGTATGTGCAGCTACCCCAAAACGTTGTGCGGAGATACAGCTAGCTAGCGGCACTAATTTCGAAACTTAACCTTCTCAGGGACAAAAGGTTCTCGTCGAAAAGAGCGAGGAAATTCCTGATGCCATGGGGGACGTAGCAGGGCAAGGCTCTAGCGGCACTGATCGAAATCCTTACATCGCCGCAGATTCTGGCTCTGCCCAGCTGGAGGTCTCTGTTTCAGCTGCACACCGACACCAGCGAGCTGGGTGCCGACGCCGCTCTAACGCAGGACGTCAGAGGGACGGAACGCGTCATCGGGTACGCAAGTCACCGGTTGTTAAGGGTGGATGCTGGCGAACAGCGACAGAATGAGATGTCGCAGTAGTGTTATGAGCGATCCAGCAACACAGGCCGTACTTGTTGGGAAGGAAGTTCGTCCTCATCACAGATTGCTCCGGGCATACTTGGCTGTTCAAGAACCAAGCTCTTTCGTCAAACTCCACCGGTGGACGCTCAGACTGATGATGTACGACATGAATTTCTGATGGAGACCGGGCGCAACCCATCATCTTCCGATCGCGCTGTCGAGATTTCCTCGTGGTGACGTGCCACGGGCGAACGTTGGTGACTCCTTCCCAGACGACGCTTCCACCAGGACCGCGTACAGAGGTCCCCGAAGGCCGGCGCTCGACGGAGTGCTGACAATCGAGCTGGGGGCGATCGAGGTGGACACGCCAACGCGGAATAATACGGTAATGATGGCTAGTGCAATTTTCACCCCGGGCGGGGCCGCCAACGACGGCGTCACCATCAGGGTAGCCGTTGACACGCCCCCCCCGCGCGACTGTGGCGTCCGTCATGGGAGGGTTATCTGCAGTGCCCTCCGCACTGCTGACCCTGGAACAAGAGGGCGGGTCGGGGCAAACGACGTCGCTAGAAGGTTTGTAAGTGGTCTTTGATGGAGACCGAAACCAGTTACAGGGGACGACGGCGTGACCAAGTTCAAAACGGGGTCCTCGGGATCCAGGCCATCGGAGCAGACAGCGTAGGAGTCAGCGTCACCTCCGGCCACAGGAGACTCTCCGCTGACGTCGCCACCGCCACCGCTGGTACCACCCCTTCCGCTCACGTCGCCGTCGTCCAGGCCGCCGCCTCAGCCAGGGAGGCAGGCTTTGAGCAAGCGATACCCGGGATCGCTCCTCTCTACGGTGAACCCGGTGGCGGAAGTTGTTCGCGACCCTCCTACACTGACACAGCGGCAGAGGGAGGGCTCCCGGCTAGGCCCCATCCGGAGCAGGATGTGAGGAGGGAGAGACAGGCAGACACCGGAGGGAACAGCGGACTACATCCTCGACGACAACCGCTTACTCTGGAGCGCTCCCCAGGAAGGGGGGCCGAGGTTAGCCGTTCGGCCACCACCTGTGCCAGGTACCTACGACCACCCGGGCGTCACTCAAACCCTCATGCTTGTCAGGTGCAAGTATCGGTGACCGACCGTGGCCCAAGACGTCAGGGGCTACGTGCTTTCGTGTCGGTGCCGACGGAGAAAGCGAGCTTGAAACCAATGAGAGGACACGATGCCCACCCGACTTCTGTGACCGTGGGAGATGCTCGAGATGGACTTTCAAGATGTGAAACAAGTCTCCAACACAGGAAACAGATACCTGTTGGCAATAGTGGATCGAACCAGGTGGGTTTTGTTCTCGTACCCGTTAGAGTCTAAGCATTCCATCTGCATGTTGCAGAAACTCATTGAACTGCTGCTTACGTTCGACGTGCCGACGTCGATCCGACGTGACGCCGGGGGGGGAGATCACGGCTATGGTGGGCACCCACCTGTACCAGTGGCTGGAAATGAAGCTGGACCATGGGCCCGCTTATACTTCTCGCAGTCAAGGGACTGTGGGGAAGATGGGGGGGTGGCCCCACGAGGTGCCGGCGGAGCCCTGTAAGTCCTGGCCGGCTCAAAGGGTGAGTATGTCAGGGTGGCCTGCTGGATTAGATGGATGACGCTAAACCTACGTCTCCCCGAGTTCAACACCCTTCCGGACTCTGTTTGGCTTCGATACGCGCACAAACCTCGACGTTCTCACTCTCACTCTGAACGGCGACGAGTTTTGTACGGGGCTGGATATTTTCGTGGCAGAGAAACAGCGGAAGTTTCTCGAGCTGCGGGGAGTACTCAAGAGACCGCAGGAGGAGAAGAACTGAAGGCACGCTTGTCACAACGCTGCGACTATGCGGAATTCCTCAGGTGAGCGGGAGCGGGTGGGAGACACGGTGCTGGTAAAGGAGACGGACAGCAAGCTAGTGGGGGGGAGAAGTCACGCCAAGTTGGCACACGAGCGCTGGATTGGCCGTGGCAGGTGACAGCCATTGAGCAGCCGGGCCTCACTTATCAGGCCACATGAGAGGCCGCCGGATCAGGAGAAGGACGGTGTTGGCAGCTAACGTAAATCATTTCCATGTACGGCCAGAGCGCCCGCGCCACGCGTTTGAAGACGAGTTCGCACAGTTGGCTTGGGGTGCAGATTTGACGTTGGCGGAAACCTCGACGGTGGCGGTGCCGCTCTACGCCCTGACTGACCGGCGGGCAGTCGGAAGCCCTAGAGGCGTATGGGACTGGCAGCATCGGGGTCTAGTACCAGAGTAGGACACAATCGGAGTGTCTGCCGAAGGAGGAGGTTCGGGACAGCTTCCCCCCGCTGCAGCTTGACGGCTTCCATGTCCTGAGGGACGCGTACAAAAGGCCAGGGTTGCCGCCCCCGGCTGGCTACACCTGCGTCGAAGGAGGGGCGAGATCAGGAGCTGCCGACGAAGGCTTTGCAAAACTTCCTGATGGGCAGGCAGGTAGGATAGCTGTTCGCCGGCACAGAGAGGTTGACCCGGGTGGTTGTGAGACGAGTGCATGACTTCCAAGTGCCGTGCTGGCAGGTGCGATACCCCGACAGGGATTGGGAGGAGCTTAGTCCACGCAGAGTGCGAGAGTCCGGAGGGCCGCAAGCAGGGCGTTAGTTTCCCCATCAACAGCAGGCAAGGAGAGGGAAGGGCGAACCTGTAGTATGGAAAGCGACTCGTTGTTACCGGGCGGTGACCGGGATGCCCGCTTTAGGCTGACGATAGCTACCCGTTGGGTAAGGGAAGTGTTGCACCGCCGGGGCGCCGGGAAGGGAAGGCGAGGTCGTCATCTGGAAGGCGCACAAGCTATTTCCGAGCCGCGACCGGGATGCCCGCTTCGCAACGACGATGGTTATCCATCGGGTAGGGGGGGTGTTGCAGCGGTGGGGCCAGGATACATTGTTATAAGTGTAGCGATTGTCTGGACCAATACCGCGCGCAGGGTCTATCTGTACGGGCAGGGATCTAGCTGTCGAGAAGCTCCCGCCATAAACATATAAGGGAAAAAAGAAGTGTTCCCGGCGAGGAACGGAGTCTGTTATGTGAAGAAAACCCTAAAAGAAAAAGCACGCATGTCTGGTGCGTTTAACCACCACCCAAAGAACGAAGGGGACTCAAAGGCAAACGATCTTTATACCTGCCACGTATTAACTACCGTTAAATCGACCTCGTTGCTCGTTATAACAAGGGCAACAACCCAAAACAGGTGTACCTGGTGGGTTTGGCTCAAAAACAGGTACAACCTCAAATCAAGTAAAAAATACACCATACGAAGCAAGCCATTGGCCGAAAATACATCGTACCTCTTTCTGAGGCGTAATGACCCAGGTACACCTGTATATGGTTGTTATGTCTGGGTTTCAACTGTTATTGGTTTGTATTTTAGGCTTAATAACTTGCCTACAGTGTGAATTTTGTTTCACTGGTCCGCATTGCTTCATTCAATCGTTCTTCCAGCCTCTTTGGCTGTTCTTTTTTTTTTCTGATTACTTAACCAGTGATTATGGGTAGGAAATAGGGGAACATGAATAACCAGTTGTAAAAATAAAAAAGCGACGAATACACAGTGAACTCACGGGGATTCTGTAGGCAAGTGGTTATTGGCCAATGTAGGGCTCGTGGGGTGAGTTTTTACTTGGTCTCCAGCTGTACCTGTTTTTGACTCCAAGCGAAACAGGTGTACCTGTTTTTGGTTAATGCCCTTATAGCGTTCAGGTCGTCATGTATTTGTACTCGTGGGTTTCAATCCCACGGTGGTCAGCAATTGTTAAGCCCTACCTACGTCCGGAGCCGTTACGGTGGCAGAGATGTCGTCGCGGAGGATCTTGGTGCTGGGTCCCTTGTCGATCGTCGTTTACAGCCGACGCGAGCTGAAGCTTTATCTTCGTTGAATCTAGCATGGAGCGTTGCTAGCCTAGTCTGATTCGATGGGGGGATTAGGTCCGCCCAGAATCTGCGGCGGAACAATCTTCCGGCAGCTATCTCCCGGGGACGGCTCAACGCCGTCAATGACAGGAGACCGCTCGTGACCCGAGATCTTATATTGCGTGACTGGCGACGTGTCCTTTCGCGTATGCGTGTTACAAGATCTACGATAGGTATCTCCGACCCTTTCTTCCACACTTATAACAATTATAATACTGAAGATCGGAGCTGAATTGGGGATTGGCGAAGCTGGTCTGTGGAAGGTCTCCTACGAATTAAAACAACAAGGTGTGAGAGCCCCTCGACAGTAGAGATCAGGCCCCGAGTATTTCGCCTCATTGTAATACCTTTTTCATAGAACTTTTGACAGGGTATACACTGTACCGTATGACAGGGTATAAACTAAACTAATTTTATGTGTGGAGTGGTCGCTACGACCAGCCCAAGAAGGCGTTCTTTTTTAATGAACAACAAGTAGCAAGTGTAGAGTGGTCCGTATGAATTTTGCCGCAGTCGAAGCTTTCTTTCGTACAACGGAGAATACCGCATTTCCAACAAGCAACCGGGATCAGCGTGCGCACACACAGGGCATACAGGCAGAGGTAAGCCCTGCGCTCTAGCTGCACTCACAAGGTACCACAGCAGGTACCATGTGCCAGGTGCCGGGTACCAGGTATGCCAACAGACAGCAGCAGACAAGAAACGATTACGTGCCAGCACACCAGCACATAGCATTTCCTCTTATTTCCTCCCACGAGAACACACGACTTTTGCTGCGGGTGAGCGGCCAAACAGCACATTCAGTTGACTCTTGGGCATATAATTCACAACGATGACACGCCAACACCGAGGTGGGGCTGGCTCCCATCCGGGATGTGTTTTAGGTCTTTTTCACACAAGAAAAATATACGATACAGTGTGAAACAAAAAATAGAACGCGGCAAGATGTTTTTGGCCTTTCCCATACTAAATACCACACACGTTTTTACTGTTGCATGATGATTTTTGTCTTCTTTTCTCTTCGTTTCTTTTCTGCTGCTGCTGCTGCTGCTGCTGTGCCAAGCGCTGAAGTACTGCCAGTACTGCTGTGCCAAGCCTTGAGATACTGCCAGTACTGGCTGCTGCTGCTTACCTACAGCCGTGCGAGTGCTTGCCAAAAAAATGATATAATCCGGCATGACGTTTTTGGCCATTTTCGTACAAGAAACATACCAGGGTATAGGGTACAGTATGAAAAAAGCCTAGAATCTGGTAACTTAGATGTTTTTGACCTTTTTCCATACTAAATGCCGTACACTTTTTGCGGTTCCATGATGAATCTCTTGTTCTTCTCTTCTCTTCTTTTATCTCGCTGGCCTCGCTGCATGATGATCCTTTAAAAAATGGGAAGAATCCAGCATTTTTAAAAAACCTTTTCCATACTAAGTACCATACACTTACACCGGCACTATTCAGGACACCGACACTATTCGGAATACGGTTGCCATACAGAGTTACTTAAAGAGAGTTCCAGTCGTGCCAAGCGACTTTACCGCCATTATAGGGAGCAGGGGCACCTATTCAACCGGCACTATTGGGAGCCCCCCACTGTACTGCTGTAGAACTCTGTTCTCATGTCCAGCCAGCGCACAGCACAGACATTCAGCGGCTTGGAGCGTGAAGGAAGGCGGGCCACCACCCACAGACTACCCACAATCACCCACCACTCACATATAGCCATTGGCTGGTTAGAGCAGCAGCAGCGACGACCACCCACTGCCCACAGGCCACCCACAAACCACCCAACACCAACCACATCGTATGTCTTCCGATAACAATGTCTCCCAAGCAAATTTTTGCTGTATTTTGTGTACGTACTCGAATAAAGATTTGATCTGTATATCTGTTGTGCCGTGTTTCTTGCGGAAAAAATACATCTGGAATACTCGCAACTAGTGGATGTTCCGCCTTTGGTCTGTTCGGACTGTTG